>OX377619.1:141439154-141953246 GCA_947397865.1 Polietes domitor
AAAACATACGACAACTGTATATTGTAGGGGCTCAAAGGCAGGCAGGCAGTCAAGCAGACAGATGGGTCGAGGAGCCGAAGGGGCAAGGGAGGGATGGACGAGCCTGGCCGCACAAAGAACCTAACAAACGTGGATAGACAGACGGACGGATGGACGGACAGTTGCTTAAAACGGAGCAGTCCCCAGCCAAGCAGTAACCACCAAGCAAGCCATATGCCGTGGTCGAATTGCTTTTGTGGACGTTTTTTCTCACATGATTTCGTTGAGAAACTTTTGAGCAGGACAGTAATAGTGGCAGTGTATTCGCAACACAGTCGTCTCCTCCTACATATGTACATACATATGCATGGATATGGAAGAGAATTATTTTTTGTTTGTTTTATTGTCGGTGCAGTTGTTGCCATTGCCATTGAATACTGCTGACTAATAATTCTCATTTCGGAAACAGGGTTGTTTTGCTTTTGATATTATGAGAACCTGGGAAAAAGTAGGAGGACGTTATAGGGAATGGAAGATATTGTGATTTTGCCACAAGTGCACAGTACCCAAAACAAAGTGGTCTGTGAAGATATGTTTGTGTTGATAATTATCACCAAGACTGCATCCGATGAATGGACTGATAAATGGTTAAGCGTTGGACTGACTGCTGGGAAAATATTAGTACAGAGAACATGTAATAATGTAAAAACAAGTAAAAACGGCGTTAAGTTCGCCCGGGCTGAATGCCACCAATACGTCAATTCAAAAAAAAATATTCTTATATTAATATTTTCGAAAATATTTTCAAAGCCATAAATATTGGTAGATAGTGGGTGCTACAGTTGGTTGTATTTCCATTCTATTTGAATTCCAAAAGTACAAATTTTGAAAATCCATAGTGCAAAATAACCTAACTTCATGATTCAACCAATTTTTGCCGTAAAAGAAAAAGTACGAATTTGGAAAAAAACTTTTTATTTTGCGTGTCTATGCAGTCAGAGGAATGTATACACCAAATTCCATGATTCCAGCTGCGCCCATTTGGTTGGTACCATATTTACCCCCTTGACTTTTCTACGCAATTAGAATTGCATCATTCTAGCTGTAGTCGTTTAGTTGGTACTATTTTTATCCCTCTGTACCATTGTATCCCTTGAAAGTACTAATTTCGAAAAAATTGTCTATTTTCCGTGTCTAGGCAGTCAGAGGAATGTATACTCCGATTTTCATGAGTCTAGCTGCGGTCATTTGATTGGTACTATTTTCATCCCCTTTTTCATTTTAACCCCAAAAAGTACGAATTTCGAAAAATCAGTTTATTTTCCGTGTCTACACACTCAGAGGAATGTATACTCCGAATTTCATGACTCTAGCTGCGGTCATTAGATTGGTACTATTTTTATCCCCTTTTTTCATTTTAACCCTAAAAAGTACGAATTTTGAAAAATCCGTGTACTTTACTTATCTATGCAATCAGAGGAATGTATTCACCGAATTTCATTATTCTAGGTACAGCAGTTTGGTTGGTACCATTTTTATGCCTCTATTCCTATTTTACCCCTTAAAAGTACGAATTTGGAAAAAATACTTTTATATTATGTATCTACTCAATTAGAGGAATGTACACACCGAATTTCGTGTTTCTAGCTGTTGTCGTTTAATAAGTACCATTTTTATCCCTTTTTTGCCCCATTTCACCCCCTACAAATAAGAATCACTTTATGATGCACGTTTTTGCTATCAAGCTAATATAAACAGACATATTAAAAAAACATGCTTAAATACGCTAAAATATTAGGGATTATTATGGGTATTTTTAGTGCTTGTGAGGGAAAAAATTTTCCCTTTGGGCCGATTTCGCCCCATTTCAATCCCAACCGATCTACGACTATAAGACGAATTTATGGAAAATTTGAACGTTCTAGCTCCTTTCGTTTAGATGCTAGCGTGCTTTTAACAGACGGACGGACATGGCTAGATCTTCTTAGACTTTTATGACGATCAAGAATATATATACTTTATAGGGTCTCAGGTCTATATTTCAAGGTGTTACAAACGGAATGACAAAGTTAGTATACCCCCATCCTGGAGGTGGAGGGTATAATAATATACCGATCTTTCGATTCCATCCATTTTATTGAAAGATTATAAATGTAGGTTCCATGAAAACTTACCAAAGTTAATCATTCATTATCTTTGGGAAGTTCTTCTTAGGATCAGGAACAATATACTATGTATAAAACCTTTAACACTACGAGCCTCAGAGCTAGTTTATAGAAGTGTCTGGACATCATCCTAGATGGGCAGCTTAACATTAAAGAAAGTATAATGAAGCGTCCTCTACATCTGTCGATAGGCTATCGAAGCCACTGGGGATTTACAACAAAAAATCGGTCACTGGATATACACAGCCAGCGGTGGTGGGTTCGATTGTCCCGTATGGCATCTTGGTTTTGGTGATCTGCGGCGGAGAAGACGCGGTAATTGTATTACAAATTGCGCTCCATCTTATGCCATCATACGGCAGCTAGAGCCGTATGATTAGACTTACCTATCTTTCCTTTTGGCCCAACAGGGAGATACAGGTTATATGAGGATGTCTCATAGGGTGGACTACACAATTTCGATCATTGGATATAACTATAGAAGATCTGCACGTTCCAACTATGGCATAAAAGTTGGGTAGGAAATTCCAGGAAGAAATCGTTATCTCAAAATATACACAGACGGCTCCAAGATAGATTATAGGGTGAGATATCTGTAGTCCATACCAAGAAATCTACGTTTCCAGGATAGAAACGACCAAACATGTTTCAGCGGAACAACTTCGCATGGGTTCCTCCGGAACCAGCATCATGGATCCCTCCATAACCATCTTCATGGGTCGATAATCAGAAGGCAATGCTGCTGACTTACAGCTGGTACGCAGATCTAAAGGGTGGGCCATTTAAAATTTTAACTACCAATTACTTTGACTTTATTTTCAGGTTTATGTTTGACATTCGTAAAATGGAACGCTATACGCTCGAACAAAATTGAGAAATATTAAACACTTACTTCCAAAGTAGTGAGTCTTTCACGCAAACTGTAATAAATTTACGTGGAAATTTTTCGAGAAGAGATCAGCTTTCAGTACAGCCTCATGAAGCTCATTTTCATCTCAGTGACTATGCCAATAAGCAAAATTGCCGCATATGGGCTTCAGAGAAGCCACTCATGACTATTGAGAAGCCAAAGCATCCACAACGAAGGAAGATAACGAATTGGAAAGAGGAAGTAGGATTTGTTGACATCTCTGAAGGTCGTAATTGGCTGGAAAGATATTTGCCAGAAGTTCCACACACGGATTGCTCTGGCGTCAAACGAATGCATTCTATAATGTTTATGAATTCGTTAGTCCAATCGACAATAAACGAGCGAGAGTTCATGGAAAGCCTTATATGCATCAGCATAACAGGCAAAAAAAGATCTACTCGCCAACTGGCGGTGGAGGCGATGCTAAACCTACAACTCGTCAATATATTTATCAAGTACCGAAGGAGGCTCTACGAATTGTGCATGTCATTCAGGACCACTCATAGATATCCTGAATCGTATGGATGCAATAAGGGGAACAGATGGGACTACATGGCACCGAGGCTAATCCAAGGTAAAACATTTAACATAACGATACTCAGCCGGAAAGATTGGGCATCAGACAGCGCCATGGAAGCTGATGAATTCTCAATCTTCACCGATGGCTCAAAAATGGAGAAGTGCAAGGGGTCAGGTGTACACATCGAATCCTTTAATTTGAGAATCTCCACCAGACTACTTGATGAATATACGGTTTTCCAGACCGAGATATACGCCAAAACAGATTTTGGAAAGGGATGTATCTCCGATTATATTCAAAATCTACGTCGACTGTCGGGCAGCTGTCAAGGACTTGGATTCGATGACCATAAAAACACGTTGTACCATGGACTGTTTTCACTCCTTAACTCAAATTCTGGCACATGACATCACGCTCTGCTGGGTACTAGGACAGGGTGCCAGTTTAGGCTCTAGTGCTCTAATGACAACCGCCATTCTGGACGTGCGCATTCCGTTCGTGGAATTTTCGAATTATATCAACGAACTGTCAACAAAATAAACCAGGTCCAGGTGAGAATCGGTAAGGAATTTCAGGATATCTCGATTTCTTTGGCCAGTTATTGATGCTGCTTTCTCTCGACAAAAGTACACTCAGTGTTCTTATACCGTTCGAAGGTTTCTGTAGAAGTAGTCTAGACGAAGAATAGGAGGAATCATTGCAGTTTGTGTAAAGTCTGCATGGATATCTTCTCGCCTTCGAGGCTGCAGGCTCGTCTATGGCCTTAACGACTTGGCCGGTATCCATATTAAACTCCTCGTCCGATTTATATGGAAAATCACCTTGGTTCAATAGAGCCAAAAGGAAAAATTGACGGTTCACTTATCACTCATCCCTTCGCCTCTCTCCTCCTCTATCACTCTTTCCAATCAAATCCTTCCTTATCTCTTCTACTTACGGGAACCATAATGTGACAAATTCAGTTGGCTCCGAGTGAATTCGTCGGCTGTTTTCTCAACAGAGGGGCATTCCTTACAACCTAGCCACCTGGAAAAATTGTTTAATTCTGTCGAGGATCAAGAGAAGCGACACACATTTGGACGAAACTCAAAAGAAGAACATATCAACAAAATCAATCACTCAACTCTGAACACAACCAAAGAGCTTCAAGGTTGATCTTGGATCATGTGAGTCGCACTGTTTGATTCGGATGAGAGACGCAAAAGCCAGCGGTATCACAATGGACCTCTTCTGGTCCATGTTAGTTAAAGAGTTACTTTCTGACTGCCACCACAACCTAACCTAAAGTTGGCCAGCTGTACAACGTGTGAACCTTATAAATCGAGTGAAATGAGGAAAGGCTAATGACGTTCGGAGCGGACTGGATGTCATTCTATTTACTATCATATCCGTGGACGCATATCCATGGAAGATGTATATTTTATATTTGTTCGCGTGTCTTTCTATCAATCAATCCAAGAAAAATAATCTAAAAAAGTAAGTGTCATATCAGGGAAAGTGTCATTTAGGAAAAAGTGCGAAAAATATAGCTTTTTAAATCCTTTTTTTTCTTGGCACGAAAAACCATAAAAATAAAAAAATCACCAAAAATAACGTTGTACCTTTTTTTAATAGCTAGCATCATGAAAAAGAGAATTAAAACACATGTTTATTAATGTATCATAATTCTGAAACGATAAAAACCCCTTAAACCCGGAAATTAAAATTCATTGTTTCATATTCTTATAGCTGACATCCTATCAAAGAAAACGTAATTCCTGGTTGAAGAAAATCTATGAATAAATGTACAATGAAAAGTAATGGTTTTAATGGATTTCTATCGTACATAACATTTAAATTTATCCATAAATATTTCACAAATAAGCATTGTTTTCTTCCTTAGGATGCTAGCTATTAAACATGAAATAATATACAAAAGATTTATAGCTCTTACCTTCTGCTTGAGGTATAACCAGACATGACTGTACAAATATTAAAGGTACCTTCGACGAAAATTTTAATTTTCAAAAATCATCCATAATTATTTTATGTGACGATTTTATGTCTCAGTATACCATAATACAAATATAGAATATATTGTTAGATCACGGACACACAGCGTATATACCAATACATTTCAAGAACTATATAGGTAATAATAATACTAATAATATGGTGCCAACGCTCATTTGTTTTAAGTTTTTTCGTTTGTATTTTTTGGTCTGTAATCAATATTTGATTTGAACTGGAATATTGTCCTGGATCAAAACCATTTGGCACGGCAGAAGTATTGCTGGGTAACTATACCTGCATATACACATACTTACATATGCAACTCAATGAGATGCTTGTAAGATGGCATGTGTACTTTATTACTTGGTGCGATTTTTTAAACGCAAATCCGGCAAGTGAGTTGTGATTCTCGTTCGTTTGTGTGTTTAATGTACTGTACCTTGTTTTGAAGACAATTTTTGTATATTGAAGTGGAATGGTATAGCCGCGTTACGTTGTTTTAAATTTTTTACAATTTTATTTCTTTTATTTTGATTTTCGAAATGATTACATTATCCATTTTTTTCAAACTTTAAAGTAGTATTCTTAGATGCCTATTTTAGTGACTGTGTGAGCTTGGAAGTGGTGAAATGATGGCTTCTATTTTTTACGATTTTTTTCTTGCAAAATCCACCAGCATTTAATTGAAAAAATCTTCAAAATGATTATTTTTTCAGAAGTTTATTAACACAAGGTTTAAAAAACAATGAAAAATGCAAAGAAGTCTACACATAATTTGTATTTAATAATGCTTTTTAAAAGAATTTACTATTAACTACAATGTCATGGGTCTATATTTTATTAATAATAGATAAAGAGCTCTACAAGTGCTTGTGAACAAACGACTATATTCATTATGATTTCGTTTCATAAACTGTTTGACATTCGTCAAACACTCACGTTATTGATGAATATGTTCAGGGTAATCAGACTGATGTCATCTATACAGATTTTTGTAAGGCATTTGATAAAGTGAACTACGAACTTTTGTTATATAAATTAGATCGTATAGGTTTTAGCTCTAACTTCTTGAAGTGGATATCTTCGTATCTTTCAAATCGCTCTAAGATTGTAAAATTTGGTAATTCTTATTCTAGACCAATTCGGATTCCATCAGGTGTTCCTCAGGGTAGTCATCTAGGGCCGGTTCTTTTCTTATTATTCATAAATGACCTTCCGGGGTCTATCATTAATTCTCGTCTTCTAATGTATGCAGATGATGTAAAAATAATTTTTTCTTATAATTGACCAGAATTTTCGAATCCATTGCAGGATGACTTAGATAGTTTTGGACGCTGGTGTGACATGAATTGTATGGAACTCAACCTAAGGTAATGCAGACACATGCGTTTTTTTAGATCGAATCCAAGATTTGTCAGATATAATATTAGAGGAACTGAGCTAGAGTTAGTTGATTCTTTTGTAGACATTGGTATTCTAATGGATTCCAAACTGAATTTCAACAATCATATTATTACTATGGTTAACAAAGCATTAAGGCTTTCATTAAGCGATGGACTAAGGAGTTCTCCGATCCTTACGTAACGAAGCAGCTATTTACATCACTTGTCAGACCTATTCTGGAATATGGTCCCGTAGTGTGGGATCCTCAGTATGGTATCTATATTGACAGAATTGAGTCAGTTCAGAAACAATTTTTAATATTTTCATTAAGACACTTGCATTGGAATAGTGATTTTATTCTTTCCTCTTATACTAGTAGATTGAAGCTGATCGACTTGCCTTCCTTGAAAAGCAGACGTGTTATGTTGAACACCGTGATGGTTTATAAGGTTATAAATGGTGATTTCTCTTCTGACTATATTATTTCTAGGATTAAGTTTAACGTGCCATTTAGACCCTCTAGATACTATCAATTCATCCATATTGACTTTCAGCGTACGAATTACGCTTCCGCAGAGCCCATTCGCAGAATGTGTATTGATTTCAATTCATTGTGTCACATCATAGATTTCGCATTAGGAGTCGATATAATAAAGTCGAGGATTTTTATGTTTATGTTTACTTTACTTTAATATATTTAGTTACTAACTTTAAGAATAACTTTTATTTGCATGTGATACTAATATTTGTGTTATGCCGGCTGTTGATATTTGATCTGTAGCCGGTGTCCACCCTCTACTGCTTAGCCTCCATGGTTCCGACTATGGTGTGTACGCTGTCCCTACGTTATGGGGACGTGGCCCTCTCGGTCGGAAGGGGCGGGTGTGAGAGGCGTTGGGACCGTTCGTTAAAAAAAAATTCTATGTCATTAAAAAGTACACCACTATATATTATTGATTGAACATCCGAAGTCGACTCCGGAGTAGGAGTCGGAGTCGAAACATTATAAAATGCTGGAGTCGAGCAATTGCCTCGACTCCACAGCCCTGCTTATTGTATTATGCTTGTTGATTTTTATTATTAAATGAATTAGTTATTTGATTGTTCCTCATTATATACTTCTACTAGCTGCACCCCGCCCGCTTCGCCAGGCAAAAAAAAAACAAATGGTAAAATTAAAATCAGGTATCATATTGATATTATCGTGGTTAGTAATATATACGTTCCAATTTTCAGCCTTCTAGCTCTCAAAAACACTTCTGCCAAGCCCACTCCGCCCATTTTTAAAAATTCTATAGCCTATAGTTCCTTCCAGACCTGCATCTATCTGTACTGAAAATTTCAACAACATCGGTTCAGCCGTTAACACGTGATTGCGGAACAAACAAAAAGACAGACAGACAGACTTACACTAAGGTTTTATAATATTAATAGGGATGTTCAACATTTTATTTTCTTTTTAATATATAAATGTACTTTGTACATCCTTTTTTTCCTCGATGTACTTTTTTTGTTGATTTCAAAACTGGCAACCCTATGAAGGCACCAATGGGAAAGGGGGCGCAGACCGCCCATATTTTTCTCAAACCATATATTTTGGCAGTAGCTTTTGACATAGTGTATGGCCTTTAGGTTATTTTATTTTTACTCCAAGTAATAATAATGGGACTGATTATCTTAGCGATTAGATGGGGTTCGGGATTTCTATGGTCCTACAAATCTCCGGATATCTAAATGTATGTATATTTAGTCAACATTTATGTTTTTATAACTTTATTTATTTTTTTGGATGTTTACTTATCACATCCAATTCTAAATTATTCACGGCCAACGTACTGCTCTGAACCCAAAGGTTTGACCCGAAAATTAAAATAGTAAAGAAAAAGACTCGAAAGTTATCTTTTTATAAACATTATTGGACTTCTTTTGAAATTTTGGTTATCCAGTTCTTAATGTGTGGTGACACAAAACTAGGTAAATAATCTCAACGGATCGAATAAGATAACCCTAAGGCACTGAGTAATTAAAAGATTCAATCAAACATGTGTGAAAAACCAGTTCGTGAGAGAGATCCTTTGAATGTTGAAGACAAAAGAACTGAACCTAAAGATAATGATCAGGTGGGATTAATTGAACAAAAGTCTGGCTAACACAACTGCTTTCGAGTTTTTCAACTGTACGTGAGCACATGTCCCATCCGAGGTGGTGGTCGTGGTGGTGGTATGGTAAGGGGCATTTGAAAATATCCCTTTTTATGAATGTATGTATGTATGTATGGATGTACGTTGTTTGTACCTCCCTCGTGCCAAAACCAATAAACAAACCGTAACGAACCAGACAACATCGACGTCGCGCGTACGTGAGCGCAACAAAACACAAGGAATTTTTCATTAAAGTTGGTGGTGTTGTTGTTGTTGTCGCTGCCGTCCTCGTATTTCTTGTGCAGGGGTCATCATCCAGACCCGATCAGATCACCAGGAGAACAAGTACGAAAGGGCTGGAGTCCGTCCGCAGTACGTGTGCATTTACGGCATGTTACTTTACGGATTCTCCCAACACAAAGTACAAAGTATGGAAGCCGAGCGCTGCGCTTCAGGGCGGCGGAGGCGAAGCCGACAAGGAGCAAATCACAAAGGGGTGCACACTACACTACAGGGCCATATATAAGAGAAACGACCTGAGTGTGTGTGTGTGCATGTATGTGAAAAGGAGTCTGTTAGGTGTATGTGTGTGTGCGAGTACGACTACGTGAGTTGGTATTAGTGCAGATGTGATGCATGCGCTCTGTTCTGCTCTTTATTCCCATTTTAGAGCGAACAACAAAAACTCATGTGTACGTACGCCCGCCCGTGCGTCCGTCTGCAGGGTTACTTTACACTCCTCGTCGTAATGAGCGAACCGAACCATTCTCAGACTCGCACGTATGCCACAGACAACACACACACACACATACGGAGAGTTTTTTGCGCTTATTTTCAAATTTCATACTTTAATCGTGAAGCGGAAGTAGCAGGAATGTATGTGCATGTGTCCGTCCGTCCGTCAGTCCCTCTGTGGGTTTATTCCCCTTCTGGCTGATTTGAATCGTTGTATTTGTCGCCCTGGTAGTAGAGTAGAAGCGACTGCAGGGGCCGGCTGAATAACTGAATGGTTTCAAATTTGCTCATATAAATGCCTGGTTGACTGAATGCTTGGCGGGATGGCTGACTGGCTGGTTGGTTGGCTGGCTGGCTGACTGCTAGGTCTGTATGGTTGACTGGCTGGCTGGAATGGTTGGCTGTCTGGCGGGCTGCCTTCGCGGACGACACTCAAAAACACAAATCGCTGTATGATCGGTCTGGGGGCAAAGGGTTCTCAGTTCTTCTGATGCTCGACTGAGCGCTCGTGTGTGTGTGTGAATTATAATAATTTTGAAAAAAATCTGGAGTATGCAGTACATGTTGTTGGTGTCTTATGAGCAACAGCAGCATCGGCGGCGGCGGATAAAGGCTGCCAAAGCCAAAAACGAAACGAAATTCATTCTTTTGTTTGGCATTTTTTTTTTGGTTTTTTGTTGGTTGCTGAATTGAATTACAGCTGCTGTTAAAGGCTGAAACGACGACAACAACGACTAAAACTGCCGGCTATGCTACTCCTGCCTCCTGCCACCACCATCAGCCAACCAACCACAACAACAACATGCTACGACATTTGAATTGCAACTAGGGTGGATGACTCGTGTTTGTGTATCCAGGACTATATGTAATAGTTTTGGCTAGGATTGCCAAATATGTATCCGGAGAAACCGGTTTTGATATTTTGCAAACATACATACATACTCGTACATAAGTATGAGTAACACGGCGGGGGACAGCTGTAGGGAAGTGACAGCCAATTTAGTTCTGCCATTAGACAATTCATCACAAATCACGCTCGTATATATCTATACACTCCAAAATAATAAATAAAAAAAACAGACCGGTTTCAATATCGCTATAGATTTATAATGGAGAAACCGGTTGTGATATTTTGCAACATAATGATGGCAAGCGCAGCGGGCGGTCTGCTGGAAAGAAGTGAAAGCTAATTTGAATAACTAAAGGATACTTTCGAGTCGAAATAGTCATAGTTTCTAACGCTCGTTAAATAATACATTTATGATATTTAGCTAGGCGAACAGATGTAAAATATAGAAACCGGCGAGGCGAATCCGTTGTTTCGTCCACGCAATTTCATTATGATTAACTGATTAATTATGACTTACAAAATAACGACTTATATAATACATACTAGCTTTTGAAGAATGGACATTTCTTTTTATACCCTCCACCTCACTATGGTCCCAAATCCATTTTTTTTTGGCAGAAATTCCAAAAAATTAAAATTGGAAAGTGGTAAATGTGTATATATTTTCTTTATGGCAACACTGCAAGCAATCAAGGAAAAAAAATGGAGAAAATTAGGTGGCAATACCACAAGCCTGAATGGTACTTAAACTTTGCGGTTCAAAAAAAGTGGGATTAATTTTGATATAAAGCAGTTTTACAAATTAATTAAAATCAAGCACCATTTTATGATTATTGTGGTCTTGTAAGTAGTATTCATAGGTGTTGTAATTTTGTGATTTGTAGAGAACATAATCTATAAATGTCGTGGACCAAAAGTTATATGTATGACTCAACTTGACTCAAAGTGTAAATGTGAAAGTTGTCGTCTGAGGTTGTAGTTTCTGGTGGAATTAATGTCTCGTCAGCATTTTTCGTCAAACTCCCAAAATTGTCATTTTATTTTAGCACAGTTTTTGATTAGCCATAGACATATATATGATTATATCTCTGAATTAGTTTTGTGTACGAGACCCGTCAATATTTTATTTAAAAGGTATTGAAAGTACCTTTAAAATGTTATATAACGTTATTCACTTTTCTATACACATGTATACATTCTATATTATTTCCTGAAATAATTATTTAAATTGCAGTGTCAAGTAGAATATTTGTATGCTATATTTTGCTTTTGTAATAATGTTTAGAAAAACACATTTCGTCAAAATAAACAACTCTTTATTCTTTTAAGCTTTCATAAAATTTTGTTTTTGGCCACCCTGTACCAATACAGGGTGATAATTATGTTGGTTATTGATTGAGTTTATATGGGAGGTGATAGTGGGCGTGATCCGATCGGCCCAATTTTATTTTTATTTTTTGCGTATGATATGTCTAGCAAATGTGCAAAATTACAAGACTGTATTTTTATTTTTCGACTTTATGCCACAAAAAATGGATTTGGGACCAGTGTGCACCTCCAGGATGGGGGTATACTAACTTTGTCATTCCGTTTGTAACACCTTGAAATATCGACCTGAGACCCTATAAAGTATATATATTCTTGATCGTCTGTCCGTCTGTTGAAAGCACGCTAGCATATAAACGAAAGGAGCTAGAAAGGAAATTTTCGGTTGGGATTGAAACGGGGCGAAGTCGACCCAAAGGGAAAATTTTTTCCTTCACAAGGACTAAAAATGCCCATAATAATCCCTAATATTTTAGCGTATTTAAGCTTGTTTTTTGAATATGTCTGTTTATATTTGCTTGATATTTGGTATGCGCATCACCTTATAGCAAAAACGTGCACCATAAAGTGATTCTTATTTGTAGGGGGTGAAATGGGGCAAACAAGGGATAAAAATGGTACATATTAAACGACAACAGCTAGAAACACGAAATTCGGTGTGTACATTCCTCTAATTGAGTAGGTACATAATAAAAAAGTATTTTTTCCAAATTCATACTTTAAGGGTAAAATTGGAATAGAGGGACGGTTGTAACTAAAATAATGAAATTCGGTGTATACATTCCTCTGATTGCATAGACAAGTAAAATACACGGATTTTTCAAAATTCGTACTTTTGGGGGTTAAAATGAAAAAAGGGGGAAAATAGTACCAATCAAATGACCGCAGCTAGAGTCATGAAATTCGGAGTATACATTCCTCTGACTGTGTAGACACGGAAAATAAACAGATTTTTCGAAATTCGTACTTTTTGGGTCAAAGTAGAAAAAGGGGATAAAAATAGTACCAACCAAATGACCGCAGCTAGAGTCATGAAATTCGGAGTATACATTCCTTTGACTACGTAGACATGCACAATAAAAGGTTTTTTTTACAAATTCGTACTTTTAAGGTGTAAAATGGGAATAGAGGGATAAAAATAAAAGTTTTTTTTTACAAATTCGTACTTTCAAGGGATACAATGGGTACGGAGGGATAAAAATGGTACCAACCAAACGGCTACACCTGGAATAATGAAATTCGGTTATAAATTCCTCTGATTACGTAGACACTTAAAATAAACAGATTTTTCGAAATTTTTCGTCAAGGGGGTAAAAATGGTACCAACCAAATGGGCGCAGCTGGAATCATGGAATTCGGTGTTCCTCTGGCTGCATAGACAAGCAAAATAAAAAGTTTTTTTCCAAATTCGTAATTTTTCTTTTAAGGCAAAAATTGGTTGAATCATGAAGTTATGTTATTTTGCACTATGTACGCCTGATAATGGATTTTAAAAATGTGTACTTTTGGAAGTAAAATAGAATGGAAATACAACCAACTGTAGCAACCACTATCTACCAATATTTATGGTATTTAAGCTTTTTGAAAATATAAATATAAGAATATTTATTTTTTGATTTGAAACAAATAATGGTTTGGAATAATTAAAATAATATATTTATTTATAAAATTATTTTTTCAATAAATGTATTTGTTTTGGTTTGGCTATAATAAAAAATTTATATTTTCCTGTAATATTAATGCACTTCTAGGAAAACCGACAACCTATGTGGAATGCTATCCATTTTACTTGTTTTTTGTAACCTTTCTTTACTATTGTGCTAAGAAATTCTAAAGAAAACGTATAATTTAAAAAAATCAAATCAAAATTTCCCCATCTTTGTATATTGTCTAAGCAGGTTTCAACTTAATTAACTCACACAACAATTTAGGTGCCGAATATACTTTTATGAAGGGGCGTATGGGAGGTACCACGCCCACTTTTCCAATATCGCCCATTTTTGGCACAATTTGTGAACTTTCACAAAAACGTAATACTCTCGCTGCAACAGTACTTCGAATACGCTAATTTGTAAAAACGAAAAAATCAACAATTTGTGTGGGACGTGCCACACCTACTGATAATATCAACAATTTATATAGCCGATTCAGCGTAAACGTACTGTGAAAATATCAAGAAGATTGGTCCAGTGTCTTAGGCTGCTATAAGGAAAAAACAAAATTCCTCCTTTTTACAAATCTGCTTGAAAATATGAACGTCCTTGTGGTTAAAGGACTCCAAAAATTAAAAATAATTTTAATCCATGAATATCCTGAAAACACATCTTTAATTTTTCTTATTTTGTACTTTAGCTTATTTTATTCTCTTTATTTTGTACTTTAGCTTATTTTATTCTCCAAAAAATATCACAAATTCAGAGTGGGGTGGTCATAGGGTAAGAAATTAAATTAAAATTAAGAACTTCTTAACCCATTGAGCGTCGCACATTTTTTCAATGGGTTAACAACAACTGACATATGGACTCTTATGCAAATTTAAAAAAATCTGAAATTTTGGTCTTTCAGTGGATAAACGAAAGGACGAATATCTGTTAAAAATGCTTCAAATTTCGTACTTCTATCTATATAAGTTTAGCATTAACAACAATTTCAAACCATCCCCTTTAAAAAATAAACATGCATAATCTAAATAAACTTTTTAGGGGAAAATTTTTAAATGGTTGTTAATGTTAAACTTATACAGATAGAAACATGAAATTTCAATTATTTATAACAGATATTCTTCTCTTTCATTTGATGTCCACATCGGCATTCTGTGGCATGCAAAAGTACGAAACTAAATTATTAAAACATCTATATCCTTTGGGAAATAATAGTCCTCTAAAAAGGGCAAACGACATAAAAACTGAGTTTAGCTATTAGTGATCTATAGTTTCAGTTCTATATAGTCTCGTTCTTAGGAGGGAAATCGTGTCGCGCGGAATTATTGTAATAGTTTATGTGCAGTTTTCCCACCAATTTATCCATTGAATGAACGAAATTGCAATCTTTTTTTTTCAAAAATTTGCTTTCCATAAGACTAGAATGTGTTTACAATGCAAATACATATGCCAGTTGTTATTTCACATTTAACCCATTAAGGACAAGCACTTTGCAAGTTTGGTATGGTTTGATAACGCTCGGGCCAGATTTCAATTTCTAATGGGTTTTTGTCTTCTGGGTTTCACCATCCTCATCGTGAATTCTTTTTAAGAAAAATCAGCTTTATAAAGTTTCTTTGAACGCGTCCAGCTCACGGACAATGATTAAATATGGGAGAAACCGCGAAACAAAGGAATCTTTCATTTAATCGGGAACATCGACAACTTTTATTTTGAAGCCACTCTAATGAAAAATTTTGGGCTTGCTGAAATAACGCAATACTTTGGAAAAACAGCCATAATTTCTTAACCTATTGCCAACGCACTCTGAATTTTTTATATTTTGCTAAAATTGAAAACAAAATAAAGAAAATTAAGGATATGTTTTTTAGGATATTCAAGGATTAAAATCATTTTCATACAAATTCGGAAAGAGGAGGTGTAAATCTTTCAAATAATATCAATATCGTTACAATCTGATGACGCGATCCAAAGTTACGATATCGATAAGGAAGCCATCTCTTTAAAAAAACATCGAGATAACCTACTTTGGACCACCGTAAAACTTAAAACACACACTACTTTGATCTACGTTAAACGGTATACAGGGTGGCTGATGAATACTGCTACCATGCTACTTAATGCTGTTGTTAAAGGACTTTGTCACATAGCCAGGTCCTGCTATGGGAGAGAATTGCTGCGAAAGTTCCCCAAGAAGGTGATTTCTAGACACTCGACATTTCGTTGGCCCCCAAAGTCTCGTGACCTCACTGCACCTATCTTTTTCTTGTGGGGTTATTTCATCTGGAAGTTTACAAACCAAATCAAAAAAATGGATGATTTAAAGCAATCCATTCGAACAACAATTGAGACAATTCTTACTGCAACTCTGCAGGATGAATAATGAATTTTGCACATACGTCACCGGCTATCGTTATGTCATTTAAATTCTTTTATTTTTAAACCCGTTAAAAAGGTTTAATAAAAATGTATCGGTTGTCAAATGAACAAAGAAAAAGTAATTTACATGAATTAAACAAAAAGTTATTTTAGTTTCTTAATGTAGTGTCATTCATCAGCCATCCTGTATTACCCGCAACCAAATTTGTGCCAAATTTCATCAAAATCGGAGAGGATTAAAATCCAAACCTATGGTATGAGTCGTTTTCTATTGGAATTACCCTATATATAGATATATTATATATATTACAAAATGATCCAAAAGTGACAAGTACATTAAAATTACATATTTTAATTATTTTTCGATGTTTATAATCGTGGCTATTTGGTATGGCTGCGGGTAAGTCCTTTTCCCCAATGACATCCTCATGAGAGAAAAAAGCGAAGGGCAATTCGAAAGGCAACTGATGAGAAAATTTTTGATTGACTTATCACCAATTTTTTTGTTAATGAGACTTAAAACCATAGACTGGAATGGTTGGGATGAGAAAATGTCATCGTTGATGGCTAACTAATCCAATTTCATTATACCCTACACCACTTCGTGGGCTAAGGTATTATAAGTTAGTTTCGCGCCAAATGTTTGTAACACCAAGAAATAATTGAGCTAGATCCACCTTTAAGTATACGGATCGGCTTAGAATCACCAGCTGAATCGATTTAACGATGTCTGTCTGTCCGTCCGTCTGCTGTCCATCTAAGCTTGTTCGCACTCTACAGGTCGCAATTGTGGTCCGATTGTTATGAAATTTGGCAGAAGTTACTTTTTTGGCCAAAGACGATTGGTATTGAATTTGGAAAAAATCGGTTCATATTTAGATATAGCCCCCATACAAATGTTGCTCCCGATTTGACTTTTTCCGCCCTATAAAGCACATATAGTACCCGATTTTCTTCAAATTTTGCACTTATGCTGAAAGTGGGTAAGATCGGTTCAGATTTAGATATATCCTCCATACAAATATCCCTATAATTTACCCTATTACTGCTCTAGAATACACATTTTACATGGGATGATGACCAATTTTACAGGATCGTATTATATTTTAACTAGAAACAGCTCACGGGAAAGTGGATCACATGGGGCTATGTTTTGATATAGCCCCCATACAAATGTACCTCCGATTTACAATATTACTGCTCTAAAATGCACATTTTACATCGGATCTTGATCAAATATTCCACACAATGTTATATTTAGACAAGAACCACCTATTTTGAAAGCCAGCTATATAGGTCAAAGTTTTGGTATAGCCCCCACACAAATGGGCCCCACGTTTACACTATTATCGCTCTAGAAGCCACATCTTACATTGGATCTTGATAAATTTTGCAGACCATGTTATATTTCAATAAAGAATACCTACTTTGAATGTGATCTATAATAGCCCACTTTTTAATGTAGTATAGCCCTTACGAATGGCCCGCATTTTAATTATTACCACCCTAGGACCTACATTTTACATCAGAAGTTTTTCAAAGTTTGCAGATTATATTATATTTCAACTAATATTACATACTATGAAAGTCTAATACTTGGGTCCATATTTTGGTATAACCCCCATACAAATTGGGCCCCCATTCTACTCTAATACAGCTCTACAACCCATATCGTGCATTGGATCTTCATACAATTTTGCATATCATGTTATATTTCAACTAAGAATACCTACTTTGAAAGTGATATATATGGAACCACTTTTAATGTAGCGCCCTTACAAATAGGCCCGATTTTTATTGTTACTCCTTTATGACCCACATTTTACATCGGAAGTTTTTCAAATTTTGCAGATTATATTATATTTCAACTAAGACTATGAAAGTCAGATATATGGGTCCATACTTTGGTATAACCCCCATTCTACTCTATTACAGCTTTAGAAACCACATCTTACATCGGATCTTGATCAAATTTTTCAGATCCTGATATATTCCCACTAGGTATAACTACCGCGAATAAGAACTGTGTAGGCCCATGTTTTGGCACATGCCCCAAGTGTTGTTATAGTCCCCCTCAAATGACCGTCCGATTCATCCTATTACCGCTGAATAATCTACATTTGTCATTTTTCCAGATCATGTTATATTTTCTTTACTCGGAATATCTGCCGGAAATTTTGACTAATTATCTTATTATTTACCATATTCGTTAAATTTAGTCAAATTAAATTGATTAATTTATAGTACACTGAACTTCATAAAATTGAGTGGTGTTGGGTATTATATAGTCGGCCCCGCCCGACTTTAGCCTTTCCTTACTTGTTTTCTCATATCTTCGGTCTTTATGCTCTAAATCTTAGAAGAAGTTGGGGATATGAAGTATGGGAGTATGATATCCGTTACCGAGAGATCTGATGGGATAGACGACTTTAAAATAAGGAAAAAAATGGTCGACATGTTATCGATATTTCGCATAGTTATCAAGATTAAAGTTTGAAAAAGTCATTTTTTCATTCCAATCGAAAATTAGAAGAAAAAATCGATCGCTTTTTAGTTATCGATAACTGCATTAGTAATCGAATTACATGTGAATGTGTTTTTATCCAACAAACATTGGCGTAGGACTGGTCCTGGGGGTGGCTAAGCCCACCCCAGAAAAATTTTAGCAACCCCCCCTCCAGAATTTAAAATTAATATAATACTATTTGTCTGCGTCATACAAAAATCTTATTTTTTAAGTACAGTTTTGGAAAAAGTAACAAAAAGAAAAAAAATTGAGTTGTGAAATTGTACGTGAAAACGGGTTAACTATTATTAAAGTTGTTTCATCAGTTTTTATAATTTCGCAAATAAGGGTAATGTCGCTGACAAGTTATTTTTGCATTTTTGTTTATTTGCCAAAATTTTATTAAAAATTAAAATGTCAAACATCTAGCTGCATGTGAATGAATAAATACAAATCATATTCATGTGTAAACGCCCCTAATGTTTCAAATCGTTGTAGGAACATTCGTTAATGGTAGTGATTTATTTATCTGTAATATTTACACAAACAACTTTCACCCTTTATCAGTGTACTGAGCAGAACAGGGCTACAGTGTTAAATTAGGACTGTTTCTTTAAGCCGGGATAATAAGCTGTAATAACAAAAACGTAAATAAAAATTAAATTTTTTGCTCAACATAAAAGCAAATATTGTTTTACATTGTCGCCAACTACAATATAAATATTTGTATCCAAACAAATTTTCAAAAAAAAAAATATTTTGTGTTGACTATTGTGTATTTTATATAAACCCCGCTTTATCTATACAAAAGTAATTCAATTTACAGAAATAATTAAAGGTATGACAACAGTAGAATGAATGATATATGAGTAACTATAACTAATAACAGATAAACGTCAAAATAGTGAGATCATAACAGTGTTACCAGATTACTGAAGTTACAATAGTTGACTTTTTTGGACTTAGCCTCGATAACCATAAATTTGACTTACTCTGGATAATTATCCAGACTAAGTCTGAAATTTTTAATATAAACTTATTTTTCAAAGTTTGTTTTCATACAAACATTGATATTGCTGTTGGCGGAAATTTTAAAATATATATTTTTAAACCTTTTTTGATATCACAGGTTAAGTATCTAGTCTTAAAGAGAAGCCTTATTATCCACACGGCTATAAATATTTTTTAGACTTTTTAACAAACAAATTGTGGGGGGGCTATAGCCACCCCCAGAAGAGTATCCCTCCTACACCAATGCCAACAAACACATTTGTAAACCATTTTTAGTCATTTTTCAACTTTGGCAATGTTTTTGTACATTATTGACCTTGATAGATTTATTTAAAGATTTATTTATTGTCTTTAAAAAATCCGTTAACCCAAAGCGTTGATCGAAAGTAGTTGGTCTTGAAGTTATATTTATTCAAATATTATTTGCCTTTTTGGAATTGTAATCCTCAGATACAATAGTAAATTGTGGGCGACGTACATGTGTGTTGGTTATTCTACAAGACTTCACAATTCTTTTTAGTCAAATTTAGTTGACTTTTTTGTCCTGGTTCATATTATTATATTACTATTGTAGACCTTAGTGCCGCACTAAACCCAATGCGTTGCTATATCGCTCATATATCGAAGTTAATTTTTATATAAACAAGTAAGAAGGCGTTAAGTTCGGTCGGGCCGAATCTTATAAACCCTCCACCACGGAGTGCATTCCACAGTATTACCAGCAGATTAAAGGATGTCGACATAGAAGTACAGAACCATATTACGAAAATTGTGATATGTTTATGCACATTACTATATTTGATTACTATTTCAAACTATAATGTATACTTATGCGCACTGTTTAAAATCGACTACTATATATAAATAAAATGCTGTAATTGTGAAAGTGAACATGCCTAAATATTAGGCGATTGACAGTCGCCATTAGAAAGAAGCATTTTCATATACAGACAAAGTGATAAGAAAAGCATACATTTTAAAGATATCCCCATTCACCCCATTCTCCGCCCAAATGTACAAATTTCGAAATTCGACAATTTTTCGAGTCGAGTCAGAATGTATACACCGAATTTCATGATTTCAACATCAGCGGTTTGGTAGGTCCCATTTTTATCCCTCTTTTTAATTATATCCTGTAAAAGTACGAATTTCGAAAAATCCCTCTATTTTACATGTCTATTAGAGGGGTGTACACACCGAATTTCATGATTCTAGCTGTTGTCGTATCATTGGTACCATATTTTATCCCTTTTTGTCCCATTTCGCCCGCAAAAACAAAACAGACCATAGCCTCTGGTGGGAATCGAACCCACGACCCCCATGGAATGTATACTCCGAATTTCATGATTCTAGCTGCTGTCATTTGGTAGGTACTATTTTTATCCACTTTTTCCATTTGAACCCCAAAAAATACGAATTTTGGAAAGGTCTTTTATTTTACGTGTCTACGCAATCAGAGGAATGTATATATCGAATTTCATTATTCTAGGTGCAGCCGTTAGGTTGGTACTATTTTTATCCCTCTATCCCCATTTAACCCCTTAAAAGTACGAATTTAGAAAAAATACTTTTATATTATGTATCTACTCTATTAGAGGAATGTACACGCCAAATTTCGTGTTTCTATCTGTTGTCGTTTGATAAGTACCATTTTTATCCCTTTTTGTCCCATTTCGTCTCCTACAAATAAAAATCACTCTATGGTGCCCTTTTATGCTATAAAGGGAATGCGCATTGCAAATGTCAAGTAAATACAAGCTAATATGTTCAAAAAACATGCTGAAATACTCTAAATATTAGGGCTATTTTCAGTCCTTGTGAGGGAAAAATTTTTCCCTCTAGGCCGATTTCGTCCACTTTCAAGCCCAACCGATCTACAACCATAAGACACATTTAGGAAAATTTTGAACCTCCTAGCTCATTTCGTTCGGCCGCTATCGTGCTTTCAACAGACAGACGGACATGGCTATATCGTCTTAGAATTTTACCACGACCCAGAATATATATACTTTATGGGGTCTTCGATGAATATTTCAAAGTGTTACAAACGTGACAAAGTGAATATACCCCCATCCTGGAGGTGGAGGGTATAAAAACATGTTTGCTCTCTTTTGGACGTTTCGTTTTAAATTGTACTGAACCCAAAGCGTCGATCTCAATCTAAAATAGAAATGAACACGCCCTCAAAGTTATATTTACATTATGTGACTTCTTTTGGAATTTTAGTTCTCAAATCCGACTCTTTATTTGTAGCACCCAATGACACGAAACAAGGTAAATATTCTCAACGGACCGAATATGATAACCCAAAGTCACTGAGAAATTTAAAGATTTAATCAAAATTGTGGGACAAGCTGTTCGAATGAGAGATTACAAGTACAACACTTGTAAGTATTCATCATCTCACCATCACACAATAGGACCAAATATCTCAACATTTTATTCACAGGTGGCAACTCCTTTTTACAAACCAAGCCGATGTCGAAGTTACTATTTGTCTCTTCTTTAATTTTTGGCATTTCAAACTAAAATAATAAAGAAAATATTTTGTAAATTCGAAAATACTAACACGGGTATGTAAATTAATTAATAATGAAAAAATATAAAAATGTTGTTGTATGTTCTGTGATTAAGTGTGTTGTCTTTTTCGTGTAAGTTTACGAGTCGTCCCTGTAAAGAAGAAAGTGTCCATTAGTATGCCAGCCGCAGAAAACGGCCATAAATTATGACAATTTCCGAATTTAGATTGTAAAAAAATTAAAAAGGGTGGACATTTTAATATTTTGCCATTGACGTTGTTACCTGCATCACTGCGAAATCAGATTTCGTACAGTGCATATAAATTATTTAGTGTATCCATACATTTATAGTCCATATACATATCATACATTTATGGTCCGGTGACTGAAGGGGTGAACTCAATTGACGTTTACTATTATATAGTAACCAAAACTTCAAATTTTGCGCCGTGTGTTTTGGTTTATTATTATTTATTTTATTGGATTTGATTCTATAAACTCCAATTTTCCTATCCCTTCAGTTGACATACACCCTCATGCCATAATACAACCTTGGCAGTGTTTAACAGTTCGGACAAGCTTTTCTTTATTTAGCAATTGTAACTATGACAGAACACAGAAAGAAACAGCCGAATTTTTGAATTTTCGTATTCAAAATTATATTATAAAAAAATCCTTTTCACTCGAGAAAACTTGTTCCTCAGGCTTTTTTGAGCGGAAAAATTGATAAAATTCAACAACATTTCAATATTAATATGACTTAAAGTCCGAAACTGATCATTATACCCTCCACCTCCAGGACGGGGGTATACTAACTTTGTCATTCCGTTTGTAACACCTTGAAATATCGACCTGAGACCCTATAAAGTATATTTATTCATGATCGTCATAAAATTCTAAGATACTCTAGCCATATCCGTCCGTCCGTCCGTCTGTCCGTCTGTCCGTCTGTTGAAAGCACGCTAGCATCTAAACGAAAGGAGCTATAACGTTCAAATTTTCCATAAATGCATCTTATAGTCGTAGATCGGTTGGGATTCAAACGGGGCGAAATCGGTCCAAAGGGAAAAATTTTTCCCTCACAAGGACTAAAAATACCCATAATAATCCCAAATATTTTAGCGTATTTAAACATGTTTTTTGAATATGTCTGCTTATATTTGGTATGCGCATTCCCCTTATAGCTAAAACGTGCACCATAAAGTGATTCTTATTTGTAGCGGGTGAAATGGGGCAAAAAAGGGATAAAAATGGTACATATTAAACGACAACAGCTAGAAACACGAAATTCGGTGTGTACATTCCTCTAATTGAGTAGATACATAATATAAAAGTATTTTTTCCAAATTCGTACTTTTAAGGGGTAAAATGGGAATAGAGGGATAAAAATGGTACCAACCAAACGGCTGTACCTAGAGGCATGAAATTCGGAGTATACATTCCTCTGATTGCATAAGCAAGTAAAATACACGGATTTTTCAAAATTCGTACATTTTGGGGTTAAAATGAAAAAAGGGGATAAAAATAGTACTAATCAAATGACCGCAGATAAAGTCATGAAATTCGGAGTACACATTCCTCCGACTGTGCAGACACGGAAAATAAACTGATTTTTCGAAATTCGTACTTTTTGAGGTCAAAATAGAAAAAGGGGATAAAAATAGTACCAACCAAATGACCGCAGCTAGAGTCATGAAATTCGGAGTATAAATTCCTATGACTACGTAGAAATGAAAAATAAAAGGGGTTTTCCCAAATTCGTACTTTTAAGGGATACAATAGGTACGGAGGGATAAAAATGGTACCAACCAAACGGCTACACCTGGAATAATGAAATTCGGTGTATGCATTCCTCTGATTGCGTAGACACTTAAAATAAACAGATTTTTCGAAGTTCGTACTTTTTGGGGTCAAAATAGAAAAAGGGGATAAAAATAGTACCAATCAAAAGGGCGCAGCTGGAATCATGAAATTCGGTTTATACATTCGGTGTTTTTTCCAAATTCGTAATTTTTCTTTTACGGCAAAAATTTTTTTCAATCATGAAGTTAGGTTATTTTGCACTATGTACGTGGATGTATGTAATGGATTTTCAAATTTTGTACTTTTGGAATTAAAATAGAATGAAAATACAACCAACTGTAGCACCCACTATCTACCATTATTTATGGTATTTAAGCTTTTCGAAAATATAAATATAAGAATATTTATTTTTTGATTTGAAATAAATAATGGTTTGAAATAATTAAAATATTATATTTATTTATAAAATTATTCAATATTTGTAAAGGGTGATTTTTTAAGACTTGATAACTTTTTTTTTTAAAAAAACGCATAAAATTTGCAAAATCTCATCGGTTCTTTATTTGAAACGTTAGATTGGTCCATGACATTTACTTTTTGAAGATAATTTCATTTAAATGTTGACCGCGGCTGCGCCTCAAGTGGTCCATCCGCTTAGTCCAATTTTGGCATTTCCACGTTTTTGAGTAACAGAGGCCCAATTGCTGCGAACGGCGACGAATCGATA
Source organism: Polietes domitor (assembly GCA_947397865.1). Taxonomy (NCBI): domain Eukaryota; kingdom Metazoa; phylum Arthropoda; class Insecta; order Diptera; family Muscidae; genus Polietes; species Polietes domitor. The sequence continues at coordinate 141,463,762 of OX377619.1, forward strand.
ATTGATGGTCATCATTAACATTGGCCGATACAGCTGCGATATTTTCTTCAGTTCGTACTCTACGTAAGCGTCTTGGTGGTTTAATGTCCAACAATGTAAATTTGGTGCGAAATTTAGTCACAATAGCCCGAATAGCCGCTTCAGTGGGTCGATTAAACTGACCATAAAATGGAAGCGTGCGATGAACTTTCTTAACAGAGCACGCATTTTGATAATAAAATTCAATGATTTGCAAGCGTTGCTCGTTAGTAAGTCTATTCATGATGAAATGTCAAAGCATACTGAGCATCTTTCTCTTTGACACCATGTCTGAAATCCCACGTGATCTGTCAAATACTAATGCATGAAAATCCTAACCTCAAAAAAATCACTCTATATTTATTTTGGTTTGGCTATATTAAAAAATTTATATTTTCCTGTAATATTACTGCACTTCTACGAAAACCGACAACCTCTGTGGAATGCAATCCACGGTGGAGGGTATATAAGTTCGGCCGGGCCGTTTTTACTTGTTTTATCCTATAATTCCCTTGGAGTAATCCGGCAGTTATAACATTTTCTACGGATGAGATCTAATCTGGAGAACTCTAGCATGAATCGGTTTTGAAGCTCTGGCTCTTAATAAGTTTAGCAAAAATCTATTTATTAAATTCAAGTTTCATTATGATATATTTAACGCATATTTACAATATGAAGGTTCAAATATTTTATTTTTCATTCAAACGGATCCCGAAACACAAAGTTTTTCTTTGCTTACTTCTTCCTCTCGCCATATTGTAAAAGTTCGCATCTCTCGAACTCTCTCCACTTGCCACGAAGTTCAATGAACTTTTCGACTTAACATCCGTTGCGGATGGATGACATGCCCACACCAATTCTTAATTTCAAACTGAAATCAAAACTGACCTACCCTTTCACACGTACATATACAACAGCACCGTCGTCTCGTACTCACCCTAAGTCCCCACACCGCCGTAAACACACGTTGTTGGCAACCCTAACTTGTTCACCCTCTTTTCGTGTTGCCCCTTGCCGATTGTGCAACTTCCAGCATTTCGCATACTCCCACACACCACCACCACCACGACCAGTCTGTTACAGGATTACGAGAAGGACTATTTCGTTATTTATTATTTGAAATATTTGTAATAAGGAAAACATTTTTCTCAAACCAAAAAATCAGGTTTGGTATTGATATACGTTTTTATTTATTTTGTATTGCAAATAAGATTTTTACCTTTATCGCTCGTAAATGGAAGAATAAGAAGTAGAACGGAAGTAAGGAAAATGGCGTAGAGTGTTGGCAGTGTCGAACTGTGTATACCCTACACATTAACAACTTCTACGGTTTTCTTCAAATACAGGGTAGCTGGTGAATGCTGATACCATGCTGCTGTTTCTTTAGAGAACTGCTTCGGAAGTGAATAGCTTTCACAAGAGGTTCAGATTGTCACCTAGCCAAGTCTTGCAGCGAAAATTCCCTAATAAGCGGATTTCAAGAAACTGCACTTTTCGTCGGTCCCCAAGGTCTCCTGATTTTACTGACCCTGACAGAAAACCAAAAAATTTGGATGATTAAGCAATGCATCCAGCTCTAGAATAGATTGTAGAACTGATACCGGGATTTTCTCGGAACATGCTGGTCTTGCATGCTCGTTCGGGCAACCTCACTGCTGCGGTGCCTTCTAGACTGAAGTCTTCACTCCTAATGAAGCTTGCAGTAAGTAACCTTTCCTTTCTTGTATCTGCCCTCTTGTATCCAAGATGTAGACGCTTATATTCTCGTATGTCAGTCCATTGAGGAACTCTTACTCAGACTAAGTTTTCTATCCGTAGTCACCTTTATATGGATCAATGGATACTGCTAATTTTATGGGAATGAACGAGAAGAGAATTTAATTTACTATAATTATCCTCATTACGGAGGCGATCGTAAAACCAAACGCCACTTTTTAAAATGGTTGCTCATTCCGTCTTACACCTGAAATTTTCCTCATTCAATCAACTTTCCTCTTCAGACACAACGGATCACATATGAATCTTTGCCTTCCCTTTTCCTTCGCCAAGATCTTTTTGGTGCTCTGATGGTTTGTAATCCGGAAAATATGTCATCAGTTTGTACTTCACTTCGCCAGGTTACAACAAAATGTCCGCCTCCGTACTAATCCACATCCCCTTCTAGGTTCTACTCTCCTCGAGGTACTGTCATATGGGGCGGTCGTTACGGACATCCTCTGCTACCCGTCTCATTGACTTTCAATATGTATTTGTTGCGTGAAGTTCGCCAAAGCTTGGACACTTAACTGTCTCGGTTTCATCTTTCTTGGGACAATGTGGACACCTAGGTGAGCAGTCATGTCCAAAACTCAAATACCCTCCGTGACATACCTATAATGTACTGACTAAATATTGACATTGTCACCAGTACTACTGACGAATTATACCCCAGGCAATGCTCTCAACTGTTGACGTTTAACATGTGCTTGTCGTTGAGAATTCACTACTGACATTAGAACCACCGACTAGATGGTCCTAATAGAGGCATTTTAATACATTTTGTCTGCATTTTTGGATTTTTTACTAGATTTCCACACTAGTAATATTTACACCCCTTATGCTCCCAATATGCATAAGTTCAAATAGTTGTTATTTTATGCAAAATTATAAATATGTTTTATTGAGAAAATAATTCATATAAAGGTACAGGAATAGAGTTAGTGGTTTATTACAATATTTTGTATCTAAAGATGATTAAACTGTTAAGTTTTCGTCATAAGCTTTCTACATTCAAGTTTACAAAAAAAATTCATGTGTAAACATCCCTAAGTTAAGCAAAAAGTGTAGACGCTTAACTTTCCCATTTCCTGTGCCATTTTATCATAGACTACTGTCCTTCTGTTTTTCGATTGTTCCCTATGGGAAGGTCTGGGTTATGGTACTTTACCTCGTATATTTCCGATGATTCTTTAGCGGAAATATATATTAGGATAATTTCCGTTGCCTCCATAGAATTTGTGCGATATTTGCTACAAACTCTAAGACAGCTTCTGAAGATGGAGATAGCATGTCTTTCTTGGCTATGGCTTAGTTTTTTAGTACTCTCCTAACCTTGAAAGCACCAGTCGTCAGTACTCTGCCAGGCATCAATCTCGCTAAAGCATTTGCGACACCAGTTGTCTTATTGCTCCCGTATTCTATATGTCTCTTAAGGACATATTGATCGTCTATCATCATACCAAGATACTTTGCAGCATCCGAAGAGATTTTTTCGCTTCTTACCACTTGAATTATTATGGTTTCTCTCTCTTTATTCTTCCGCAAATAACCAATACCTCTGTTTTATGTTCTCCCAGGTCCAGGCTTCATTCGTATATAGCTAGACTTCGTCTAGGTATCTCACTTGTAATAGTTTTTATGTCGGCTGCAAAACCCACGATAGTCGCCTGCTTCGGTACTTTTAAGCGGTATATGCCGTCATACATGATATTCCACAGAAGGGGACCTTTTTCTCTAAATTTTAACCGCATAACAAAGTATCGAGGAGCTGTCCACTCTCGCCAACACTGGGATTCCATAGAGTTTTGTTTGGTTGGATCCATTGTGCAAATCCTTTTATTTCCTGAAAGTATAGGAGAAGGATAGGAGAGGGTAAGGTTATAGGAGAGGGATAGGGAGTGATGGGATTTGGGAAGGAGTAAGTGGTATTTGGAGATAGATAAGGGAGAGATGACGAGTGAGGGAAGTATGGGGAGAAAGGTGTTTTAATGGTTGACGTCTAGGTAAGAATATTAAGTAAAGAGTGATTTTTTTGAGGTTAGGATTTTCATGCATTAGTATTTGACAGATCACGTGGGATTTCAGACATGGTGTCAAAGAGAAAGATGCTCAGTATGCTTTGACATTTCATCATGAATAGACTTACTAACGAGCAACGCTTGCAAATCATTGAATTTTATTACCAAAATCAGTGTTCGGTTCGAAATTTTTTATCGACAAATTTTGTTCAGCGATGAGGCTCATTTCTGGTTGAATGGCTACGTAAATAAACAAAATTGCCGCATTTGGAGTGAAGAGCAACCAGAAGCCGTTCAAGAACTGCCCATGCATCCCGAAAAATGCACTGTTTGGTGTGGTTTGTACGCTGGTGGAATCATTGGACCGTATTTTTTCAAAGATGCTGTTGGACGCAACGTTACGGTGAATGGCGATCGCTATCGTTCGATGCTAACAAACTTTTTGTTGCCAAAAATGGAAGAACTGAACTTGGTTGACATGTGGTTTCAACAAGATGGCGCTACATGCCACACAGCTCGCGATTCTATGGCCATTTTGAGGGAAAACTTCGGAGAACAATTCATCTCAAGAAATGGACCGGTAAGTTGGCCACCAAGATCATGCGATTTGACGCCTTTAGACTATTTTTTGTGGGGCTACGTCAAGTCTAAAGTCTACAGAAATAAGCCAGCAACTATTCCAGCTTTGGAAGACAACATTTCCGAAGAAATTTGGGCTATTCCGGCCGAAATGCTCGAAAAAGTTGCCCAAAATTGGACTTTCCGAATGGACCACCTAAGACGCAGCCGCGGTCAACATTTAAATGAAATTATCTTCAAAAAGTAAATGTCATGGACCAATCTAACGTTTCAAATAAAGAACCGATGAGATTTTGCAAATTTTATGCGTTTTTTAAAAAAAAAAGTTATCAAGCTCTTAAAAAATCACCCTTTAGTATTATCATCCGGTATACTGTTGGTGGTATGTCTTTATGGCTCTCTTACTTTGTTAGCCGTCATCTGTCTGTGTGGTTACATCATTGTCCCTAAGCAGCCCCCCCTGATCCGATTTAGACCTTTTGAGAATCCCAAAAGGTCATAAATGGTGCGGGTTGCAATATCTTCTATGTTCCATATGTTTCATAGAGTAGTATTGAGTTCGTGACCCGTGAGAGCAACAGTTCTCTACTCTGCCGGGCATAATTCTCGCCAAAGCATTTGCGACACTAGATGCCTTATTGCACGCCTAGTCTATATCCCCTTTAAAGTTAAAGCGATCGTCTTTCATCAGCATCTCTTCAGCTTTCTTGGATTTTTATGGTTTCTCTTTCTTCTTCCGCTAATAAGTACAGCCTCTGTCTTATGTTCTCCAGGTCCAGCCAGAGTTTATTGTCCCAATGGCTTCATTCGTATATAGCTAGACTTCGTCTATGTATCTTGATTGTACTAGTTTTTACGTCGTCAGAAAACCCCACGAAAATCGCTTACTTCGACACTTTTAGGCGGAATGTGCCGTAATACATGATATTCCGCAGAAGGAGACCTCCGTCTCTAAGATCTAACCGCTTAACAATGAATTGAGGAGATGTCCTCTCCGAGTTGTCTGTCCGAAGTAACCCTTATATGGATGCCTGGACATGAGTTGGCAAGGATTGGAACTGCCCTAATGGAGTTGATTGGGTCTCGTAAAAGTGGTTTCGTCATGTACTGCCTAGACCGAACTAAATTTAAATATAAAAACTGTGACAAATGTAAAACATCCAGACAGGTTCTGTCCTTACTATAACAGAAAACGTACCAGGTTCCTTCTAAGCCACTAAGGAAGAAGTCTCAAGAGTGACATCAATGCATTGACCAACTGGAATCCATGCGCGACGAATGAAGTAACAGTTCTACGATCATCACTGCCGTAGACGTGACTACGAATAGGAAGAAGACATATAAGCGACTGCCCAGCTCTAATAAACTCACAGCACTGGCCCATTAGGTTAGGTTGTGGTGGAAGTCAGAAAGTAAGCATCCATTGTGATACCACTGGCTTTTACACCCCTAATCGGAACCAACCTCTCTCCTACCCAAGTGGCCGAAGTTATCAAAGAAAGCATAACCCATTGTCACTAAACGTCTATTAACCATAGCTGGACAGAGACAGACACCCTCAGTCTTCTTCTCGTCCCCACAGCTCCTACAAAAAACGTTTTACTCGATGCCCAGCCCCTGGGCATGCGGACCTATTACGCAGTGCCCCGTCAATACTGAAATCAACGTAGAACGTTGAAATCTTTCAGGTGAAAGAAGTTAGCTTGTACTTTTTATAGCATACTTTGACCAGAGCATCTTCGCTCTTCTGCAAGAGCCTAGGACTGTCCACCTGCTGTTCGCCTTCTGCCTGAGCTGAAGCTTGCATGTCGAACCGAGTGTACCTGCAGGAGCGGTGGAACTTGTAAGTTCGTTCCTAATCTGGCAAGCTCTTCAGCCTTACAGTTCCCTGGGATGTCCCTATGACCTGGCACCCAAGGTGAATGTCAAACTACATGCCCATCTCCTGAAGAGATGCGTGGTAGTTATGGGCTGTTCTTGAATTTAGGGTCATCAAGTCCAGGGATCTGGTGGCAGCCTACTATCTGACTATCCTATAGATGACTATTCGAGTAGATGCCAGTGTTGGTCACAACATTGCGACGCAAACACTCCGCCACTTCTCTAATAGTCATAACTTCGGCTTGGAATACACTGCAGATATCGGGTAGCCTCCGAGCAAGGATAATTTCCAGTTCCAGTAGTGTAGTCCATACCTCACCCTACCATCAAGTTTGGAGACGCCTGTGTAAAATTTGAGATAACGACTTCTACTAGGAACTCCACCCATCCATTCATCTCTAACTGGAACGTGTATGCTTGTCAAACAGAGACACCGACATGGTGTAGTCCGCTCTATGTGACCCATTGACGAGAAATTCGCATTGGTCCAAAGGGAAAGACATTTAATTCTTATTGCCGTTCTAACTGCCATACACTTGCCTGCTCTATCGATCGGCAAAACATGAAGCAGAAGCTGTAATGCATCCATAGCAGTTGTCCTCATTGCATCGATTATGTTAATGTAGGCCATTCTCTGCCTTTTCGAGTTGTGTGGTCCATTCAACAAATCAACCAGATCCATGGAGACTCACCATAGAACATATATTTTAGGAGATACTCTCACCACGATCCATAGGTTTTATACAGCTGATCCCATTAAATAATTACAGTTCCCAGGGATGTCCCTATGACCTGGCATCCAAGGTGAATGTCAAACTGCATGCCCATCTCATGGTAGTTATGGGCTGTTCTTGAATTTAGGGTCATCAAGTCCAAGGATCTGGTGGCCTACTATCTGACTATCCTATAGATGACTATTCGAGTAGATGCCAGTGTTGGTCACAACATTGCGACGCAACCACTCCGCCAGTTCTCTAATAGCCATAACTTCGGCTTGGAATACACTGCAGATATCGGGTAGCCTCCGAACAAGGATAACTTCCAGCTCCAGTAGTGTAGTCCATACCCCACCCTACCATCCAGTGTAGTCCATACCTCAGCCTACCATCAAGTTTGCAGACTCCTGTGTAAAATTTGAGATAACGACTTCTACTAGGAACTCCACCCATCCAGCCATAGCAGTTGTCCTCATTGCATCGATTATGCTAATGCAGGCCATTCTCTGCCCCTTTTCAGCGGATCCAAGTATCACGTCTGCTCAACGGCCGTCCACCAAACCAAAATTGCGAACCAACGATGTGTATATCCAGTGAACGAGTTTTTGCGAGTGTCCCCAGCTGGCTCCGATAGCCATTCTGCAGGTATATAGGGCGATGGGAGCTTTCTCCATTATATTTTCTCTGAAGTAGAGATTCCTCTCAATGCCCAAATACTTCGCATTGTCCGAAAAAACCTGCTCTGAGCCGTTTTTTTTTGTGGGAGGGCTTATTTGGCATTATTGTTCCTCCTCCTCGAGATGAGAACCAACTCAGTTTTGGCCATTCTGCTGGTATATAGGGCGATAGTAGCTTTCTCCATTATATTTTCTTTGAAGTAGAGCTTCCAATCAACTATGATGCCCAGACACTTCGCACTGTCCGAAGAAAACCTGCTCTGAGTCGTTTCTTGTGGGTGGCGAGTGCTCGAGAAGAGAACCACCACAGTTTTGGTCGGATTGACACCAAGTCCAATATTCCTTCCCCACCTTACCAGCTTGTTTAGAGCATTCTGAAAAATATCACTAATTGCTGAAGGGAACTTCCTACGTACGGCTATTGCAACGTCGTGGGGGAATTGATTTTAGAGATCTGATAAAATATTTCATTATAACAGACCTTTTCGAGTGGTGTGGTCCGTTCAACCAATCAACCAGATCCATGAAGACTCATGAGATACTCTCACCACGATCCATAGCTTTTATACAGCGGATCCCATGCCATTTTCTCTATTTTAGCTGACTCGAAGGACCACATTTATCGACGCTGTCCTTAGATGCGGGCATCTTTCAAGGTGTTGCTAACTACATGACAGATTTAAAATATATATATTTTTTCTCTATTTTAGTCTACTCGAAGGACCACATCTGTCGACGTTGCTCTGAGATATGTACCTCTTTCAAGGTGTTGCAAAATAACTGACAAAGTTAATAATATACCGCACATGTTTGCCAGGAGGGCATAGACTCTGCATATGAAGAGAGCTGAGGGGCGTTGGTGGTGACGGTGGTTGAAGTAAGAAATTTATGAAAGGAAGGATGGCAAGGCAGGGAAGGATGTTTGGATAAATCGTTGTTTAGGGAGTTGTATTATTAACTACCACCATTACCGTGAGCGTGTGTGTGTGTGTTCGAAGTTCTTGTTACTCCCTCTTACCTTGTGTTCCTCGGCCTTCAGGCCCATAAAGAAGCCAGAGTAACGGGACGCAAATCATGGCAACAACCCCTGAGTTTAATATCAAACAGAAAAAACCCGTTTGTTTTTTTCCCTGATTTGCTTTCCTTCTGTTTGATTTTGGTCTATTGTGTGCACATTTGCTATACATGAGTCCTTGTGTATGAGTGTGTGTGTGCAAGTGTGTGTAGGTGTGTGAAAAACCAATGATTTTTAGTGGGTGTATGCTGGCGTCACAGTAACGAAGGACGAGAACTGTCTGCCTTCCTGGCTGCTCTTGACTGACTCTGTGCTGTTGGTTGAGTGAAAGCCTGGATGCTTGCCTGCATAAAAGCGAGCGAGAACTGGCTACCCGGGCGAAATGACGGACGGACAAACGGATGGATGGATGAACGAACGAACGGACAGATGGGGAGCTATAGTCTGCAATAAGATTTGTTGTCTGCAATACCAGCAGCAACAACAACAACAGCGACATCTAACTGTTGCCAGCATCAGAGAATAGGTGTGTGTCGGTTCTGCAGTTACTGACTGACTGCCTTTGGCTCTGCATCTCTCCAGTGATGATGATGATGATGATGATGACAAGGCAACGTGCGACATGGATGCTGTTGCTGATGGTGGCTGTACTGGAGGGATGCAGTCTCAAAGCCAAACGCCAACGACATTATGTTGGAGTATTGCAGCACACAGCGCAGCAGAGCAGAGCAGCAACAGCACAAACTTTTGCAACCCTCGACGAGACAGACCAACCATTTCGAGGTCAATAAACTTTTGTGGAAAATATTTTGTATCTCAACTCCAACATCCAACTCAACTCATCTCCAGACATGCCATTCACAAAAGCCACCAACCACCCACCCTCTATTCGTGCAACAACTACGGGCTACGTGCTACGTGCCGGCGGAATGCTTATGTGTTGAACTGTACTGTACCGTACTGTACCAATATTTCGTCTGGATATGGGGTTTTGTTTTCCTTTTCCTGTTCCTCTTCCATGTACTGTTGCTTTATTTCACATAAACGCATTTTAAAAGCTTTAAATGTAAGTTGTTGTCGTTATTATTACCGGGGTAAATTCCTCCCCCACCCCCTCGTCGCAAGGATAGTGTTTCCAGGGGTGGTGGATGGCAGGCTGGCGGCTGGCTGGCAATGATGGTGGTGGTCTGTCCTCGTTCATGGCATGGGTGGGTTTTGCACATTTCCAACAGACCGCGTCAACGTTGTTCGCAACGTGTGCTCTACCTACCCATTCCCTGTACTCCGTGCGAGAGTGCGAAATTTGTCGTAGTCGTATCGTTGTCGTTCCGTACTTGTACATTTAACGTAAAAAAGTATGAATTATTTAATCAAAGTACAGCTGTTCAATTTACCAACTCCCGCCCCTCTTTACCTTTTACTTCACACGAAAACATGAGCATGGAGAAAAAAAGAACACAGGACAAAAGGTTTCGCAGGATCAATGCTATTCAAGCAGAAATACATACTGGCGTAGAATGTACGAGGGTGGACCATGAAAATGGCTTTCGAAGTTCGGCGTTTGTTTCGTCAATGGGTCGACACAAACTGGATCCTGGATCGAATAATTATTCTATCGCTATGGGCGATAACATTTTAATCTATAGATTAAAGTTGATTCTATAAGGTTAATAACTCAGTGTTGACAGGTTTTTTCTAAACATTTCCCCAAAATCATCAAAAGAATCACCTAAAATTGAAGAGAATACAGATTGCTTCTAGTTTAATATAAATTAAGTAAGAAAATGTATATATCGAATTTCATTATTCTAGCAGCCGTTAGGTTGGTACTATTTTTATCCATCTATCCCCATTTAACCCCTTAAAAGTACGAATTTAAAAAAAAATATTTTATATTATGGATCTACTCTATTAGAGGAATGTACACGCCAAATTTCGTGTTTCTATCTGTTGTCGTTTGATAGGTACCATTTTTATCCCTTTTTGTCCCATTTCGCCCCCTACAAATAAAAATCACTCTATGGTGCCCTTTTATGCTATAAAGGGAATGCGCATTGCAAATATCAAGTAAATACAAGCTAATATGTTCAAAAAACATGCTGAAATATTCTAAATATTAGGGGTATTTTCAGTCCTTGTGAGAGAAAATTTTTTTCCTCTGGGCCGATTTTGTCCACTTTCAATCCCAACCGATCTACAACCATAACCATTCTTTCGGCCGCTATCGTGCTTTCAACAGACAGACGGACAGACGGATATGGCTATATCATCTTAGAATTTTACCACGACCCAGAATATATATACTTTATGGGGTATCCGATGAATATTTCAAGGTGTTACAAACGGAATGACAAAGGTGGAGGGTATAAAAATAAAAACAAAAAATTGACAACCTGGATTTTTTTAAGATTATCCATAGGTGTATAATTTAGAAGTGTGAAACGAAACAGATTGTGGTAAATAGGGTTTCATTCCTGGCAATCCCTTTTAGATAAGATCCAATTTACACGATGACTTTGTTACTTGACTCAAGAGTCCTGACTTTCGACTTTGTAGAAAAAAGTAATGAAATTGAAATTTGAGGAGTTTTTTGAATTGTATGGGAGGTATATTTAAATCTGAACCGATCTGACACATTTTTACCACAGGTGTTTCTAGTTGAACTATAAGATGTTTTGCCAATTTTGAAGAAAATCTATTAAAATATGTGGTATATAGAGTGAAAAGAGTCAAATCGGGAGTGAAATTCGTATGGGGGCTATATCTAATGTGTCGATTATGGATGGCAACCAGAGTTTAGTGGCGTTGCTAGTTGCCAAATTTGCATTACGGATGGCAACTACGACCGACAGTTGTCAATTTCAGTTGCTAAAAAGGGGATTTTTCGGCAACCATTTATTTCTGGTTGCCTTGTAATTTTTCTAATTGGTGTGTAATTTTTTAAAGAAATAAAAAGTGAAAATAAGATGTAAATTACATTTATTTTTAATTATTCATATATTCAATATTACATATTTTTTTCTGGTGTTTGTAGGCTTCATGATGGTTAAAATTACCACAAAGCAACAATTTGAAATCCTGGTAAACAAAATGGAACTTAACCCTAACCTAGCTCGCGGTGTACGGGTTTTTGGTGAAACCAACGCCACTACGGATGAAGTGTGGAAGGGAATTGCCGATAATTTAAATAGCTATGGCCCACCTACACGTACTCCAGAAGAATGGCAGAGAGTGTGGATTCATTTTAAGGCAAAATTAAAAAAGAAACTGGCAGAAAATAAAAGAAACGTTAACACCACAGGTGGTGGGCCATCGCAAGAAGTGCCTTTATCGCCATTGGAGCAGGCGGCAGCGGACCTGTTGCAAGTTGATTTGGCTGCAACTCCAGTGGGTAATCTTTTTGGCGTTCTAGAGATATTGGATGCTTTTTCTTCCTCTGTTAATTTGGAAACAATCCAAATTTTACATAGCTTTTGCTCTATTATTTGGACAACTTCGTTCAAAACCACGGGCAATGTGGGTTGAGCCATGCTGAGGTTGAAGTCATTGCCTTGGGACTTCTGAAAACTTCCCTCCGCAAAAAACCTCAAAGCAGCACACACTTTTAAGAGTGGAGGTATTGCTGTTGACCGGTATCTTTTTTAAAGCAATTTTTTAATTCTTCCACTAAATAGACAACGGCATCTTTTGGAAGTCGGAAATACGCCTTAAAGCTAAGACGAACAATTGTTTATTGAAAAATTTTCAAGATAGAAACATCTACTCACAGTACAGATGACAATTCTAAGGTATTAGAGCTATCTCTTAAATTCCTCCTAATAGATGCCACGTCCTGGGCATCTTCTTCTTCATCAAAAAAAAAAGATCCACTGAGCTAATCATTAAAAATTAAATTTTTATTGTTGAAATTTACTATTTTGAGTTGAATTGTTTGTTTTGTTTACAAAATTTTTAGTTGCCAAAGTGTCAAAACACTATTATCGACGGCAACTGACAAAAGTTGTCATACATAATACTTATTTTTATTTCAGTTGCGTTGCCAGTTGACAACTCAACTGGAGTTTGGTTGCCATCCATAATCGACCCATAAATCTGAAACGATTTTCTTCAAATTAAACAGCGTTCGTCCTGGTCCCGAAAAACTTCGTTGCGCAAAGTTTCGTTTGGTTTTGGCTACAATTGCGACCTGTATCGTGTTTACAAGACAGACAGACGGACATTGCTAAATCGATTCAAAAAGTGATTCTAAGTCGATCGGTATAATTAATCTATATCCCTTCCTTTTGGGAGTTACAAACAAATGCACAAAGACATAATACTCTCATAGACATAACACTCTCTCCAATATTTTGCACGCACAGCAGTGCGAATTGCATCCGACTTTTTTGATAAAATCTTTTCTTTTTAATGATTTGGTATATTTTAGCTTGTTTTACAATTTGGCGAGTTAATAAAACTTTTTTACGTTTTTACAGCCTATAATGTGGAAAGTGGCGTTACGTGATGTCACATACATTTCTATATGTAACAGGACATGAAACCCTAGAACGGTCAATGAAAGCAAATCAAAATTTTGCCCTAAACTTATTATATATTCTTACATATTATTGGTTATTGTTGTAACAACTTTTTCGTCATAAAAGACCACATGTATCATTGCTCCATGAAACAAATCTTTAAGAAAAAATGGTCTTAAAAATAACAGGTAAAAACGGTGTTAAGTTCGGGCGAACTTTATATACCTTCCTACTTTATATACCCTCCACCATGGATTACATTCCACTGAGGCTGTCGATTTTCGTAGAAGTGCAGTAACATTACAGAAAAATGCAAATTTTTTAATATAGCCAAACAAAAAAAATTTATTAATAAATCAAAAAAAAAATTCTTTTTCAAATCCATGCTTTATGCAAGCAGAATTCTATTAGGCCTAGAAATTCTTTTTTAGTTATCTTTTGTAGAAGGAAATCCCGCCCATATTTGCAGCAGCACTTACAACATGCACACCAAACCGACGTACCAAATTTTGTTTAAATACCGTTATCAGGAGCAGAAATAATAGATTTTTAATTTGTGGTTTGTATGGGAGGTACCACGCCCCTTTGTCCAATTGGTCAAATTTTTCCATTTCCTTGTATTGTCATCGAAAATGATTAAGTGTGCAAAATTTGAGCAAAATTGGTTGAGAAAAAAGCTTTCAAAAATTGATTTCAAATTTTGTGGCACACAAACATATATAGAAAGTAACCTTATATAAAGCATGGAAAAAGAAAAAAAATTTTATAAATAAATATAAAATTTTTATTATTTCAAACAACGCTTATAAGGCAAGGCTACCAATAAATACATATGTCGAAATTATACTTCAAGTCAATTCAAAAAATAAATATTATTATATTTATATTTTCAAAAAGCGTTACAGTATGTTGTATTTCCATTTATTTTAATTCCAAAACGTAAATAGTGCAAAATAACCTAACTTCATGATTCAACCAATTTTGCAGTAAAAGTAAAAAGTAGGAATTTGGAAAAATATTTTTATTTTGCGTGTCTATGCAGTCAGATTTATACAACGAATTCTATGATTCTAGCTGCGGCCATTTGATTGGTGCCATTTTTATCCCCTTTTTCCTATTTTACCCTTTTAAGAGTATGACTTTCTAAAATCTCTTTATTTTAAGATCTACGCAATAAGAGGGATGTACACACCGAATTTCATCATTCTAGCTGTCGTCGTTTAGTTGGTACTTTTTTTATCCCCTTTCTCCATTTTAACCCCAAAAAGTACGTATTTCAAAAACTCCGTTTATTTTACGTGTCTACGCAATAAGAGGAATGCATACACCGAATTTCATTATTCTAGGTGCAGCCGTTTGGTTGGTACCATTTTATCCCTCTATTCCCATTTTACCCCTTAAAAGTACGAATTTGGAAAAAACCTTTTATTTTTTGTGTCTACGCAGTCAGAGGAATGTATACTCCGAATTTCATGACTCTAGCAGCGGTCATTTGGTTGGTACTATTTTTATCCCCTTTTCCATTTTAACACCAAAAAGTACGAATTTAGAAAAAACCGCATATTTTACGTGTCTACGCAATCAGAGGAATGTATACACCGAATTTCATTGTTCTAGGTGCAACCGTTTGGTTGGTACCATTTGTATCCCCCTATTCCCATTTTACCCCTTAACAGTATGAATTTGGAAAAAATACCTTTATATTTTTTATACCCTCCACCTCCAGGATGGGGGTATACTCCTCTGTTAGCAAAGACACGTAAAATAAACGGATTTTTCGAAATTCATACTTTTTGAGGTTAAAATGGAAAAAGGGGATAAAAATAGTACCAACCAAACGACCGCAGCTAAAGTATGTATGTGAGATAATGGAGTTTCAAAATTTGTACTTTTGGATTTAAAATAGAATGGAAATACAGCCAACTGTAGCACCCACTATCTACCAATATTTATAGTATTTAAGCTTTTTGAAAATAGAAATAAGAATATTTTTTTTTATTGACTTCAAGTATTATTTCGATATGTAAACGTATTGGTAGGCTTGCCTTAAAAGCGTGGTTTGAAATAATAAAAATATTATATTTATTTATGAAATTATTTTTGCAATATTTGTATTTGTTTTGGTTTGGCTATATTGAAAAATATATATATTTTTGTATTATTACTGCACTTCTACGAAAATCGACAGCCTCTGTGGAATGCAATACATGGTAAAGTTCGGCCCGGCCGTTTCTACTTGTTATTTATAAATCTTTTACATATTGATGAAAATGACCTATCGCGACTTTATATACGATGACTTTCTGTTCCACCCTCATACAAGTGTTGTGTTTTAGTGCCGACTAATAGTTAATTCCCCCCAGGAATACATGATTGTCGAAATATCTTTATACTCGTATGTGCTCGTACATACGAGTACATACATATATGTACGTACAATATTGAAAGTTTTCTTTTCGATTTTTTTTCGTCAACAGTTTTATTTGCTAATTTCAAATAATTATTATTATTATATATATTTTTCAGAACACGTTGTATTTTGGTGGGGTGGAATGTGATGGTGGTGGTGGTGGTGGTGATGAATCATTATTGAGTTTTGGCATTACTTCAAGGAGACACACACAGCCCTCCAGAATGTGTTTTTAAGCACGCGAGGGCTTCTACGCAATTATACTCGTATGTTTAGCAAATATTCATTAATATTTCCAACAGCTAGCTAGCTAGTGGGTTAGGGTCGTCTTTCAACCCAGCAGCTGGCCCCTTAATTGGATTTTTCCAAATCTTCATAAGAAGCACAAATTGAAGTGAGGGTGAAGGGACGACCAGAATAGGGTGAAAATTCCTAAAAACAAAGTAATAATCTCTTTATTTTCGATAATTAGTTAATTTGTTACATTATTTGCGAGAAAGTATTCTCGCAAATCATCAAAATGTAAATAAAATTTAATAAAGATTCTGATTCGGTGGCATGAAATCATTTGAAAGCTTCTCTAGATGCCGTTTTTATGTTCTTCAATATATTTCAATAATTATGCTAACACTTTACGAATAGCAAGTGTTCATTTGGGCTTACCAGCTTAGAACAAGCAATTGGTTAATTGTAAGCTAGTAAGTCCAATCGAACAGGCCTAATAACAACTAATTGGTGTTGCCTGGGTAAGACGTCCATTAGGGTGTCCCAAAAAAGTTATTTTAATGCACACCCTCTAAAGTTTGATGTGCGTAGAACCACGGCAAGTCGACTGTCGTCATTAGTTTCAAACTAAGGAACTCGGTGAACCCATTTGATATTTCTAGATATGCATATATTAGAGGATTTTTGTTAATGGGGATAAAAATGGTACAAACCAAACGGCTGCACCAAAAATAGTGAAATTCGGTCTGTACATTGTTCTGACTGCATAGCCGCGAAAAATAAAGAGATTTTTCTATATTCGTACCTTCAGTATCTAAATGGGTTTAAATTTGGCACCAATCAAGCGGCTGTAGCTAGAATCATGAAATTCGTCTGACTGCGTAGACACAGAAAATAAGAGAACTTTTTCAAAATTCGTATTTTTTGGATCAAAATAAAAAAGAGAAGCAAACGGATGAAGCTAAATGTGAAGCTAATGGTGAAATTAATTAAAATGATACGGACATTTGGGCTGTAGTTGGAATCAAGAAATTATATCCCAATAGATGTTCTCAGGGCCGTGCGCAAGGGATAAGAATCACTATGATATCATAATGAATTTTTATTGATGGAAAGCTTGTTACGGAGTCGCAGTCGGTTAAATATCTTGGTATTCACTTCACGTTTAACCTTTCCTGGGACATGCATATAGAAATGCTAAAGAAGAAGATTTCTGCTGCTACTGGGGTTTTGAGGAAATTTAGATCGAAACTGTCCACCGAAACCAAACTTCAGATATATTATTCCCTAATTCATTGTCATTTAGTATATATTCCTGTAGTATATGCATTTAAGGACTGTTCCGCACTGAAATCTTTACAGTCTGCTCAAAATAAAGCTTTAAAAATTGTGTATAATTTACCTATGGATTATTCTACTCTACGGCTGTTTACTAACTACGCTAAACGCGTGCTTCCCGTAAAAGGAATATATAAACATAACATATTACTCTTCATGTTTAAATCCACAAAACAAATTGGAATTTCTTTCATTCATTTTCATCAACACCTTGAACAATCTCAGATGAACACTCGACATCGTTCAAATCTTGTACCGTCAAGATGCAGACTTGAACTAACAAAGCAGAGAGTTGAGTATGCTGTACCTCATGAATTTAACGCATTGTCTCATGATCTCAAACAAATTGCTAAAATATCAGTCTTTAAATCTAAAGTTAAATCTTATCTACTTAACGTAGTAGAAACACTTCTATAATTATTACGTGTATTTTACTAATGATTGTAAACTGTATTTCTAAGTTAAGTTTCATATGTGTAATGTGTTTTAGACTACAATTCATTAAAATTTTATTTTAATAACATGAACATTTTTGCGAACTAGTCTCCATTTAAGCCTATAAGGCGCGGAGACGCTAATGAACTATGTGAACTATTATTTTTTATGAAATAAAATTCAATTAAAAAAAATGTTTAAAACATGTTTATCTTTGTTCATTTACAACAAGTGATGACATGTTTACCGGAAACAAACTAATTTTTCCCACAAAAGAAACTCAAAAACGATGTTCACGTGTCTAAAATTTCGTTTCTACGTAATGCATTTTTTTAATTTTCTGATTTGGCTCTCACACTGCTAAAGAGTTTGCAGTCTGCTAAAATTGGCTGTTGTTAATTAAAATATAAAAATAGATAAGATAGATAGATATTAGTGGAACAATTTGCGTATCATTAAAAAGACAATCGCAATATCTTTTCATGGTAATAAATTGGTTTATAATAACTTCTATTCCAAAAAGTGTTGTTAACATGTACATATAAAGAGTGATTTTTTTGAGGTTAGGATTTTCATGCATTAGTATTTGACAGATCACGTGGGATTTCAGACATGGTGTCAAAGAGAAAGATGCTCAGTATGCTTTGACATTTCATCATGAATCGTCTTACAAACGAATAACGCTTGCAAATTATTGAATTTTATTATCAAAATGCGTGCTCTGTTAAGAAAGTTCATTGCGCGCTTCCATTTTATGGTCAGTTTAATCGACCCACTGAAGCGGCTATTCGGGCTATTGTGACTAAATTTCGCACCAAATTTACATTGTTGGACATTGAACCACCAACACGCTTACGTAGAGTGCGAACTGAAGAAAATATCGCAGCTGTATCGGCCAGTGTTAATGATGACCACCAATTTTCGATTCGTCGCCGTTCGCACCAATTGGGTCTCTGTTACTCAAAAACGTGGAAATGCCAAAATTGGACTAAGCGGATGGACCACCTAAGACGCAGCCGCGGTCAACATTTAAATGAAATTATCTTCAAAAAGTAAATGTCATGGACCAATCTAACGTTTCAAATAAAGAACCGATGAGATTTTGCAAATTTTATGCGTTTTTAAAAAAAAAAAAGTTATCAAGCTCTTAAAAAATCACCCTTTATATAAGTCATACTGTTCTGTCCATATGCTTAAAGTTTTTTCCTATATTGCAAATTTGCTATATTCCAGCAAACAGCTGTTTACCATCTCAGCAGATATAAATCTGCTGTCTCTTTTTCAACAGCAGAAAATCTGCTTTTTCATTGACTTTCTGCTTTGTTTTACTGACATATTCCTTTGAGTGTACTGATAGATGGATTACTGAAATGCAATTTTACCGACAATGTCTGTCGGACGAATGTATCAAAATATTTCTCGAAGATGCTGGCAATAAAATATGAATGGTTTCCAAACGCACACGTAATCACACATTATTAACATTAACGTCATTTATCATTGATCCATAGACTGACTAGGCTTCAAGAGAAAAATTTAACATTTATTGAAAATTGACTAAAATAATTAACAGAATTTTCACCTGCTTTATTTTTTGTAAAACACTCAGAAAAATAGCATTCATAAATCTGAGTAAAATTCATACTACAATTTAGTTCAAAATTGTACTCCAGTTCAGTAAAAATTCATTCTTTCAAAGTCATAGTAAATAGTTCATTTACTAGAAATAAGATAGTAGATTTAGTTAAAAGCATTTCTTTAGATCTAATAAAAAAATTCTTACAATTGAGTAAATTCATACTTATGTGGAAGAATATTTCCAAGCTTTTAAGTGAGAAAAAATCTGAAATGATGTGTATTGAAAAAATTCCATTTAGGACACTTTAACTTAAAAATGTGTTTTTCCTAAAATGAAGTTAAAATGTATACCGAGTTCTTCATACATTTAAGTATTAACGAAATTATAAAAAACATTTTTTTCGTAAAGTATTTCTCAAATACTTTAAAAATTATTCTAAACAAACACTGCGAAGGTGCCTTTCTTGCCTTCGCAGCAATCATGGAGTAAGAGCTGAGCCCTTTATGGCAGATGTATCTTGAAACTTTTGAGAAATATTTCATGTTGTAATTTTTTGTATCAGTTTTTCAAAACAATTTTTTTTATTTTTTTTATTGAACTTATTTTAGGTATCAAGTTTCTCAGTAAATTAAAAAATTACTTGTTTTAAGAAAAAAATCAGCAAAATTAAGTAAATATTTACTTGATTTTAGTAAAAAAATACTTACGTTTAGGAAAATTTTAGCAAAATTTTACTAAGATTTAGTAAAAATGTACTTGGTTTTAGGAAAAATTTACTTAGATTTAGGAAAATTTCAGCAAAAATTTACTTAGATTTAGTAAAAATGTACTTGGTTTAGGAAAAACTTATTGGAACTTCCTCAGTTTGAGTAAATATTTTCTTGGTTTGAGGAAAATTGAACTAGAATCAAGTTCAAAGCATGTACTAATTTCAAGGAAAAGTTTGAACTTGATTTGAGGAAATTTTGCTGTAGCGCTATACGAAATTCAATGTTCCTAAATTTTAGATCATTTTAACTCATTTTAGGGTTCACATTTTTATGAGTGTATATGGAAACCCCCCAGGGGAAAATCCTGCGCACGGCCCTGGATTTTCTAATAATTTATTTTTGTACTTTTGCAAGTCATATAATGCCATATGGATATCAAATGAAAGAGAAGAATATCTGTTAAAAATCAATTTTCAAGCTTCTAAAGAAAAACACTAATAAACAAAATAAAAAACATTAAAATAAAAAATGTAATATATTTTTCAATAAATATATAATATAAATATTTTTGGATGTAGTCAAATGCAAATATAAAAATATATGAAAATGACGAGATGCTTTTCCTCCTTTGGGAATATTTAAATAAATGCATCTCAAAACATCTGGTATTCCAAATTTACTATAAAACTGCTGGTATTGGAGCTTCTAATGTGTTTATCAACCCTGAGAGTATCTCGCTGAACGTTGATAGTGCTATAGCCACCTTCCTTCATAGTCTCTTCTTACTCCTTCCCGATATCCGTCCTCTTATACTCAGAAAAAAGTTATATGATGAGTTAAAATAAACTAAAATTTAGGAAAATTGAACTTCGTATAGCGTTAAATCAATATTTCCTCATATCAAATTCAAACTTTTTCATTGCAAGTAGTACATGTTTTGAACTTGATTCTTAAATTTTCCTCAAACCAAGTAAATATTTACTCAAACTGAGGAAAAGTCCAGTAAGTTTTTACTCAAACCAAGTACATTTTTACTAAATTTAAGTAAAATGTTGCTGAATTTTCCTAAATCTAAGTAAATTTTTACTAAATTTAAGTAAAATTTTGCCGAAATTTTCCTAATACTAAGTTAGGAGGAGGACAATTTTGCTGATTTTTTCCTAAAAACAAGTATATTTTTACTTAAACTGAGGAAAATTATACTTGATACAAGGAAAAAAGTGAACTTAAAACAAGTTCAATTTAACTAAAACTAATTCAAACAAATGATTTTGCTTCAGATTACGCAAAACTAGGACAAGAATGGCAACATGAAATATATCTCAAAAGTTTCATGATACCTCTGCCATAAAGAGTTCAGCCATGTTTGCTGTGCTTGCTTGAGTAACTTTGTACTTGCTTTTACGAAATTTGAGCTAAAATCAGGGTTCAAAGAATGTCGTACTTTCAAGAAAAAATTTGAACTTAATATGAGTAAATATTGCTTTAGCATTATACGAAGTTAAATTTTCCTAAATTTTTGTTTTTAACTCATTGCAGGGTTCATTTTTTTCTGAGTGTTATTTCATCGGAAGATATTAGTTCAAAAATGTACATAACTTTCATAAAAAAAGTCACTTACACCCGTTTACAGGTAGTTCCGTTAAATATTATTAACGAAAAACTTGGCAAACGAATTGTTATGCTAACGAAAATTTTTAACGCCCGTTTTGGGTTTGAATTTAGTCAGAGAAAATAAAGGAAAAATAAGATTTTTTCGAAACGCTATACCCATTTAACCCCTTAAAAGTACAAATTTAGAAAAAAATACTTGTAAATTTGTATCTACTGTATCAGAGGTATGTACACGCCAAATTTCGTGTTTCTATCTGTTGTCGTTTGATAGGTACTATTTTTATCCCTTTTCGTCCCATTTCGCCCCCTACAGATAAAAATCACTCTATGGTGCCCTTTTATGCTATAAAGGGAATGCGAATTGCAAATATCAAGTAAATACAAGTTATTATGTTCAAAAAACATTCTGAAATTCTCTAAATATTAGGGGTATTTTCAGTCCTTGTGATGGAAAAAATTTTCCCTCTGGGCCGATTTCGCCACTTTCAATCCCAACCGATCTGCAACCATAAGACACATTTGGGAAAAATTTGAACCTCCTAGCTCATTTCGTTCGGCCTCTATCGTGCTTTCAACAGACAGACAGACGGACATGGCTATATCGTCTTAGAATTTTAACACGACCCAGAATATATATACTTTATGGGGTCTCCGATGAATATTTTAAGGTGTTACAAACGGAAAGACAAAGTGAATATACCCCCATCCTGGAGGTGGAGGGTATAAAAATGAATTATGTAGATTGACTCATCAATATCACAACTCATATCCCAATCCGATCCAATCTAAAGCCAGATCCTATAGTTCATTTTCGCAGTCAATTATGAATATTTTAAAAATATTATGCATATTATGGACATTTTATTATTATGAATATTTTAAAAAAGCTATCATTTAACAACATTCTTCTATTCCCTTGAGATATTATATCGTCAATTCAGTGGACTACAATATATTACTTGAATGGATAATGTTTATATTTAATTCGACGAGAATGGGCTTGCAATATATGATTTGGATATTTGTATATGCGCAGAAATTGTATATAATATCCCATATCGTGGTTCATCAACGTCGATAGTTAAAAAATTCTTATTTTATTGTTCTTGAATAGAATATTTTTTAGCATTATGATTCTTATGGGTGAGTCCAAATCATCACCTAATTCTATAAAATTGGCCACTTCCAAAATATTATCCGTTCTGTCATCAGTCTTCTGTGGGATTATGCTTAACATAATGCTCAGATAGTAACTATAGGTCCACTCAGGGAAAATTACAAAATTGCATTTAAAATTTTAAATTAGAATCGGCTATAAAACAATTATTGATTATTTTTTCAAATTTCTAGTTTTATTGGAAAGGTTGAACTTTGTTATTTAATAATGGAAAACAATATCATTCACATGACTACCACGACTGGCTCGACAGTACCTCATCCGATCAACCCAGTTTTTCAGTACATGGCCCAATGATGCCACCAGCCCAAAATCCACACTAAACAGTGACTCGTTGTGGATGCATTGGCTTCTCAATAGTCACGTGCGTGTTCACTGAACCCCATAAGCGGCAATTTTACTTATTGACATAGCCACCTAGATGATAATGAACTACATCTGAAAACACGAAGAATGTTCACGTAAATTTCTTACAGTTTGCGTCACAGACTCACTACTTTGGAAGTAAGTTTTTAATATCTCCCAATTTTGTTCAAACGTATAGCACCCCTTTTTGCAAATGTCGAACATAAAATTGAAAATAAAAATGAATGTTATTCCACCTTCCAGTGTCAAAGTAATCGGTACTTCAAATTTAAAATGTTAAATGGTCCACCCTATACAACATGCATTTGTTCAATGAAAGGTTTATTCTGAGGCAGATTTCACACATTCAGAAACAAACAGTTAACCGACTCATAAAAACCGGTTTCCTCGGTTAGCCAAAAATCTTCTGTTAACCGAAACCGAAAAAAAAATATTTTCGTATTACACATTTTCACCTTTTTCAGATACTGAAAATTGATAAATCGTAATTTCTTTTTTCTTTTTACCAGCATTATCGTCGGCGGCGACGCTACCCAAAATGGGTCGGCGGCTTTCGGCTGATTTGCCGGCTCGTTCTGTCATTCGATCACCCCTATTTATTTGACAATTTTGGGAAAAGAGAAGGAACAATTTGTATTGGTTTTTAACAACTTTTCTTTTATTTTTCGGCAAATAGTTCAATATTCGTAAATATTGGCCAATGTTCCCATAATTTCATATTATTATCCCATACAAATATTTTTTGGGAGTGGGAATCCATTCCAAACATTTATAATATTTTATATTATTATGGATGTATTTAATAAATACTTTTGCAATTACAGCTTTTCATATGAGGCATATTTGACCATACATCTTGAATATCATAATCCTTCTAAAGAATGGTAAAGCTCTGACACACTGAAGAAGCACAATAGAGGAGCTGTTGTTTATTATATTTTGACTGTAAGATTTCACGGAGTTAGAACTCTCAACGGCGTGGTTGAAGTCGATATTAGTCAATGAAATCGGCGGCGACGCGGCTCGTGCAGAAACATTCGGCGGCTTGTCGGCTTAAAATCGGTCGGCTTGTATCTCTGTTGGTATGGTTCAATTACACAGTGCAACACGAAAAAAAAATAACCATATACGGACACCGCTACATGATAAAAGACCAAAAAAAAAAAAGACCCGTGTTTTTTTTTCCCCAAAGTCATGCACTTTTTTTTTATGGGCCCCCAGAGATTTGAGGCCTCGGTGTAATTTTTGGAAAAAAGTGATCATATTCTCAGGCTCATATCTTGCAAACCGTTCGGAATTTTGATTTACTCTCTGAGGCAAAGTTCTAGCTCTTGTCATAAAGAACAAAAATTGTGAACATATAAAATCAAAAAAACTTCATCTTCAAGGTCAAAATAGCAAATGTCGTCGAACAAATCTTATAGGCTGTAGTGTGTGTAGGTAGCGTATACGTGCTGTTGAATAAGGTAATATCACTCATACGCACTGTAGTCGGACTAACCATTAACAGAAACAGTCCTGCAAAATATATGTCTCCTACCTAAACGGTGATAAGAATAATTCCTAGGAAGTTCATATGTTCTAGAAAGTTGTTTATTGAGATCTTAGGTACATTTTTGTAGTTGATTGTTTCCCTGAATTTTCAGCGGTTTGCTACCTATGGACCTGAACAGGGGAAAAAAGGTTAAAAAAATCGATTTTTTTTTAGTTTTTTGCGATTTTGACCTTGAAGATGAAGTTAGTTAGTTGAAGAGCTAGAACTTTGCCTCAGAGAGTAAATCAAAATTCCGAACGGTTTGCAAGATATGAGCCTGAGAATATGATCACTTTTTTCCAAAAATTACACCGAGGCCTCAAATCTCTGGGGGCCCGTAAAAAAAAGTGCATGACTTTGGGGAAAAAAAAAAACACGGGTCTTTTTTTTTTGGTCTTTTATCATGTAGCGGTGTCCGTATATGGTTATTTTGAAATGACTTCAAAAATGTTGCACAGTGTTATGTATGGAACAAAATATCGGCCAAATGGCCGCCGCGACCTCTCCGGCACACCTCCATCCGATGGTCCAAATTTTCGATGACGCTGAGGCATAATTGAGGTTCTATGTCGTTAATGTGTACCATCCTTAGCTCTTGAATTATTGCTGGCTTATCGACGTACAGCTTTTCTTTCAAATAACCCCAAAGAAAGTCCAACGGTGTCAAATCACATAATCTTGGAGGACAATAGACATCGCCACCACGTGAGATAACACGGCCATTGAATTTGTCGCGCAAAAGAGCCATTGTTTCGTTAGCTGTGTGGCAAGTGGCACCGTCCTGTTGAAACCACAATGTCGTTCACATCCGTATTTTCCAATTCGGGCAACAAAATGTTCGTTATCATCTCACGATAGCGAAGACCATTCACAGTAACTACATGACCGGTCTCATTTTGGAAAAAATACGGCCCGATAATGCCGCCAGCCCATAAACCGCACCAAACAGTCACTCTTTTGGATTTTCGACAATCACTCTTGGCAAAATGCGACAATTCTGCTTATTGACGAATCCACTGAGGTGAAAATATGTGATTAAATTGACCGAAAAAATCACGAAGTGCACGACATACATTCTGATTTCAACGTCCATTTACATAATAAGCCTGAATAAGTTTAACGCGTTGCTCGATTGCGTATCTTTCCATGGTTCAAATTGGGTTAGTCTGAAATTGAGAAATGTCAAATGAAATGCAGAAAAAACTTGACGTTTAGGTGTGGTTCACATTCAACATCGGCACTTACAATTTAACCACACTTTATAAGATATCAACATTAATATAAAAAATTACTTTTCTTCCAAATCGAGAAATAAGAAAATGTCAATATATGAAAATATTCCTTAGATTCTTGTCTAGTTTCAGTTTTTACAGAACTCAAATATGTTTACTAGATTAAAAGTTATTGAAATTTAATTCTGAACCACACGAAAAACAAAAAATCACGCCATTTTTTAAATAATTCTTCCTTTCCTAAAAAGTTATCGACATCTTTCTTCTAATTTTGGATGTTGAGCTCATTGGAAAAACGTTTTTTTTTCATTCAACGTCCGTTAACTGGATAGCTAATGTACATATCGATAGCATGTACATAATTATACCCTACACCACTTCGTGGTCTAGGGTATTATAAGTTAGTTTCGCGCCAAATGTTTGTAACACCAACAAATAATTGAGCTAGACCCACCTTTAAGTATACCGATCGGCTTAGAATCACCAGGTGAGTCGATTTAACGATGTCTGTCTGTCCGTCCGTCCGTCTCTCCATCTGTCCGTCTGCTGTCCATCTAAGCTTGTTCGCACTCTACAGGTCGCAATTGTTGTCCGATTGTTATGAAACTTGGCAGAAGTTATTTTTTCTGACCAAAGACCATCGGTATTGAATTTGTAGGAAATCGGTTCAGATTTAGATATAGCCCCCAAATGTCGCACCCGATTTCACTTTTTCCGCTTTAGAAACCACATATTGTACCCGATTTTCTTTAAATTTGGGACATTTCATAATCGAACTAGAAACACCTATGCTGAAAGTGGGTAAGATCGGTTCAGATTTAGATATAGCCCCCATACAAATGTCGCTCCCGATTTCACTTTTTCCGCTTTAGAAACAACATATTGTACCCGATTTTCTTTAAAATTGGCACAACATTTTATAATATAACTAGAAACACCTATGCTAAAAGTGGGTAAGATCGGTTCAGATTTAGATATAACACCCATACAAATGTCGCTCCCGATTTCACTTTTTCCGCTTTAGAAACCACATATTGTACCCGATTATGTTTAAAATTGGCACAACATTTTATAATCGAACTAGAAACATCTATGCTGAAAGTGGGTAAGATCGGTTCAGATTTAGATATAACCCCCATACAAATGTCGCTCCCGATTTCACTTTTTCCGCTTTAGAAACCACATATTGTACCCCATTTTCTTTAAAATTGGCACAACATTTTATAATAGAGCTAGAAACACCTATGCTGAAAGTGGGTAAGATCGGTTCAGATTTAGATATAGCCCCCACACAAATGTCGCTCCCGATTTTACTTTTTCCGCTTTAGAAGCCACATATTGTACCCGATTTTCTTTAAAATTGACACAACATTTTATAATCGAACTAGAAACACCTATGCTGAAAGTGGGTAAGATCGGTTCAGATTTAGATATAGCCCCAATACAAATGTTGCTCCCGAATGTTTAACCGATTTTGGCCAAACTTTGCATATTATATATCGCCTATAAACATACATGGTGAATGCGGGTCACACCGTGTTTCAATATACCTCCATACAGATGTCATTTCCAATATAAATTTTTTGTCAAACACATAAATTTACAGGATACAAAAATCATTCCCGATTTCACTTTTTTACCGAATTGAATTGTAATGAGATAGAAAGTGTTGTGTATCATATAGTCGGCTCCGTCCGACTTTAGGCTTTCCTTACTTGTTTGGGAGATGCCCATATGTCCATACTTTGGTATAACCCAAATGGGACCCCATTATGCTCTATTACAGCTCTAGAAACTACATCTTACATCGGATCTTCATCAAATGTTGCACACTATTATATGTTTCAACTAGGAATACCTACCGTGAATGAGAAATATATAGACGCATGTTTTGGCACAGGCCTCAAGTGTTGGTATAGGCCCCCTTCAAATGTCCGTCCGATTTATCCCATTACCGCTGGATAATTTGTATTTGTCTTTGGATCTTGATCAATTTTCCAGATCATGTTATATTTACTTTACTCGGAATATCTGCTGGAGAATTGGATCAATTACTTTATTATTTACCACATTCATTAAATTTGACTAAAGATGAATTTATAGTAACTGTATAATTTATATGAACTACATAAAACTGCTCCCATGAAATACTTGGGTTTAGTCATCATACGCAGGGAGTGGTGCAGGGTATTATATAGTCGGCCCGCCCGACTTTAGCCTTTCCTTACTTGTTTACCTTTATTTTACTTCAAATATTTTCATAGATATCAAATGGTAAATATAGAAAGAGGGCATAATTCGATTTTTTGTTTCGTAAAAAATAATAAATAACAAATTTATTTAATTACATATATCTCATTGTTCATTACCATTTTTATAAAATGAATGTAGAAATAGTAAATTGTCGACTGTATTTGGAGCTGCTAGTCTGTTCCTTTTCTCTGCGATAATGTTGCCAACCGATGAAAATGCTCGCTCTGCCGCTGCACTGCTAGCTGGAATTGAATGAATTTGCAGCGCAAATTTTGATAAGAGCGGATATTTTTTGGCATTGACTTCCCACCACTCAATTACGTCAAAATCTTCGGTCAATTTAACCATTTCTTTGCTATATCTTTCTACTTCTTGTGCAGAAGCTCTTGACCGAACTGATTCTGTTACTAGACCAGAAAAAAAGAACTCAATCTCGTGCTTTAGGGATGGTGATCGATGATCTGTTGAATTTCGAGAACTGCTCGTTGTAGTGCCTGAAAATTGTGAAACGAGCAAAGGCGAAGATGCTGGTGAGCTTTTCGGACAAGTAGCTATTGATGTAGAAGCATTTTCTGAATCATTCATGTGCGAAATGCAAAAGTTTTTGATATCAATAAGATCCTCCTGCTGCAAACACAACTGGCGGATACAAAAAGAATGCAGCCTTATGCCATATACTCAAGTGTTTTAGCCAAATGTCATCAATGTTCTTGATAATGCATTCCTTCAACTGCGAAACTACAGCAACGTCCACATTTTTAGCTACACAAAGGCTTTTCATTTTATGGACTGAGGGTAAAACAAAACACAACGAGGGAGAGCTGGTAAGTTGCATTTTTGTATAGATTATTTCAAAGTTGCCACAGAGTTCAACGAGAACTTTCAGCGTCGAAATATTTAGAGACAGCAATTGGTCGCTCTCGCCGATCTCTGTCAGCACTTCATTGATATTCAACCAATTATCTACGATAGACTTAAGCATGGTGTAATTGGAATGCCACCGTCTCTCTGTAGAAGCTACTGGTAGCCTGTGCTGCAAACTTGCTTTTGCAAATTGTTTCACAATTTGTTTGCACAGCTTTAGTATTGCTGTAAGCTCTGTGGTTTCAACGAATGATTTCTCGATAACAGTCGATAACAAATGACTGCTGCTGTTCAAGCGTGTATTGTGTTCCAACGCTCTTGCGACATTCGATTCTCCCTCCGTGACGAATTTGATTGCTTCGATATTTTGTACACCATATTCGCCAAACAAATTTCTCAATTTTCTCAAAATATTCTCATCGGTTGTTCTCTCAAAATCCATTGATTTCATTCCCAAAACAATATCAAACACTGTGCAGTTCTTCTGATAGTGCAATGTCACAGCTAAAAAATTACGCCCCACACAATCGTCTGACCACATGTGTATCGTAGACGATGCACCACCGCAATTGGCCGCCTCGATTATTTCGCTTTTGTACAGATTTCTTGTTTCATCGGCTGACTTTTGCAACTTATGCGAAATTGTTGCTGGATCGGGTAGCAAGTCTTCAACGTCTACGTTTTCTCCGTAGGTGGCGCCCATTTTGACGAAAAAACTCGCTAGCTTTGCCAAGCCCGAACCATTGATAGCCGACAACGGCCGACAGTCTTCAATAGCCCATGATGTACATGCTTCTATGGCGTTCTTTTTGTCAGCTGCCGTTACAGTTTTTAAAACCTTCAAAACTGTTGGTTGTTTAAGCCCTTGACAACACTTGTGCCGGTTTAGATTGGATGATTGATTGCCGATGAATTTAAGTAATTTATGGCATGTGCGGCAGTAAACAAAACCTTCGACGACGGTTTCGTCTTCCCTCAAGATTTCGGACAAAACATTCCAGATGAAACTTCTGCCCTGGCGATGCGACAACGTGTAAACACCATTAGCGATTTGCTCGGCAATAAATGCTTGATTATCCGACATTGTTGAACATCTATTGAAAACATATACATGCATATATTCGTCTCATTTACGCATTATTCATACACGTGTTTATTATATTCGAAATTATTAATATTTTCACTCTATATAAGTACTTCTTCTCGCATTGAACGGTGCAAAATAACTATTGTTGAAGGGAATGATTTGCTTGTATACCATACACAAATGCATATGTCACGCGTTCTCTATCCCTCTCTCTCTCTGAGAGAGTTTAACACCGCAACATCATTCTGCTTTGAGTAAATGCGGTGGCATATGTGTATGTTGTTTGTGAGTTTGAGTCATACAAAGCAATGGCAAATGATGTAGTTGCGGTCTTTTCGGTCAGTGCACAGTGGTCGCACTTGTATGGAATCAGCGGCCAAAAATACTTCCAGAAGAGATATTAACTTGAAACTTTGGTAATGACTTTATAAAAGTAAGAGAATTATGTTGTGAAAAATGGGCGTGGTTTAGCACCTACACGCCCACCCTATTATAAGTTAGTTTCGCGCCAAATGTTTGTAACACCAAGCTAGACCCACCTTTAAGTATACCGATCGGCTTAGAATCACCAGCTGAGTCGATTTACCGATGTCTGTCCGTCCGCCTACTGTCCATCTAAGCTTTTTCGCACTCTACAGGTCGCAATTGTTGTCCGATTGTAATGAAACTTGGCAGAAGTTATTTTTTCTGGTCAAGGGCCATCGGTATTGAATTTGGTGGAAATCGGTTCAGATTTAGATATAGCCCCCATACAAATGTCGCTCCCGATTTGACTTTTTCCGCCCTATAAAGCACATATAGTTCCCGATTTTCATCAAATTTAGCTTAAAACCTTATAATCAAACTAGAAATACCTGTGGGGAAAGCGGGTTAGATCGGTTCAGATTTAGATATAGGCTCCATACAAATGTCGCTCCCGATTTCACTTTTTCCGCTTTAGAAACCGCGTATTGTACCCGATTTTCTTTAAAATTGGCACAACATTTTATAATCAAACTATAAACACCTGTGCTGAAAGTGGGTAAGATCGGTTCAGATTTAGATATAGCCCCCATACAAATGTCGCTCCCGATTTCACTTTTTCCGCTTTAGAGACCACATATTGTACCCGATTTTCTCTAAATTTGGCACAACATTTTATAATCGAACTAGAAACACCTATGCTGAAAGTGGGTAAGATCGGTTCAGATTTAGATATAGCCCCCATACAAATGTCGCTCCCGATTTCACTTTTTCCGCTTTAGAGACCACATATTGTACCCGATTTTCTTTAAATTTGGCACAACATTTTATAATCGAACTAGAAACACCTATGCTGAAAGTGGGTAAGATCGGTTCAGATTTAGATATAGCCCCCATACAAATGTTGCTCCCGATTTGACTTTTTCCGCCCTATAAAGCACATATAGTTCCCGATTTTCATCAAATTTAGCTTAAAACCTTATAATCAAACTAGAAATACCTATGCTGAAAATGGGTAAGATCGCTTCAGATTTAGATATAGCCCCTATACAA
Organism: Polietes domitor; assembly: GCA_947397865.1. NCBI lineage: Eukaryota > Metazoa > Arthropoda > Insecta > Diptera > Muscidae > Polietes > Polietes domitor. The sequence continues at coordinate 141,495,280 of OX377619.1, forward strand.
ATGTCGCTCCCTATTTCACTCTTTCCGCTTTAGAAACCGCGTATTGTACCCGATTTTCTTTAAAATTGGCACAACATTTTATTATCGAACTTAAAACACCTATGGTGAAAGTGGGTAAGATCGGTTCAGATTTAGATATAGCCCCCATACAAATGTCGCTCCCGATTTCACTTTTTCCGCTTTAGAGACCACATATTGTACCCGATTTTCTTTAAATTTGGCACAACATTTTATAATCAAACTATAAACACCTGTGCTGAAAGTGGGTAAGATCGGTTCAGATTTAGATATAGCCCCCATACAAATGTCGCTCCCGATTTCACTTTTTCCGCTTTAGAGACCACATATTGTACCCGATTTTCTTTAAATTTGGCACAACATTTTATAATCGAACTAGAAACACCTATGCTGAAAGTGTGTAAGATCGGTTCAGATTTAGATATAGCCCCCATACAAATGTCGCTCCCGATTTCACTTTTTCCGCTTTCGAGACCACATATTGTACCCGATTTTCTTTAAACTTGGCACAACATTTTATAATCGAACTAGAAACACCTATGCTGAAAGTGGGTAAGATCGCTTCAGATTTAGATATAGCCCCTATACAAATGTGGCTCCCTATTTCACTTTTTCCGCTTTAGAAACCACATATTGTACCTGATTTTCTTTAAAATTGGCACAACATTTTATAATCGCACTAGAAACGCCTATGCTGAAAGTGGGTAAGATCGGTTCAGATTTAGATATAGCCCCCATACAAATGTCGCTCCCGATTTCACTTTTTCCGCTTTAGAGACCACATATTGTACCCGATTTTCTTTAAAATTGGCACAACATTTTATAATCGCACTAGAAACGCCTATGCTGAAAGTGGATAAGATCGGTTCAGATTTAGATATAGCCCTCATACAAATGTTGCTCACGAATGTTTATCCGATTTGGGCCAAAATTTACATATTATATTTCACCAATAAACATACAAATGTCCTTTCCGGTTTAACATTTTTTGTCAAACACATACATTTACAGGATGCAAAAATCCTTCCCGATTTCACATTTTTACCGAATTGAATTGTAATGAGATAGAAAGTCCGTCCGTCTTTAACCTTTCCTTACTTGTTTGGGAGATGCCCATATGTCCATACTTTGGTATAACCCAAATGGGGCCCCATTCTGATCTATTACAGCTCTAGAAACTACATCTTACATCAACTACGAATACCTACCGTGAATGAGAAATACCTTTAGATTTTGTCTTTTTGTGAAACGATTGATGAGAGAAATAGCCTGAATCAAAGACCGTCAATATACAACACAAGAAATCTTACTCTTACCGGCGCACCGTTGGACAATGGATGATCAATTTTCGAAGAAAATCATCTTAAGTGATGAGGCACATTTTCACCTCAGTGGATTCGTCAATAAGCTGAATTGCCGCATTTGGGCGAATGATAATCCAAGAGTGATTGTCGAAAAAACAATGCACCCACATAGTGTGACTGTTTGATGCGGTTTATGGGCTGGTAGCATCATCGGGCCGTATTTTTTCCAAAATGAGGCAGGTCAGGCAGTTACTGTGAATGGTCTTCGCTATCGTGAGATGATAACGAACTTTGTATGACCCGAATTGGAGTATATGGATGTGGATGATATGTGGTTTCAACAGGACGGCGCCACTTGCCACACAGCTAACGAAACAATAGCTATTTTGCGCGACAAATTCAATGGCCGTGTTATCTCACGTGGTGGCGATGTCAATTGGCCTCCAAGATCATGTGATTTGACACCGTTGGACTTCTTTCTTTGGGATTATTTGAAAGAAAAGGTGTACGTCGATAAGCCAGCAAAAATTCAAGAGCTAAAGGATGAGATACATTAACGGCATATAACCTCAATTACGCCTCAGCGTCACCGAAAATTTGGACCATCACACATTTGGAGGTGTGCCGCCGAAGTCGCGGTGGCCATTTGGCCGATATTTTGTTCCATACATAATTGAACTATACCAATATTATCATAATAAAAATAAATGACAATAATTTACTAAATAATTTGTGTTTTATTCAAAATCAACATCGGCCCTTAAAATTTAACCACCCTTTAGTATTTCGCAATATTTAGGGTACTTAAGCTTTTTTGAAGATTGCTGCCTTATATTTACTTTTATTTCGATATATACATATAGTCGATGACTATCACACAATGTAAACATATTGGTAGCATTGCCATAAAAGCGTGGTTTAAAGTAATTAAAATTATATATTTATTTATGAAATTATTATTTTTTCAATATAAAAAGTGATTTTGGTTTTGCTATATTAATAAATGTTACGTTTTTTAATGTTACTGCACTTCTACGTAAAATCGCCAGCCTCTGTGGCATGCAATCCATGGTGGATGGTGTATAACACAGTGCGACAAATTGCAGTTTAATCTCTGCAATTCAAGCACCACTATGACGGTTCGTTAGTGTATCCAAAATGATGACGATTGCCTAAAGGATTTTTTTCCTGAGGTACCCGTTTTCGCGGGACGCCCTGGCGCGCTCCCCCCACCCACTTTTGTTATCTTATGGTCTTTTGTTTGTCATAACTCGAGAACGGCTGTCCCGATTTAGGTGAAATAAATGTTGAAAAATTAAGAATTATAATTCCTTTAATCTATTCCTATGCTCCTTCTCGATATTTTAAGCAGTTTCGCAGATATAAATAAATTTATGAAAAAAAAAATTGCGGGAGTGTTTCTGTTAATGTTCAGTCTGACTACATTGCGTATGAGTGATATTACCCTCAATAACCAGTAAGTATACGTTACCTAAACACACTACATTATTTTTCTGTCTCTAGAAAGAGTATCATAACTAGGGTATCCAATTATTCCGACTTCTAAGATATTCGATTAATTGTTTATTCGAAAGCTAAGAATTTCCAATTAATCGAATAAACGCCTGAAGAGTTAATCATCAAAGAATTGCTCAACTCATTAAAACATAATTAATATAGGTTAAATAGCTAGAACATTTTATTTTAATGTTAGTCACTACTTTTCCATATTTATGTGTAAATACATTTCGAAATAAAACAAGAGTTTGCGGGCATTCGTCTTCTATATGGTAATAAGCCTTGACATATTTTTCCGTTTTGAATTTTTTATGATTTTTAAAAACAAAAAATTTAAATTTTTTAGGGAATTTTTTTTTTCATAAATTTATTTATATCTGCGAAACTGTTTAAAATATCGAGAAAGAGCATAGGAATAGATTAAAGGTATTATAATTCTTAATTTTTCAACATTTATTTCGCCTAAATCGGGACAGCCGTTCTCGAGTTATGACAAACAAAAGACCATAAAATAATAAAAGTGGGTGGGGGAGCGCGCCAGGGCGTCCCGCGAGATCGGGTACCTCAGGAAAAAAATCCTTTAGGCAATCGTCATCATTTTGGATACACTAACGAACCGTCATAGTGGTGCTTGAATTGCAGAACTACTGTTGCACTGTGTAATGTTCGGCCAGAAAGATCTTAACGCCTTTATTACTTGTTGTATTTAAGACTTAATAACTATTATTTACAATATAGGGTACCTGGTACTTACTCTACAACAATTACGAACATGATTACAAATCGAAATCACAATTTTTTAGTGGAAATAATTAAAGCAACTTAAATTAAGTTAGATTAAAAATTTTTGGATGTTCTTGACTTAAACTATATTGATACACTCCACGAGAGTATTATGTCTTTGTGCATTTGTTTGTAACGCCCTGTCTGTCTGTCCATATATTCTTGTAATCCGATACAATTGTAGACAGAACCAAATGAAACTTTGCACAACATAGTTTTTCAGGATAATGACGAACGCTATTTAATTTGAAGAAAATCGGTTCAGATTTATATATATCTCTCTCCCTCTCAAATTTCACTCCCGATTTGACTTTTTCCACTCTATAAACCACATATTTTAACAGATCTTCTTCAAATCTTGCATAATATCTTATATTTCAACTAGAAACACCTGTGGTGAAAACGGTTTAGATTTAGATATAGCTCCCATACAAATTTCGCTCCTGATTTAACTTTTCCGCTCTACAAACCACATATTGTATCAGATTGTCTTCAGATTTGGCAAAACATCTCCCATTCAAATTTCGCTACCACATATTTTTACAGATCTTCTTCAAATTTGGCAAAATAGCTTATTTATACACTAGAAACACCCATGGTGAATATAGGTCAGATCAGTTCTGATTTATATATAGCTCCCTCTCAAATTTCACTCCCGATTTGACTTTTTCCACTCTATAAACCACATATTTTAACAGATCTTCTTCAAATCTTGCATAATATCTTATATTTCAACTGGAAACATCTGTGGTGAAAATGGGTTAGATCGGTTCAGATTTAGATATATCTCCCATACAAATTTCGCTCCCGGATTGACATTTTGCGCCCCACGAACCGCGTATTTTCACCGAATTTCTTCAAATTGGACATAACACGTTATACTTGAAGTGGAAGAACCTATTGTGAAATTGGGTCACTTCATTCCATGTTTGGATATAGCCGATACAAATACGACTTTAGCCTTTCCTTACTTGTTTTTTGTTTGTTTAATGCGTTTTCCCAAAATATTTCGGTTATGTCTCTATTCATTTATTAGCTAGGCAGTTTTTTTATGATTTAGTGGTAATTTTAATTCATTCCGATTTTCTTCCACATTTTTAGTTTTTGTTTTTTTTTTTTTAATTCGTACTTTTTGGGGGTGAAATCAGGTAAAAAAGAATAAAAATGGTACCAATCAAAGGGATGGAGCTGAAATTATTAAATTCGGTGTGTACATACCTCAAAATGCTTAAAAACGCAAAATGAAGGAATTTTTCGAAATTCGTACTTTTAAAGGGTAAACGGGAAAAAAGCGGATAAATAAGGTACCAACAACACAGATGACGCTGCAATAATGAAATTCGGTGTGTATATTCGTTTTACAACTCATATCACTGATAAGAGGATTTTTTCGAAATTTGTACTTTTAAGGGATTAACTGGGATAAAAATTGTAACACAGCCCAGACCAAATGATTGGGCCAAGTATCTTGAAATTCGGAACGAGCAGTGCTCTTATAGAATGAATGCGAACAACAAAATATTTTTGCAAAATTCGAGGTAAAAGGTATAAGAATGGTACCAATCAAACGGACGGAAACTCGACGTGTACATACCTCAAAATGCTTAGAAACGCAAAATGAAGGAATTTTTCGAAATTCGTACTTTTAAAGGGATAATCATGAAATTCGGTGTGTACATTCGTTTTTCAACGTAGATGTGAGATAAGAAGGAATTTTTCAAAATTTGTACTTTTATTACAATGGATAAAGATTGTACCACTGCCGTTTTCCTAAATTCGTATTTTTTGCGGGTGAAATTGGGTAAAAATCATGAAATTCGATTTGAATTCAACTGGTCTAGAATCGTATATATACCTTTGACCTCTAAAGGATTTTTCATTTTACCCCCTTAAGAGTACAACTTTCTAAAATCTCTTTATTTTACGTGCCTACGCAATATGAGTGATGTACACACCGAATTTCATCATTCTAGCTGTAGTCGTTTAGTTGGTACTATTTTTATCCCTCTGTACCCATTGTATCACTTTAAAGTACAATTTTTGGAAAAAATCTTTTATTTTTCGTGTCTACGCAGTCAGAGGAATGTATACTCTACTACGAATTTCATGAATATAACAGCGGTCATTTGGTTGGTACTATTTTTATACCCTTTTTACATTTTAACCCCAAAAAGTACGAATTTCGAAAAATCCGTTTATTTTACGTGTCTACACAATCAGAAGACTTTATACACAGAATTTCATTATTCTAGGTACAGCCGTTTGGTTGATACCATTTTTATCCCTCTATTTCCATTTTACCCCTTAAAAGTACGAATTTGGAAAAAATAATTTCATATTATGTAGCTACTCAATTAGAGGAATGTACACAGCGAATTTCGTGTTTCTAGCTGTTGTCGTTTGGTATGTACCATTTTTATCCCTTTTTGCCCCATTTCACCCCCTACGAATAAAAATCGTTTTATGGTGCACGTTTTTGTTATCGGGGGAATGCGCATACCCAATATGAAGTAAGTACATATTGAAAAAATATGCTTAAATATTCTAAAATATTAGAGGTTATTATGGGTTTTTTTCAGTCCTTGTGAGGGAAAAATTTTCCCTTCGGGCCGATTTCGCACAGTTTCAATCTCAACCGATCTACGACTATAAGACGTATTTATGCTAAATTTGGACCTTAGATGCTAGCGTGCTTTCAACAGACGGACGGACGGATATGGCTAGATCGTCTTAGAATTTTATGACGATCAAGAATATATATTTTTATAGGGTCTCAGGTCGATATTTCAAGGTGTTACAATCGGAATGACAAAGTTAGTATACCCCCATCCTGTAGGTGGAGGGTATAAAAATTCAAATTGTATTTTATTTAAAAATTGTATTGTACTTTCTTTTGTATATAATGTCTACATATGTCTTTTTGGCAGAAACGAAGAATTTCGTCTCGCCAAGAGATTTTTACATAATTTTTAATTTAGAGGTAAATTATAATTGGCATTAATAGTTAAGCTACGGGTTAACATCAAGCAAACTATTTGCTTTTATTAAGCACTAGCTTTTTGTACCCGGCGTTGCACGGTTTTTCGTCTTCCTTATGTATGTATGTAACTTTGTATGCTCGCAATTTTTGTTTTGTATATTTTTACTTCTGTAAATTAATACTTATTTATTTAAATTCATAAGTTACATTTTTAAAATATAAAAATTTCATGAAAATTTAAGTAATTTTTTCAGTGTTTCTTTAAAGGAAATGAAACATTTATTAGAGAGTTAATTAGTTATGGTAATTATTTCTAAGAATGTATTTTGTGTCTATTAGTTAAGTTAGTCAGTATATTGGAGTGCTTCGGGATACACCATATTTACAATTTTTCCACTTTGTTCAAGTACATTTATGTTTTTGGGCTCGAGAGCAAGCAACATATGAAAAACATGGATTTTCCAGATTCAATCTACAAACTTCAAGTGATTGTCCCTGTGCTTTGTTTATAGTCATTGGAAATGCTAGGCGAATCAGAAACTTTAGTCGTTTGAAATCGGATGGTATATCGGTGGGAATCATCGGAATGCGTGGTATAAGGACATCTTGCCTTATACCACGCATATACCATGCCTTTTGATTTTCCATTTAAAATCGTTTCTTCAATGACGTCTCGCATTAGTCTCTTGACAAAAATTCTAGTACAAATCGAGGACTAACATTCCTTAGGAGAATTATAGGTGAACCAATTTTAAGAGATAATAATTCCTGGAAGGTCCAAAGAACTTTGAAATTCAATTCGATAGTGGACAACTTCATCCGCATTCATTACTGTCTATCGATTTGTAATGTGTGCAATCACCTAGAAATTTGTTCCAGAATTAAATTATTGATTGCATTAACATTGTTGTTTTTTCTGCAGCCAATATAGCACGGACGTAAAACCACTCATTGTTTCCATAGTTTGTGGTAATTTGTGGGAAGACTTTCTCGATTAATTGCTGAATTGATTCCTGAATGACATTTTTTGAAAATGTAATACTCCTTTTCACTGCATCAACTGATACTTTTCCACTACCAACATCCAGTAGATGTTTCGAAAATATAGCTGCTGAGTAATTGTGATGCAGATCTACACGCATATTGGTGGTCAGATTAATTTTGTGCACATATCGCCAGAGATGCGGGTGCTGATTTTGGAATTACTGGAAGGGTCTGTCGGAAGTATCCAGCTAGTAAAATAAGAGTTCAACCGAAGGTTGTGTATTAGATATTAAATCTTGAAGTGTCCGAGTAAGCGCTTGTAGGGATTTCCTATGTGCCATGGTGCAGTCATCCCACACAATCAGCTTGCATGTTTAGAGCATTTTCGCCATGCCTGAACTTTTGCCAATATTACAGGTTGGAGAATCGACAAATCCATGGCAATTTCAACGCTGAGTGTGCCGTTCGTCCTCCATCCAATAATGTAGCAGCAGTACAGGGGGAAAGAATGGCTAAAGCTATCCCATTTTGAGAGCGGATGTGCGCTAATACCAAAGTGATGAGAAAGGTTATAACTGTGCCTCCTGGTGCATCGAGAAAAAAAGGCCGTCGCTGTCATTTGTTACTGCAGTTATAATTTTGTCAAAGGGCACTTGTTGCTTTGCAATTAATAGAGGCTTTTTTTCGACAAACAAACGCAAGACTTCAACATTGAATTGCCGTTCTCTTAGCAAATCTCGATCAGTAATGTCAATAGTAGAACGTTCAGGTACCACCATTCGAAGTTGATTAAGAGTTTTGTTGCTGATGGATAGGCATATGTCTTAAATCATCGATACGCTGATAAAATGATTTATCGTTGAAAATGTTAATCGCAAATGATGAAATGATATACAACCGTAACGGTGCGATAATGATGCAAAATGTCCTCACTCATATCCTCTTTGAATTTTTCCCACAGGTCTGTTGGGTTAGATGGCGAGCAAGTTCTTAATATTGTATTATTGGAGAGGATGACAGCTGACAGAAACACACATTAATGTGGTCCCCAGTTTCTGACACGCCTCTCTCAACTGCTCTTAAATTTGAAACTGAAGTGGGTCCTCACACGTTAACTAATAACATTCTCAAATAATAACGTTCTGCGTTGTTTGGGTGTACGGTATAAACACGGTCCAATGCATATGAAGCGTAAACATTTTGATACTCATCTACTGGAACACCTTGCTTGGTTCGAGTATGAGGAGACGCGCCAATTGTTCATACCATGACCTCTTATATTCAAGAACCAAACCCTTACCTGAACGTAGGGGCAGAAAAAAAAGCGACACGTGTTACATTATAATATTCTTGTTTGGGTGGAGCCGCGTCGCTTTTTATAGTCAAGGGTCATCCTCTGTTCGCTACAATAAAATATTTAAGTGAATCAATGTATTTTGTTATAGTTTTAAAATATAGTTTTTGTGATGCCCATTTGTCGTGTCTTCCCCTATTATAGCCAGAAAACATCCCCTTTCCACAGGCTAGATACAGTAAAATTTGCAAGAGAATCCGCCATTCGTTACGTGTTTTGTGATAATTTTAATATATAGTTGGTTTGGGCAGTCTCACGTCCATTTGTATCATGACCATTGTATAGTCACCATTCAGAAACTATCCTCTGTTCAGAAGTTAGTCACAATAAAATTTTCAAGAGAATCCGCACTTCGGAACGTGTTTTATGATAGTTTTAAAATATAGTTTGTGTGGGCGGTGCCACGCCTCTTTTTCGTATAGTGACCTAGTATATCCTGGAACCATCCCTTGCCCAGAAGTTAGCTGCAGTAAATATATCGAGCGAATCCACCCATCGGTATGCCTGTTGTGATAGTTTTAAAATATTTTTTGTGTGGGAGGTACCACCCCCTTTGTCCTATCATGAGCTACACTATCCAGGAACCATCCTCTGTCCAGAAGATAGATACAGTAAAATTTTCAGGCGAATTGGTCCACCGGTTTGGCGTCCTATACGCAACATACAGACATACAGACACACATTGATTTATATATATAGATGTTTTTAGATTTAATTATATCATAGTGATTCTTATGTACACTTTAAAAATTACTAAATTAAATTTTGTTGTTAAATTTTCAAACTTTTATTGTAGTACACAATTAAAAGTTCATAGGATATTGTTCTAGTCAAATGTCAAGAAGTGGTATCGGTAAATTAAAATGAAAATTGTCCGAAAAATTTGGTGTCCATTGGCGGCGAAATTAGCATTACACAATCTTCAAATTGGCACGTCCGAAATTCAAGAAAGTGTCCACAATTTTTATGTAATTTTCGTGTTTTCATGATTTTACTGCAAAATTACCACTTCAGACGAGTTATTTAAAAAAAACTTAAAAATTCTATATTTTATTGCTTCAGAAAGTCTATAAGGGTTTAAAAAAGTATATGTTCGGTATACCTCTCTGGGGGGTTTGAACCCCCAAAACCACGGCCCAGTACGTAAGTAATGGTGATTTGTGTGGGAGGTCTCTTAGGGATCTCTTATTATATTTATAATTATACTTTATCGAAGTGGACAATTATGTGATTAATAGGTTAATCGAACAAACATTGAGACCATTGTCCGATTAACTCGCATATGTTGCTACCATATCATCCTTAATGCTCTAAACAAAATCCACTTATGCTTTTCTAATTGAAGCAGTTGTGATGATCAATGTGAGAATTTGGTGAATACTATTTCATTAGGTGCATTGCACAGTACTACCGTGTCTACGCGGCAGGCGAACATTAGACTAAGGATGAACCCTTGGATGTCTGAAGAATTAGTAAGGTTAATTGGTTATACAAATAAGCTATTAAAAACAGAAGGAAAAATAGGCAAAATCAGGATGTTATTCAGACGCTCAAGAGGATAAGCAAGGTAATACATATATGCAGCAAAAAGTTGATGAATGATTATTATTCACACAATTTAGAAAAATGTAAAGGAGACCCTAAGAAAACTTGGAGTTTCTTGAATAAGCAAATGGGAAAGAAGGTGAAACCATCTAGAGAATTGATAAATACCGATAATAATGTTATTGCATCGGATGAGGAGAAAGCTTCAGTTCTTTTTTCTACGAGTCGGTCAGGAATATGCGTATGAATATAGATCAAACTTCCGGTGATAATGTCAATATGTTTCGAACTCTTCGTCGTTTAGATACAAGTTTTAACTTGGAAGCCACTGACACATCCGTTATTGAAAATATTATCAGGAATTTGGAAACGAATAAAAGTCCTGGCTACGACAACATTACATCAAACATGTTGTTGGTACGTGTGTCGGCATTGTCAGAAGCGCTTACACTGATTTTTAATTATATGATTGAAGAGGCCAAATATCCTAATGTTTTAAAAGTCCACAAAATCATACCCATTCCAAAATGCGCGAGCTCCAATAAAGTTGAAAACTATCGTCCAATATCGGTCCCTCCAATCATAGATAAGATTTTTGAAAAATTAATTTTTGAACAGCTTTCGAATTACCTTGACGACGACAATGATATTTTATTTGATCGGCTGTATGGATTCAGAAAAGGTACTGGTACTGAAGAGGCTGTAATAAATGTTATTGAATATATTCGCAATGGACTTGATGCAGGCTATAAGGGAGTGGCTGGAGTTTTCTTTGATCTAACTAAGGCATTTGATTTGGTTGACCATGATATTTTAAAACGGAAGCTAGATTTTATTGGATTTTCCCGCATTTCCATTGAAATATTTAAAGACTATTTACAGAACAGAACTCAATTTGTCCGGGTCGGTGAATATAATAGTAATAGGCATTCGGTAATAAGTGGTGTACCGCAGGGTAGTATTCTTGGTCCGCTATTATTTAAAATTTATATAAATGACATGAAGAACTTAAAGTTCTTTGGAAAGTTGTTCATGTTTGAGGATGATATTTGTTTGTTATATAATTATAATTTAAAAATACTTTGTAAATAATTAATATAATGTATTAAAATATTTCAAATAAATTTTGTATATTGATTATTGCCAACTTGATAGCCTCTATAAAGCCATACTTGGCGCTGAGGCACTATGTATATTTGTAAATACAATATTGAAATAAAGACAAATAATAATAAAAAAATTAATTCCCCAGGGAGCATCTTAAATTGTTTAATCCTCTCGCTAATTTTCCTCACGGAGTAAATTCAATTCTATTTTATTTTCTTCACATAGAATGCCACTCTATTCCCCAAAAACTTTAAAATAACAACTCGAAAAGATAAAACTCCTTTAAAACTTTTCTTATTTCTTTTTTGGGAAGAAGAAAAAAACATAAAAATATCAGCAGACAACGAATGCAATGCTTACGAAGGGATCCCATTTCTTACAATTGCATAAACGCCAGACGACAGCAGCAGCTCTCTTCTGTGTGGCGGTGTGTTTATTAAACCATTCTTTATTACATTATGCCACTCCATCAGCCTGTCCCACTGGCCCTCCTTTCTCCTTTCAAGATCCGTTCCTCATCCTGGTACTACTATTTTCATTAGTTTTATTTACTTGTAAGTCGGAATAGTGTTTTGGCGTTTTCCTTATTGTACTTAACGCTTGGCGGCGGGCGCTTCGTTAAATTTGCCCCAACATTTGTTTGGAGCACGTACTATATGTATGTGTGTTTGCCAGTGGTGGCAATGTTATTTCGCTGTCTTTCACAGCTGCACTTTGTTTAAAAAGTTCTCCTGCATTATTTTCACAAGCATCTGCATTTTGTTATTTCTGGGGGGAGATTGTGAGTTGTTGTTGTAGACTGCTGCTGCTGCTGCATGTTGAGAAAAAAACGAATGTTACGCATATTTTCTTTAGACTACAACTGGTAGGTATCCCTCCCACCTCTGCCCCTCCGCCACAGACATTGTCGACTACTCCACCACCATTTAATAGATGATTGCATGAAAAAGTACATGAGCTTATGTATTTATAGGAGTATTATATGGGAAAAGTGCAGAACGTAGTTTTTCTTTATTATAATTTACAGTGGGTATCACAATGTAGGGCACACAGTGGGGCTTAGAAGATCATATGATCGCTTATTTGATGTATTTTTATGAAAATGAAGTAGTTTGATCCACACCTTAACAGAACATCCAGACACCGAACAGAAGCTGGGGTTTGAGACCATCAGCCCAAGGTTGGACTTAACACATTTTTATACCCTCCACCTCCAGGATGGGGGTATACTAACTTTGTAATTCCGTTTGTAACACCTTGAAATATCGACCTGGGACCCTATACAGTATATATATTCTTGATCGTCATACAATTCTAAGACGATCTAGTCATGTCCGTCTGTTGAAAGCACGCTATCATCTAAATGAAAGGAGCTAGGACGTCCATGCATTCCACTTACATCAGAAACGTGCACCACAAAGTGTTTCGTACTCGTAGGGGGTGAAATGGGGCAAAAAGGGATAAAAATGGTACCTATCAAACGAAAACACTAGAAGCACAAAATTCGGTGTGTACATTCCTCTAATTGAGTAGATACATAATATGAAAATATTTTTTCCAAATTCGTAGTTTTAAGGGGTAAAATAGGACAGAGGGATAAAATTGGTACAAACTACCTAGAATTGGTACCTAGAATATGAATTTTTTCGAAATTCGTACTTTTTGGGGTTAAAATGGAAAAAGAGGATAAAAATTGTACCAACCAAATGACCACAGCTAAAGTCATGAAATTCGGAGTATACATTCCTCTGACTCTGTAGACATGAAAAACAAATGATTTTTCCAAATTCTTACTTTCAAGGCATACAATGGGAACAGAGGCATACAAATGGTACTAACTAAACGGCTACAGCTAGAATGATGAAATTCGGTGTGTACATCCCTCTAATTGCGTAGACACGTAAAATAAAGAGATTTTAGAAAATCGTACTCCTAAGGGGGTAAAATGGGAAAGGGGGATAAAAATGGTACCAACTAAACGGCTACAGCTAGAATAATGAAATTCGGTGCATACATTCCTCTAACGGCATAGACACGTAAAATAAAAAGATTTTTCCAAATTCGTACTTTTTTACTTTTACGGCAAAAAATGGTTGAATCAAGGGGATAGGTGCACGTCAGATAATGGATTTTCAAAAATTGTTCTTTTGGAATTTAAAATAGGATGGAAATACAACCAACTGTAGCACCCACCAATATTTATGGTATTTAAGCTTTTTTGAAGATTTCTGTCTCATATTTACTTTTTGAATTGACTTGAAGCATTATTTCGATATATGTCCATTAGGCTGGGTCGCGGGCCATACAAATTGAAAAACAATTTCCAGTCTCACCACGATAATAAAGTTTGGATTGTTGAATGATGATCTGCAAAATATTTCGTCACTGGGTCAAGCCATCTGTGAGCTAAACGCTACTGAAAACACCTCAAAAAATCATGTTTTTCCGTGTAATTTTTTACGGTGCATTTTCGTTCAATTTTTTCTGAATTAAAAGACGCTCGGAAGCACTTTAAATATAAATTTTGATCCTTGTCTTGGAGTAACTTATTGGTCGAATTATTGGACGTTTATCGTTTTTTTTTCATAGTGACAACTGAAAACTTATCCGTAATAAATAGCTGCAGTCAATACCTTTCGAATGATGCCTATATAATGAACATCGGAAGGAAATTGACGTCGCAGCGCTCATTTTTGTAAAAAGAGTTCGAACTCTGAACTCTGGCTCTGAAAAGCCATCTCCTATATTAAATTATTCCACATAAATATAATGGACATCACTGACGTCATATATCGTCCGATATTCATCATTTATGCATCATTCGACAGGTATTGATTCCTTATAATTATTTTTCATAACACCTTTTACAAAATGTTCCCAAAAAAATATGAGTTTGTAGCTGTCACTTTGAAAACCCACAAAAAATCAATCTAAACGCCCAATAATATGACCAATGAGTTATTCTAAGACAATAATAACAATTTTTCTTTAAAGTGCTTTCAAGGGTCTATTAATTCAGAAAAAATTTTGGACAAAAATCCAAAATAAATGATTTTTAGAGGTGTTTTCAGGAGCGTTTAGCTCACAGATGGCTTGACCCAGTATCGAAATATTTTGCAGATCATCATTAAACAACCCAATCTTCATTTCTGGTGGTGACCGCTGTAATTTATTTTCGTGACCCATCCTAATGTACATGGTATAAACGTATTGCCTTGCCTTATAAGCATGTTTCGAAATAATAAAAAAATTATATTAATTTATAAAATTATTTTTTCAATATTTTTATTTGTTTTGGTTTGGCTATATTAAAAAATTTACATTTTACTGTAATGTTACTACACTTCTACGAAAATCGTAAGCCTTTGTGGACTGCAATCCATGGTGGAGGGTATATAAAGTTCGGCCCGGCCGAACTTAGCGCCGTTTTTACTTGGTCTTTCGTCTAACAGAGAAAATTCTAAAGATAAAATTCAAAAAGCTCCTCAAATTTCCATTTCATGACTTTTTTCTACCCGGAAGCTTCTCTACATCATTCGCCTACAAACTCGAATGTCATGACTCTTGAGTAAGTTGACCATCCATCCCGCTTTTTGATGCCCAGTCCCGCTTAAATTTTCCATCACGCATAATCCAGCTTTTTTATAAAGAGTCCCGCTTTTTTGACAAAGGTCTACAATTTTTAATTAATTGCCCTTATTCTAAATGTTGGCTCTAATTTTAAGGGGACATTTAAGATTATTAATAGTAATTTTTAATCTATACTTTGATAAAATGTAATACAGTGCTGCATTGTTCAATAGATTAATTTAAAACTTATATAAATAAGACGTAGAATGTCAAACAGTTTATGAATAGAAACCATAATGATAATGGTAAGAAATCACTTTCAATAATATAGTCGTTTGTGTGACAGGTTCACAAGCACTTGTAGAGCTCTTTTTCTACTACTAACAAAATATAGACACATCATATTGTAGCATAATAGTAGTAGCTGTTTAAACAATAATATTAAATACAAATTATGTGTAGACTTTTTTACACTTTTAAGAACGGACACAACACTATCAAAAATTATAAAGAAAGAAATATTAAAACATGTAAAAGGGTGTTAAGTTCGGCTATGAGATTATATTCCCCTTATCACGGAGTACAACCGATTCTTGGCTGTCAACTTTGCGTAGAGGTCAACCTACACGCCGACTTATGTTTACTGTTTTAATTAAATTGTGATGTTTCGTTGGTGAAATATTGGAAAAATTTAAATAATTTTAAAGAATATTTCTGCAGCTATCTTCAAAAAAATGTGTTTAATTACCCTAAATATTGTTTAGTTATTTTGAGTCCTTGTTAGGGAAAAACTGCTGCCCCTCAACCCATTTTAACTACTTACAATTCTAACAGTCCACAAGGGGAGCCTGAAGTTCACGACTACATATAGAGCCGTTTGATTGGTACCATCTGCCTCATTTTCCCATTGTGAATCTAAAAGTATGAATTTGGAAAATATATTTTTTGTTTTGCACGTCAGTAAGGTCAGCCAGTCATAAATATGCCAAACACGGCCACTTTTTTTTATAATACACTAGCTGAAACCCCGCCTCGCTAGGAAAAAAAAACAAACAGTAAAATTAAATTCAGCTTTAATATTGGTTTTTCTCGTGGGTGGAGGTACTTCCACGAGATACTAAAGAAATGGATATGTGTAAGGCGAATAAAGGAAGAAATGTCAAAACTCACATAGATTTTTTTCCATTATCAAAACAAAAAACTTCATTCGTAAGAAGAAATTACACTTAAAGAAAAAAGTCTGTTATTAAAAGCAGAGATTGTCTGCTGCCTATCAGCAGGCAATTTTCTGCTATTACAGCAGTTTTTCTGCCATAACAGCAGTTTTTCTGCAAATTTGCATCAGCAGTCACACTGCTAAAGTGTTTGCAGTCCGCTAAAAATGGCTGCTGTTAATTAAATTATAAAAATAAATAAAAAATAAGCGTTTATAATTTAAAAACCTTTCAGATTGACGGCGAATACGAATTTAGCTCAAATTTCGTTTTACATTAGCTTGACGCAATATGCGCATCATTGAAAAGACAATCACAATATCTTTCAGTGGTAATAAATTCCCTTATAATTACATTTGTTCTAAAAAGTGTTGTTAATAAAATTGTTAACTGGCTATATTGTTCTGTACATACGCTTAAAGTTTCAAGAAAGCGTTATTTCTTTATTGCTAAAAACAGGAAACAGCTGTTTGCTATTTCAGCAGATACAAATCTGCTATCTCTTTTTCAGCAGAAAATCTGCTCTTACAGCAGACTTTCGGCTTTCTTTTACTGATAAATTCCGTTGAGTGTACACATAGAAAATCAATCAAACCGTTCACTAATCAAACAACACAAAAACTAAATAAATTTATATAATTTCCGTTTTCTTGACTTAAATCGGCATTTGACGAATGGATATTTCTTTTTTGTAGCCTTTCTTTACTATTGTCCTAAGAAATTCCAAAAGAAACCGTGTAGTTTTACAAAATTCAAATCGAAATTTCCCCATGTTTCAAATCCCGTCCATTTGCAGTTAACAACTAAATTAACTCACACAACAATTTAGGAGTCTCGGTGTCGAATATAGTGTAAAACTGGTTTTTCTTTTCGTATGTGAAGGTTCAAACATGTTTAATTTCGTATGGGATGCACAACTATTTACCCTGGATCTACTCACACAAAATGTGAGCACTGTAGGTGTCTATATACGATAATAGGTTGTAACTTCGTATGGGAAGTTTAACGCCCACTATTCCAATACCGCCCATTGTAAGCACAATTACGCACATTGATGCCAGATGCACTCACAGAAAATTTCAGTATTGTAGCAGTCATAGAACTGAATATATTTGATAATAGGTTTTAACTTCGTATGGGAGCTGAATTTATTCGAAAACTTAACTTTTAACTTCGTATGGGAGGTGCCACGCCCACTTTTCCAGTACAGCCCATTTTTGGCACAACTACGCATATTGATGCTTGATGCACTCACATAAAATTTCAGCACTCCAGGTGTTATAGAACTGACAATATTCGATAATAGGTTTTAACTTTGTTTGGGAGGTGCCACGCCCACTTTTCCAATACTGCCCATTTTTTGGTACAACTACGCACGTTTATGCTGGATGCACTGACACAAAATGTCAGCATTGCAGCTGTCATAGAACTGAATATATTCGATAGTAGGTTTTAATTTCGTATGGGAGGTGTCTCGCCCGCTTTATTGTATACCGCCCATTTTTGGCACTACTGTGCAGACTAACAATTAGTGAACTTGCACAAAAATTCAAGACTCTAGCCGCAACAGTACTCCCAATATGCTAATTTATAAAAAAACTAATCAATCCTCAATTTGTGTAGGAGGTGCCACTCCCACTGAAAATATCAAAAAATTATATAGCCTATTTTCATCACCGGTTCAGGATGAACATACTGTGAAAATTGCAAGAAGATCGGCCCAGTAGTTTAGGCTGCTATAAAGAACAAACACAGATTAATTTATATATATATACTAGCTGAAAACCGCCCGCTTCGCCAGGCAAAAAAACAAATTGTAAAATTAAAATCAGGTTTCATATTGATCTTATCATATTGATATTATCGTGGTTTGTAATATATACGTTCCAATTTTCAGTCTTCTAGCTAAAAAACACTTTTTTCCCGTGGTCAGTAATATATACGTTCCAATTTTCAGCCTTCTAGCTTAAAAAACACTATAGCCACGCCCACTAAACGAAAATCCAAATTTCGGCATCAAATTGATCTTTCTCGTGGTCAGTACTATATATATGTACCAATTTTCAGTCTACTACCTCTCAAAAACACTTATGCCATGCTCCCACCGCCCACGAAACGAAAATCCAAATTTCGGCATCAAATTGATATTTATTGTGGTCAGTACTATATATATGTACCAATATTCAGCCTACTACCTCTCAAAAACACTTTTGCCACGCCCACTCCGCCAACAAAGCGAACATCCAAATTTCGGCATCATATTTATCATTCTCGTGGTCAGCTCACAAAACGAAAATCCAAATTTCGGCATCAACTTGATCTTTCTCCTGGTCAGTAATAAAGGGTGATTTTTTAAGAGCTTGATAACTTTTTTTTTAAAAAAAACGCATAAAATTTGCAAAATCTCATCGGTTGTTTATTTGAAACGTTAGATTGGTCCATGACATTTACTTTTTGAAGATAATTTCATTTAAATGTTGACCGCGGCTGCGTCTTAGGTGGTCCATCCGCTTAGTCCAATTTTGGCATTTCCACGTTTTTGAGTAACAGAGACCCAATTGGTGCGAACGGCGACGAATCGAAAATTGGTGGTCATCATTAACACTGGCCGATACAGCTGCGATATTTTCTTCAGTTCGCACTCTACGTAAGCGTGTTGGTGGTTTAATGTCCAACAATGTAAATTTGGTGCGAAATTTAGTCACAATAGCCCGAATAGCCGCCTCAGTGGGTCGATTAAACTGACCATAAAATGGAAGCGCGCAATGAACTTTCTTAACAGAGCACGCATTTTGATAATAAAATTCAATAATTTGCAAGCGTTGTTCGTTTGTAAGACGATTCATGATGAAATGTCAAAGCATACTGAGCATCTTTCTCTTTGACACCATGTCTGAAATCCCACGTGATCTGTCAAATACTAATGCATGAAAATCCTAACCTCAAAAAAATCACTCTTTATATATGTACCAATTTTCAGCCATCAAGCTCTCAAAAACACTTTTGACACGCCCACTCCGCCCACAAAATGAAAATTCAAATTTCTGCATCATATTTATCATTCTCGTGGTCAGTAATATATATATGTACCAATTTTCAGCCTACTACCACTCAAAAACACTTTTGACACGCCCACTCCGCCCACAAAATGAAAATTCAAAATTCTGCATCATATTTATCATTCTCGTGGTCAGTAATATATATCTACCAATTTTCGGCCTTCTAGCTCTCAAAAACACTTTTGCCACGCCCACTCCGCCCCCAAAACGAAAATCCAAATTTCGGCATCAACTTGATCTTTCTCCTGGTCAGTAATATATATGCACCAATTTTCAGCCATCTAGCTCTCAAAAACACTTTTGCCACGCCCACTCCGCCCACAAAATGAAAATCCAAATTTCGGCATCATATTTATCATTCTCGTGGTCAGTAATATATACGTACCAATTTTCAGCCTTCTAGCTCCCAAAAACACTATTGCCACGCCCACTCCGCCCACAAAATTAAAATCCAAATTTCGGCATCATATTTATCATTCTCGTGGTCAGTAATATATATATGTACCAATTTTCAGCCTACTACCACTCAAAAACACTTTTGACACGCCCACTCCGCCCACAAAATGAAAATTCAAATTTCTGCATCATATTTATCATTCTCGTGGTCAGTAATATATATGCACCAATTTTCAGCCATCTAGCTCTCAAAAACACTTTTGCCACGCCCACTCCGCCCACAAAATGAAAATCCAAATTTCGGCATCATATTTATCATTCTCGTGGTCAGTAATATATACGTACCAATTTTCAGCCTTCTAGCTCCCAAAAACACTATTGCCACGCCCACTCCGCCCACAAAATGAAAATCCAAATTTCGGCATCATATTTATCATTCTCGTGGTCAGTAATATATATATGTACCAATTTTCAGCCTACTACCACTCAAAAACACTTTTGACACGCCCACTCCGCCCACAAAATGAAAATTCAAATTTCGGCATCAAATTGATCTTTCTCGTGGTCAGTAATATATATCTACCAATTTTCGGCCTTCTAGCTCTCAAAAACACTTTTGCCACGCCCACTCCGCCCACAAAATGAAAATCCAAATTTCGGCATCATATTTATCATTCTCGTGGTCAGTAATATATATGTACCAATTTTCAGCCTACTACCACTCAAAAACACTTTTGCCACGCCCACTCCGCCCACAAAACGAAAATCCAAATTTCGGCATCAACTTGATCTTTCTCCTGGTCAGTAATATATATGCACCAATTTTCAGCCACCTAGCTCTCAAAAACACTTTTGCCACGCCCACTCCGCCCACAAAATGAAAATCCAAATTTCGGCATCATATTTATCATTCTCGTGGTCAGTAATATATACGTACCAATTTTCAGCCTTCTAGCTCTCAAAAACACTATTGCCACGCCCACTCCGCCCACAAAATGAAAATCCAAATTTCGGCATCATAATTATCATTCTCGTGGTCAGTAATATATACGTACCAATTTTCAGCCTTCTAGCTCTCAAAAACACTATTGCCACGCCCCCTCCGCCCACAGAGCAAATTTTAAAAATTCTATAGCCTATAGTTCCTTCCAGACCTACATCTATCTGTAAAAATTTCAACAACATCGGTTCAGCCGTTTACACGTGATTGCGGAACAAACAAACAGACAGACTTACACTAAGGTTTTCAACAAAATCCCTCCAAATCCCGCTTTTTGAATTCATAAATCCCGCTTTTTCCCAATAAGAGATAGTCACGTTACTTGAGTCAAGTAAAAAAAGTCAACGTGTAAAGTGTGCCTTTGTCATAACACGTATGATAACGTACACAAGCCATGAAAAAACATACCTATTATTTAGGTAATACATTTAAATTATTTTCAAGTGCTGAATGCCGCAAGCGATTTCAACAAATGTTAGTGGACCTTTTGCCAAATATTTGATGCAATGATCTTACATCTAGCCGCTAGTCTTTTGTATCCTTTGGAGACCACTGTAACCCAATGTAAACCAATTTACATTTAATGAACGTTATTCAAATTTTCTTTTCGTGCCGTTGTCGTCTTTTTCATTCGATTCATTCTTGTATGGAAATGCTGTATTTATTTATTGCTGTTGCTGCTGCTGTTGTTGTTGTTTTATACAATCCTTATTATTTTCTATGGGAGATGGTTGTACGAGGAAATGGGGAGTGAGTTTTTTCTTGGTCTCGGTGCGCCTCCTCCAACGAATCTATATTTGTACAGCACTCGGTGCTGTCAGGATGAAATGTTGCCGTGTTGCTGTGGATGGTGTTGTTTTATTTTATGTTTCGCTTCTATTTCCACTTTTCCGTTTTTTGTTTCTTTCGTAGAGTAAGAAGTTCATGCCGCAATTGCTTCTGGGGAGCAAACTTGCATACTTATCTGTGTGTATGTATGGTACTTGTTGTTGTTGTTTTGCTGACTGAAGATTTGTTGATTTCCTCCATGTTTGCCTCCAGACGCTTGTTTCTGCATCCTTTGTCCTTATACTCCTCCTCCTCCTACAAGCTGCTCGCCTTAGACGACAATGATATGCTGCTGTTTGTATTGTTGATGTTGTTATTTTTTCGTTTATTTTTTATTTTTGTTGGATTAGAGTACCACAGGATTTCAATTTCGTTTCCTATTTTTGCTGTGCTCTGCTGTGCTTCACTGTCATTGTGGTTGTTGTACGATATACAATTTGATTTTTCTTGGAAAATTAACATTTTCTCAAGTGTTTTTGTGGTTGATGCGTTTGTTCCTGTTCCTGCTGCTGCTGTTGTTGTTGTCATTGTTATCTTCCCTGTGTAGTATGAATTGAAATTGAAATGGATGACAGCAGTAGCAAAACACACACACACACATACACAGCAAAAGGAAAGAAAATAATTTTCCTTTCAGGATATGTTAAGTAGACAAACATAAACAAGGACTTGTCCTTATTGAAAATGAAAATCTTCTTTTCGGGTTCGGGGGGAGGAAATGATTAAATAATCATTGCAAATTGTGTTAAAGACGGCATAGCAAATCTGTGGAATTTAATAAAACCGAAAAAAAGTAACAGGTTTTAATTGTAAGGATAAAAATGACATTGGCATTTTGACAGGCGGGTTGGGTGAGGGGCAGTTGAGCTCAACCGGCATTACCACTCAATTTTCCATTGAAATTGAGAAAATACAACATCATATTGAGAAAAAAAAAAGAAGAATTGGAAATTAAAGTAGAGAAAATAGTCAAATTAAAACTGTAAAGTATAAATTAAATTTGAGAGAACGCAATTCAAATTAAAATTAAGAAAAAAATAATATTGAGATTCTAAAATCAATAAAGAAATATTAAATGTTAAATAAACATAAAGATAAACAGGAAAAAACGGCTGTTGATCCACAGAGGATGTCGTACGTACGTAAAGGTGCAGTAACATTACAGGAAAATGCTATTTTTTTCAATATAGCCAAAACCGAATCTTGTATACCTTCCGCCACGGAGTGTATTCCACACAGTATTAACGGCTGATTAGAGGCTGTCGACGTTATATAGAGGAAAATTGTGATGCTTCATACTAAAGGGTGGTTAAATTGTAAGGGCCGATGTTGAATGTGAACCACACACACCAAAACCTTTCACCTCAGCGGATTCGTCAATAAGCAGAATTGCCGCATTTGGGCGAATACTAATCCAAGAGTGATTGTCGAAAAACCAATGCACCCACAAAGAGTGACTGTTTGGTGCGGCATCATCGGGTCGTATTTTTTCCAAAATGATGCCGGTTAGGCAATTACTGTGATAGGTCTTCGCTATCGTGAGATGATAACGAACTTTTTATGGCCCGAATTGGAAGATATGGATGTGGACGACATGTGGCTTCAACAGGACGGTGCCACTTGCCACACAGCTAACGAAACAATGGCTCTTTTGCGCGACAAATTCAATGGCCGTGCTATCTCACGTGGTGGCGATGTCAATTGGCCGCCAAGATCATGTGATTTGACACCGTTGGACTTCTTTCTTTGGGGTTATTTCAAAGAAAAGGTGTACGTCGATAAGCCAGCAACAATTCAAGAGCTAAAGGATGAGATAATTCGGCACATTAACGGCATAGAACCTCAATTATGCCTCAGCGTCATCGAAAATTTGGGCCATCGGATGGAGGTGTGTCGCCGAGGTCGCGGTGGCCATTTGGCCGATAATTTCTTCCATGCATAATTGAACCATACCAATATTATCGCAATAAAAAGAAATGACAATAATTTCCTAAATAATTTGTGTTTTATTGAAAATCAACATTGGCCTTTAAAATTTAACCACCCTTTATAATATATACCATCTAACGTTTTTTTTCAACTATTCAACTGTTGGACCCCTCAGCAGCCATTTGAATGAAATTATTTTCCATTATTAACCGGAAGGATTGTACTTTCAAATAAAAAAGAAATTTGAGAAAATATTCAGTAGTTTTTTTATAGCATTTTCAAAAAAACAAGTAAAAACGGCGTTAAGTTCGGCCGGGCCGAACTTTATATACCCTCCACCATGGATTGCATTCCACAGAGTTTGTCGGTTTTCGTAGAAGTGCAGTAATATTACAAGAAAATATAATTTTTTTAATATAGGCAAACCAAAACAAATACAAATATTGAAAAAATAATTTTATAAATAAATATAATATTTTAATTATTTCAAACCATTATTTATTTCAAATCAAAAAATAAATATTCTTATATTTATATTTTCAAAAAGCTTAAATACCATAAATATTGGTAGATAGTGGGTGCTACAGTTGGTTGTATTTCCATTCTATTTTAATTCCAAAAGTACCAAAAAATCCATTATCAGACGAACATAGTGCAAAATAACCTAACTTCATGATTCAACCAATTTTTGCCATAATAGAAAAGGTACAAATTTGGAAAAAAAACTTTTTATTTTGCGTGTCTATGCAGGCAGAGGAATGTATACACCGAATTCCATAATTCCACCTGCGACCATGTGGTTGGTACTATTTTTACCCCCTCGACGTTTCTACGCAATTAGAATTTCATCATTCTAGCTGTAGTCATTTAGTTGGTACTATTTTTATCCCTTGAAAGTACGAATTTCGAAAAATTCGTTTATTTTCCGATTCCTACTCAATCAGAGGAATGTATACTCCGAATTGCATGACTCTAGCGGCGGTCATTTGGTTGGTACTATTTGTATCCCCTTTTTCAATTTTAACCCCAAAATGTACGAATTTCGAAAAATTCGTCTATTTTCAGTGTCTACGCAGTCAGAGGAATGTATACTCAGAATTTCATGACTCTAGCTGCGGTCATTTAATTGGTACTATTTTTAACCCCTTTTTTCATTTTAACCCCAAAAAGTACGAATTTCGAAAAACCTGTTTATTTTAAGTGTCTACGCAATCAGAGGAATGCATACACCTAATTTCATTATTCCAGGTGTAGCCGTTTGGTTGGTACCATTTTTATCCCTCCGTACCCATTGTATCCCTTGAAAGTACGAATTTGGAAAAAACCTTTTATTTTTCATGTCTACGTAGTCAAAGGAATGTATACTCCGAATTTCATGACTCTAGCTGCGGTCATTTGGTTGGTACTATTTTTATCCCCTTTTTCTATTTTGTCCCCAAAAAATACGAATTTCGAAAAATCGGTTTATTTTCCGTGTGTACACAGTCAGAGGAATGTATATTCCGAATTTCATCACTCTAGCTGCGGTTATTTGATTGGTACTATTTTTATCCCCTTTTTTCATATTAACCCCAAAAATTACGAATTTTAAAAAATCTGTGTATTTGACTCGTCTATGCAATCAGAGGAATGTATACACCGAATTTCATTATTCTAGGTACAGCCGTTATGTTGGTACCATTTTTATCCCTCTTTTCCCATTTTACCCCTTAAAAGTACGAATTTGAAAAAAATACTTTTATATCATGTATCTACTCAATTAGAGGAATGTACACGCCGAATTTCGTGTTTCTAGCTGTTGTCGTTTAATGTGTACCATTTTTATCCCTTTTTTGCCCCATTTCACCCCCTACAAATAAGAATCACTTTATGGTGCAGTTTTTTGCTATAAGGGTAATACGCATACCAAATATCAAGCAAATATAAACAGACATATTCAAAAAACATGCTTAAATACGCTAAAATAGTAGGGATTATTATGGGTATTTTTAGTCCTTGTGAGGGAAAAATTTTTCCCTTTGGGCCGATTTCGCCCCATTTCAATCCCAACCGATATACGACTATAAGACGCATTTATGGAAAATTTGGACGTCCTAGCTCCTTTCGTTTAGATGCTAGCGTGCTTTCAACAGACGGACAGACGGACAGACGGACGGACGGACATGGCTAGATCGTCTTAGAATTTTATGACGATCAAGAATATATATACTTTATAGGGTCTCAGGTCAATATTTCAAGGTGTTACAAACGGAATGACAAAGTTTCAAGGGATACAATGGGTACGGAGGGATAAAAATGGTACCAACCAAACGGCTACACCTGGAATAATGAAATTAGGTGTATGCATTCCTCTGATTGCGTAGACACTTAAAATAAACAGGTTTTTCGAAATTCGTACTTTTTGGGGTTAAAATGAAAAAAGGGGTTAAAAATAGTACCAATTAAATGACCGCAGCTAGAGTCATGAAATTCTGAGTATACATTCCTCTGACTGCGTAGACACTGAAAATAGACGAATTTTTCGAAATTCGTACATTTTGGGGTTAAAATTGAAAAAGGGGATACAAATAGTACCAACCAAATGACCGCCGCTAGAGTCATGCAATTCGGAGTATACATTCCTCTGATTGAGTAGGAATCGGAAAATAAACGAATTTTTCGAAATTCGTACTTTCAAGGGATAAAAATAGTACCAACTAAATGACTACAGCTAGAATGATGAAATTCTAATTGCGTAGAAACGTCGAGGGGGTAAAAATAGTACCAACCACATGGTCGCAGGTGGAATTATGGAATTCGGTGTATACATTCCTCTGCCTGCATAGACACGCAAAATAAAAAGTTTTTTTCCAAATTTGTACCTTTTCTATTATGGCAAAAATTGGTTGAATCATGAAGTTAGGTTATTTTGCACTATGTTCGTCTGATAATGGATTTTTTGGTACTTTTGGAATTAAAATAGAATGGAAATACAACCAACTGTAGCACCCACTATCTACCAATATTTATGGTATTTAAGCTTTTTGAAAATATAAATATAAGAATATTTATTTTTTGATTTGAAATAAATAATGGTTTGAAATAATTAAAATATTATATTTATTTATAAAATTATTTTTTCAATATTTGTATTTGTTTTGGTTTGCCTATATTAAAAAAATTATATTTTCTTGTAATATTACTGCACTTCTACGAAAACCGACAAACTCTGTGGAATGCAATCCATGGTGGAGGGTATATAAAGTTCGGCCCGGCCGAACTTAACGCCGTTTTTACTTGTTTTTAATATGTCTGTTTATATTTGCTTGATATTTGGTATGCGCATTCCCCTTATAGCAAAAACGTGCACCATAAAGTGATTCTTATTTGTAGGGGGTGAAATGGGGCAAAAAAAGGGATAAAAATGGTACATATTAAACGACAACAGCTAGAAACACGAAATTCAGTGTGTAGATTCCTCTAATTGAGTAGATACATAATATAAAAGTATTTTTTCCTAATTCATACTTTAAGGGGTAAAATGGGAATATAGGGATAAAAACGGTACCAACCAAACGGCTGTACCTAGAATAATGAAATTCGGTGTATACATTCCTCTGATTGCATACACGGATTTTTCAAAATTCGTACTTTTTGGGTTTAAAATGAAAAAAGGGGATAAAAATAGTACCAATCAAATGACCGCAGCTAGAGTCATGAAATTCGGAGTATATATTCCTCTGACTGTGTAGACACGGAAAATAGACGAATTTTTTCAAATTCGTACTTTTTGGGGTTAAAATGGAAAAAGGGGATACAAATAGTACCAACCAAATGACCGCAGCCAGAGTCATGCAATTCGGAGTATACATTCCTCTGACTGCGTAGACACGGAAAATAATCGGATTTTTCGAAACTCGTACTTTCAAGGGAAACAATGGTACAGAGGGATAAAAATAGTACCAACTAAACGACTACAGCTAAAATGATGAACTTCTAATTGCGTAGAATCGTCAAGGGGGTAGATATGGTACCAACCAAATGGGCGCAGCTGGAATCATGGAATTCGGTGTATACATTCCTCTGACTGCATAGACGCGCAAAATATAAAGTTTTTTTTCCAAATTCGTACGTTTTCTTTTACGGCAAAAATTGGTTGAATCATGAAGTTAGGTTATTTTGCACTATGTACGTCTGATAATGGATTTTCAAAATGTGTACTTTTTGAATTCAAATAGAATGGAAATACAACCAACTGTAGCACCCACTATCTACCAATATTTATGGTATTAAGCTTTTTGAAAATATAAATATAAGAATATTTATTTTTTGATTTGAAATAAATAATGGTTTGAAATAATTAAAATATTATATTTATTTATAAAATTATTTTTTTCAATATTTGTTTTGGTTTGGCTTTGACTACGTAGACATGAAAAATAAAAGGTTTTTTCCAAATTCGTACTTTCAAGGGATACAATGGGTACGGAGGGATAAAAATGGTACCAACCAAACGGCTACACCTGGAATAATGAAATTAGGTGTATGCATTCCTCTGATTGCGTAGACACTTAAAATAAACAGGTTTTTCGAAATTCGTACTTTTTGGGGTTAAAATGAAAAAAGGGGTTAAAAATAGTACCAATTAAATGACCGCAGCTAGAGTCATGAAATTCTGAGTATACATTCCTCTGACTGCGTAGACACTGAAAATAGACGAATTTTTCGAAATTCGTACATTTTGGGGTTAAAATTGAAAAAGGGGATACAAATAGTACCAACCAAATGACCGCCGCTAGAGTCATGCAATTCGGAGTATACATTCCTCTGATTGAGTAGGAATCGGAAAATAAACGAATTTTTCGAAATTCGTACTTTCAAGGGATAAAAATAGTACCAACTAAATGACTACAGCTAGAATGATGAAATTCTAATTGCGTAGAAACGTCGAGGGGGTAAAAATAGTACCAACCACATGGTCGCAGGTGGAATTATGGAATTCGGTGTATACATTCCTCTGCCTGCATAGACACGCAAAATAAAAAGTTTTTTTTCCAAATTTGTACCTTTTCTATTATGGCAAAAATTGGTTGAATCATGAAGTTAGGTTATTTTGCACTATGTTCGTCTGATAATGGATTTTTTGGTACTTTTGGAATTAAAATAGAATGGAAATACAACCAACTGTAGCACCCACTATCTACCAATATTTATGGTATTTAAGCTTTTTGAAAATATAAATATAAGAATATTTATTTTTTGATTTGAAATAAATAATGGTTTGAAATAATTAAAATATTATATTTATTTATAAAATTATTTTTTCAATATTTGTATTTGTTTTGGTTTGCCTATATTAAAAAAATTATATTTTCTTGTAATATTACTGCACTTCTACGAAAACCGACAAACTCTGTGGAATGCAATCCATGGTGGAGGGTATATAAAGTTCGGCCCGGCCGAACTTAACGCCGTTTTTACTTGTTTTTAATATGTCTGTTTATATTTGCTTGATATTTGGTATGCGCATTCCCCTTATAGCAAAAACGTGCACCATAAAGTGATTCTTATTTGTAGGGGGTGAAATGGGGCAAAAAAAGGGATAAAAATGGTACATATTAAACGACAACAGCTAGAAACACGAAATTCAGTGTGTAGATTCCTCTAATTGAGTAGATACATAATATAAAAGTATTTTTTCCTAATTCATACTTTAAGGGGTAAAATGGGAATATAGGGATAAAAACGGTACCAACCAAACGGCTGTACCTAGAATAATGAAATTCGGTGTATACATTCCTCTGATTGCATACACGGATTTTTCAAAATTCGTACTTTTTGGGTTTAAAATGAAAAAAGGGGATAAAAATAGTACCAATCAAATGACCGCAGCTAGAGTCATGAAATTCGGAGTATATATTCCTCTGACTGTGTAGACACGGAAAATAGACGAATTTTTTCAAATTCGTACTTTTTGGGGTTAAAATGGAAAAAGGGGATACAAATAGTACCAACCAAATGACCGCAGCCAGAGTCATGCAATTCGGAGTATACATTCCTCTGACTGCGTAGACACGGAAAATAATCGGATTTTTCGAAACTCGTACTTTCAAGGGAAACAATGGTACAGAGGGATAAAAATAGTACCAACTAAACGACTACAGCTAAAATGATGAACTTCTAATTGCGTAGAATCGTCAAGGGGGTAGATATGGTACCAACCAAATGGGCGCAGCTGGAATCATGGAATTCGGTGTATACATTCCTCTGACTGCATAGACGCGCAAAATATAAAGTTTTTTTTCCAAATTCGTACGTTTTCTTTTACGGCAAAAATTGGTTGAATCATGAAGTTAGGTTATTTTGCACTATGTACGTCTGATAATGGATTTTCAAAATGTGTACTTTTTGAATTCAAATAGAATGGAAATACAACCAACTGTAGCACCCACTATCTACCAATATTTATGGTATTAAGCTTTTTGAAAATATAAATATAAGAATATTTATTTTTTGATTTGAAATAAATAATGGTTTGAAATAATTAAAATATTATATTTATTTATAAAATTATTTTTTTCAATATTTGTTTTGGTTTGGCTATATTAAAAAATTTATATTTTCCTGTAATATTACTGCACTTCTACGAAAACCGACAACCTCTGTGGAATGCAATCCATGGTAGAGGGTATATAAAGTTCGGCCCGGCCGAACATAACGCCGTTTTTACTTGTTTTTGATAGAAAAAGTTCTAATATTGAAGATCCAATATGTTTCAGAATATAATATACACACCTAATATCATGATATTAACTACAGCCGTTTTCTTGGTACCAGTCCCACTCCATCTCCCATTTTGACCCTAAAAGTATGAATTTAGAAAATTTCGTACCTCTTATTTTCCGCGTCCGCACTGAAATAATTATCTTCATACTATTTATGATTTTGTCTTAACCTCAGTGAAAATTTTCATTAAAAAGTCGCCAAAGAAACACGTCATAAAAGGTATGAAACATGTTTCATAAAGCACAAATCAATGAAAAGTGTCATAGAATTTATGAAACATTTCTAAGAAACTACGAAATGCAGTTCTTTTGTCATACAAGTTCATTATTTTTCACAATATGATTTATGAAAATTTTCTTAGATTTTATAAAGAAACTTCATTAATTTTATCAAAAAGTTTAATAAATATTAATAATTTATACTCACGTTTCCAATATAAACAAAAAAGCAAAAAAAAATCTGACTTGTTGACCAACCAATCAACATACACAATCTTTGCGAGAGTCTATGCAATGAGTATGTCTTTGACCAAAATCAGAGTAAATACTTAAGTCAGAGTAACAGAGGACAAATGAGAATTGTTAGCACAGCCGAATAAAGTCGACACACTAAAAACGTAGTTGTGTGTTATGAAACATTTCATAAAAACTATGAAATTCTTCATTATATTTATGAAGACATTTCATAACACAAATATTTTAGTGGTTATGACAATTTCACAATATTTAAGATTTTTTCTACAATACTATGAAATCTGTCTTTGATCTTATGAAAATAAGTTTCACTAATTTAATAATTTTGTTTTATAAAATATGAAAGGTTTATGAGAAAATTGTATGAAACATTTCATTTTATTTATGAACTTTTCATACATTTTAAGAAGAAATTCACTAAATTCATAAATTTAAACCTTTTATGAAATCGCTTCATAAATATTATGAAGGAAAATTATTTTAGTGAATGAACGATAAAACCTCGAATAATAGGAAATATTGAAAACTTTTTAATCGTAGCAATTAGCAATCCTCTTTAGATTAAACTGTAGAAGAATGACAAAATATTACTCTTAAAATCAAGGAGAAAATCAGTTGTTTCGCTCTTCTGAAAAGTAGAGTTTTTGTTCAGAGCCACGTTTGAATATAATTCCTCGATATACTTTTTGAATTGACTTGAAGTATTATTCCGATATATATATATATATATATATACATATATATGTGTGTGGTTTAAAATAATTAAAATTTTATATTTATTTATAAAATTATTTTTTTCAATAATTTTATTTGTTTTGGTTTGGCTATATAAAAAAATAACATTTTCCCGTAATGTTGCTGCACTTCTTCGAAAATGGACAACTTTTTGTGGAATGCAATCCATGGTGGAGGTCGGGCCGAACTTAACTCCATTTTTACTTGTTATATGTAATTTTTTTTTGTGTTTTTATAAATGTGTTTACATTTTTTCAAATAGTTTAAAGTAAAGCGTAGATTGAACTTCTAGTTTTCTAGAATTTTATTGTATAGGGTCCGCCATCTAACGTTTTTTTCAACTATTCAACCGTTGGACTATTATTTTTGGGGTGCCCGAGGCAGCCATTTGAACCGGAAGGATTCCATTATTAACCGGAAGGATTGTACTTTAAAAAAAAAGAAATTTGAGATAATATTCAGTAGTTTTTTTATAGCATTTTCAAAAAAAAGTTATTTGGCGGACCATATATTTATTATTATTTTTGGCTTATTTATATTTTTCCATATACGGTGAGCAGCAAAAATAAAAACTCTTCGGTAATTTCTAAAAAGTACGCCACAAATGTTATGAAACTAATTTTTATTTAATGTGCCCATTTATATACTAAAACAAAATGATTTTTTATTAGGTTTGTAAACACAGAAAATCATGAACAAGTAAGGAAGGTTAAAGTCGGGCGTGGCCGACTATATGATACACCTAGTCAATATACCCTTTGGTGTAGTGTGTAACAAGGTCTTTACATTTGAACCTAGTATATATATACTACAAATTTTATACTTCTATCTGTATTTGTAAAAAAAATTAACACAAACTTTGAATGAGAGCTATATATAAATCTGAACCGATCTGACACATTTTTAGCATAGATTTTCTGAAATAAATATAAGTTATTAAATATGTGGTTTCTACAGCGGAAATAATCAAATCGGGGGAGACATTTGTGTGGGAGCTATATATAAATCTGAACCGATTTGACCCACTTTCGCAATGGAAATCAGTTTAAATATGCTATTTCTAGAGCGGAAATAACCAATTCAGTGGCAAAATTTGTATTGGAGCTATATATATATCTGAACCGATCTGACCCATTATTGCCACAGCTGTTTCTAGTTGAAATATAATTTGTTTTGCCAAATTTGAAGAAAAACTGTTAAAATATGTGGTTTCTAGAGCGGAAATAATCAAGTCGGGGGAGACATTTGTGTGGGAGCTATATATAAATCTGAACCGATATGACCCATGTTTACCAGAACTGTTTATAGTTGAAATATAAGTTGTTCTGCTAAATTTGAAGAAAATCTGTTAAATTATTTGGTTTATAGAGCGGAAATAATCAAATCGGGGGAGACATTGGTGTGGAAGCTATATATATATATCTGAACAGATCTGGCCCATTTTTATCAGAGATGTTTCTAGTTAAAATATAAGTTGTTTTGCTAAATTTGAAGAAAATCTGTTAAATATATGGTTTCTAGATCGGAAATAATCAAATCGGGGGAGACATTTGTGTGGGAGCTATATATAAATCTGAACCGATATGACCCACTTTCAGCATAGATGTTTATAGTTGAAATATAATTTGTTTTGCCAAATTTGAAGAAAATCTGTTAAAATATGTGATTTATAGAGCGGAAATAATCAAATCGTGGGAGACATTTGTGTGGTTGCAATATATATATATCTGAACCGATCTGGCCCATTTTTACCACAGTTGTTTCTAGTTAAAATATAAGTTGTTTTGCAAAATTTAAAAAATGTGTTCAAATATGTGGTATCTAGAGCCGAAAAAGTCAAATTGGGAGCGAAATTCGTATGGGAGCTTTATATAAATCTGAACCGATCTGGCATATTTTTATCAGAGCTATTTCTACTTAAAATATATGACGTTTTGCTAAATTTGAGGAAAATCTGGTGAAATATGTGGTTTTTAGAGCGGAAAAAGTAAAATCGGGAGCAAAATTTGTAGGGGAGCTATATCTAAATCTGAACCGATTTTCTTCAAATTAAATATGTGCAAAGTTTCATTTAGTTCTAACAACAATTGCTACCTGGACGTTGATTACAAGAATAGATGGACAGACAAACATCGCTAAATCGACTCAAAAAGTGATTCTAAGTTGATCGGTATAATAAACGATGGGTCTATCTCGTTTCTTTTTGGGTGTTACAAACAAATGCACAAAGACATTATACCATGTGGTGTAGGGTGTAAAAATATATCATATCAACCTCATATTTTGAGACAGCAAAAGTCTTGGTACCCTGAGAAAAAAAACCAAAATCTTTATTAAAAATTTATAATTTTTGAACTGTACATAGTTGGATAACTTTTAGGTATAGTTGGGTTCTTCCGTCAGAAGTATTTCTTTATTTTCTTTACTCTTTAATTTTGGAGGAGTACCATGACTTTTGCTGCTCACTGCATTTGCTTTAAATATTCTTTTTAAATTTTCGCCACTCTCAGAGTATTTTGTATTTTCCTTTTTTCGACTTAGCCTCGATAACCATAAATTTGACTTACTCTGTATAATTAATTATCCAGGCTAAGTCCACAATTTTTTACATAATATTGTTATACCCTACACCACTTCGTGGTCTAGGGTATTATAAGTTAGTTTCGCGCCAAATGTTTGTAACACCAAGAAATAATCGAGCTAGACCCACCTTTAAGTATACCGATCGGCTTAGAATCACCAGCTGAGTCGATTTAACGATGTCTGTCTGTCCGTCCGTCTGTCCGTCTGTCCGTCTGTCCGTCTGTCCGTCTGCTGTCCATCTAAGCTTGTTCGCACTCTACAGGTCGCAATTGTTGTCCGATTGTCATGAAACTTGGCAGAAGTTATTTTTTCTTTCCAAGGACCATCGGTATTGAATTTGGAGGAAATCGGTTCAGATTTAGATATAGCCCCCATACAAATGTCGCTCCCGATTTGACATTTTACGCTTTAGAAACGACATATTGTACCCGATTTTGTTTAAATTTGGCAGAACATCTTATAATCCAACTAGAAACATGTATGCAAAAATTGGGTAAGATCGGTTCAGATTTAGATATAGCCCCCATACAAATGTCGCTCCCGATTTGACATTTTCCGCTCTAGAAACGACATATTGTACCCGATTTTCTTTAAATTTGGCAGAACATCTTATAATCCAACTAGAAACATGTATGCAAAAATTGGGTAAGATCGGTTCAGATTTAGATATAGCCCCCATACAAATGTCGCTCCCGATTTGACATTTTCCGCTCTAGAAACGACATATTGTACCCGATTTTCTTTAAATTTGGCAGAACATCTTATAATCCAACTAGAAACATGTATGCAAAAATTGGGTAAGATCGGTTCAGATTTAGATATAGCCCCCATACAAATGTCGCTCCCGATTTGACATTTTCCGCTCTAGAAACGACATATTGTACCCGATTTTCTTTCCATTTTGCAGAACATCTTATAATCCAACTAGAAACATGTATGCAAAAATTGGGTAAGATCGGTTCAGATTTAGATATAGCCCCCATACAAATGTCGCTCCCGATTTGACATTTTCCGCTCTAGAAACGACATATTGTACCCGATTTTCTTTAAATTTGGCAGAACATCTTATAATCCAACTAGAAACGTGTATGCAAAAATTGGGTAAGATCGGTTCAGATTTAGATATAGCCCCCATTCAAATGTCGCTCCCGATTTGACATTTTCCGCTCTAGAAACGTCATATTGTACCCGATTTTCTTTAAATTTAGCAGAACATCTTATAATCGAACTAGAAACACGTATGCAAAAATTGGGTAGGATCGGTTCAGATTTAGATATAGCCTCCATACAAATGTCGCTCCCGATTTGACATTTTCCGCTCTAGAAACGACATATTGTACCCGATTTTCTTTAAATTTTGCAGAACATCTTATAATCCAACTAGAAATACGGATGCAAAAATTGGGTAAGATCGGTTCAGATTTAGGTATAGCCCCCATACAAATGTCGCTATCGATTTCACTTTTCCGCTTTAGAAACCACATATTTTACCCGATTTTCTTTAAAATTGGCACAACATTTTATAATCGAACTATAAACACCTACGCTGAAAGTGGGTATGATCGGTTCAGATTTTAGCCCCCATACAAATGTAGCCCCCGATTTGACTTTTTCTACTCTAAAATCCACATATTGTACATATTTTCTTTAAAATTGGCACAACATCTTATAATCCAACTAAAAAACCTATGGTGAAAGTGGGTAAGATCGGTTCAGATTTAGATATAGCCCTCATACAAATGTTGCTCCCGAATGTTTTACTGATTTTGGCCAAATTTTACATATTATATTTCACCAATAAACAGACATGGTGAAAGCGGGTCACATCGTTCCAGGTTTCAATATACCCCCATACAAATGTCCTTTCCGATTTAACATTTTTTGTCAAACACATACATTTACAGAATGCAAAAATCTTTCCCGATTTCACTTTTTTACCGAATTAAATTGCAATGAGAATTGTTTGGGTGATGCCCATATGTCCATACTTTGGTATAACTTTGGTATACTACTGTATAATTTGTATTTGTCTGTCGGACAATTGGATCAATTACCATATTATTTACCATATTCGTTAAATTTGACTAAAGATGAATTTATAGCATATAAATTATATGAATATAATTTATATAATTTGTATGAACTACATAAAATTGCTCCCATGAAATACCTGGGTTTAGTAATCAAAGCGAGGTACATACGCAGGGAGTGGTGTAGGGTATTATATAGTCGGCCCCGCCCGACTTTAGCCTTTCCTTACTTGTTTTTTTTTTAATTTGTTTAAAAAGGGTAATTTTTAATTTTAAATGAAATTTTAACTTCTTATTTATGTTTTTGTTATCGCAGCTTAGTTATCCAGTCTTAAAGAAAAACAGTCCTATTGGCCTATTCGATTGGGCTTACTACCTTACAATTAAGAGACTTGATAAGGTGGCAAAATTTTTATCCATTGGTTTTATTTAAATAAATCACAGATAAACATCTGGCACCAACTTATTCGGTGAATAAGAGGGTATTAAGCTACTTTATTCTTAAGCGAATATATTCCAACAAATATTAAGCTAGTAAGCTCAATCGAACAGGGGCTGTAAAGAAATTGAATTTCGTTACCCATAAGAAATGCACAGGAATAACCGAAACGGAATTTCGTTTACAAAAATAGATGGATTTCTCATGAAGTAGCAAAATTCCGTTGCATTACAGTACTAGCTTTCAAAAAGAAACTAGCGTTCTACTCTCTTAGCGTTTGATTCATCTTGGATTCATTTAAGGAAACCAATGCATTATAGGTCAAATGACCGTTTTTTCTATGCGAAATTAATAACGACTACAAAATCACGGTATTAACAGCAAAACTTGTTAGAAGTTCATAAATAAGAATAAATAAAATAAATTTTTAAATAAAAAATGAAATTTAACCCATTAATGACCAAAAATTCTTCTTATTTCAATTCTTTTATTTCAATTATGTTTAAATCGCCATTGCTTAAATCTAATTCATTTTCCAAATCAAAACGGTCATTAATGCATTTAATGTCACCATCTTGATAGCTATTCTGGGTTCGCTGTAACATAAAAGTTCAATAACTTCAGGTGGAAGTGTGTAACTCTTCCGTTTTTTGTAAGCGTCTATTTAAAAATGTTGTGGAAATTATCGGATCTATCGTCTATTAAATTTACTTCAGAGTTTAGCCACGTATGATTTTGGTTCTTAAAGACATTTAACTTTCTTTGTCAACTACATGTTTGAAGATGACATCACATTTTTTTCTCTGGGTACTTCATTTTCGCCATATTTCAAATAGATCTCTTTTTTTAATACAGAGGTTACCTAGAAAAAAGTGGCATTACTCGTAAAACGCAAAAAATCGCAATTCGAATTAAATTTAAAATAACTCTTTAGTAATTACTTAAACTATATCTAAAATTTCACAGGAGTAATTACAGAAAGTCAAAGTTTTTATATAAATTGTACCTTTTTATACCCTCCACCTCCAGGATGGGGGTATACTAACTTTGTCATTCCGTTTGTAACACCTGAGACCCTATAAAGTATATATATTCTTGATCGTCATAAAATTCTAAGACGCATTTAAGCATGGTTTTTAATTATGTCTGTTTATATTTGCTTGATATTTGGTATGCGCATTCCCCCTACAGCAAAAACGTGCACCATAAAGTGATTCTTATTTGTAGGGGGTAAAATGGGACAAAAAAGGGATAAAAATGGTACATATTAAACGACAACAGCTAGAAACACGAAATTCGGTGTGTACATTCCTCTAATTGAGTTGATACATAATATAAAAGAATTTTTTCCAAATTCGTACTTTTAAGGGGTAAAATGGGAATAGAGGGATAAAAATGGTACCAACCAAACGGCTGTACCTAGAATAATGAAATTCGGTGTATCATTCCTCTGATTGCATAGACAAGTAAAATACACTGATTTTTTTAAATTCGTACTTATTGGGGTTAAACTGAAAAAAGGGGATAAAAATAGTACCAACCAAATGACCGCAGCTAGAGTCATGAAATTCGGAGTATACATTCCTTTGACTACGTAGACATGAAAAATAAAAGGTTTTTTTCCAAATTCGTTCTTTCAAGGGATACAATGGGTACGGAGGGATAAAAATGGTACCAACCAAACGGCTACACCTGGAATAATGAAATTCGGTGTATACATTCCTCTGATTGCATAGACACTTAAAATAAACAGATTTTTCGAAATTCGTTCTTTTGGGGTTAAAAAGAAAAAATGGGATAAAAATAGTACCAATCAAATGACCGCAGCTAGAGTCATGAAATTCGGAGTATACATTCCTCTGACTGCGTAGACACGGAAAATAGACGAATTTTTCGAAATTCGTACGTTCAAGGGATACAGGGGGATAAAAAAAGTACCAACTAAACGACTACAGCTAGAATGATGAAATTCTAATTGCGTAGAAATGTCAAGGGGGTAAAAATGGTACCCACCAAATGGGCGCAGCTGGAATCATGGAATTCGGTGTATACATTCCTCTGACTGCATAGACACGAAAAATAAAAAAGTTTTTTTTTTTCCAAATTCGTACTTTTTCTTTTACGGCAAAAATTGGTTGAATCATGAAGTTAGTTATTTTGCACTTTGCACATGTACGTCTGATAATGGATTTTCAAAATTTGTACTTTTGGAATTAAAATAGAATGGAAGTACAACCAACTGTAGCACCCACTATCTTCCAATATTTATGGTATGTAAGCTTTTTGAAAATATAAATATAAGAATGTTTATTTTTTTTTATTTGAAATTGATAATGGTTTGATATAATTAAAATATTATATATATTATTTTTTCAATATTTGTATTTGTTTTAGTTTGGCTATATTACAAAATTTCTATTTTCCTGTAATATTACTGCACTTCTACGAAAACCGACAACCTCTGTGGAATGCAATCCATGGTGGAGGATATATAAACTTCGGCCCGGCCGAACTTAACGCCGTTTTTACTTGTTTAGGTTATACACGTTACGTTATACGCGTTATATAAAAGTATAGCGACATAAGTATAAAGAAGTCTTGATTAAAAACAATTGTACTTACTTGTCTCTTTATTTTCCATTTTACGCTATTGAATTATTACCAACAGAATTCGAGATACACGCATTTAAAGTTGGCAAAGCACTACTGAACTCGCAAGAACATTTGTAGCAAATAAAATAAGTAAATTTTATCGACTGTCAAAGTCAGCACAGATGTGTAACGGTGCTTTATATTTAGCACAAATAAAAATTAGAATACTTAGTTTTGAAGCATTTCCAATCATAAAACAACAACGACAAAATTATAACGGCACTTTGATTTTAACACTTTAACACAGAAAAAGTGGTCATTTGACCTATAATAGTACAATGGACAGCTTATCACGTCTCTCAATTGTAAGCTATTAAAGCCAATCGAACAGGCCTAATATACATACATATGTAAACTATAAATATATCTGCAAAACATGCATTAAAACTCACAATTGCCTCCAGCACCCTTCTGAACTGTCACCAACACGCAAACTGCAACTTCAACAACAACATGACGCTAGCATTAGTCACCGGTAGTGCAGAGACATGAACGAACAAAATCACTGCACACCCCAGTTGGAAATGAATTTAAGACACCATACTAGATGATATATCATTAGCACAGAATAGTTTGGGAATACTAGGACTGTTTCTTTAAGGCAGGATAAAAATTCTTAAACAAAAAGTTAAAATTTCACTCAAAATAAATTCTTTTTTAAAATTGTCGCCAACAGCAATATCAATAGGCCTGTTCGATTGGGCTTAATAGCTTACAATTAAGATACTTGATAAGGTGGCAACGTTGCTACTCGCAGGTTTTTCTTAAATGAATCAACAAAAAAATCTGGCAGCAACACTAAGAGAGTTACAAGCTAATTTCTTGTTAAGCGAGTGAATACCATTCAAAAATTAAGCTAGTAAGCCCTATCGAACAGGCCTAATGTGTGTGTGAAAACAAATTTTGAAAAAATAATTTTATGTATTTTATATTTGATTCATAATTGTTTTGTCTACCTCTTTACTTATTTGTATGGTAGGTTTTGGCCTTTTCCTTTTTTTCTACATTTATGTGTTTTCACCTGTCTACCTCTTTTACGGATTTCCCCTTGGAAAACTCACGAATTTTATTTTGCAATAAAATTTTATGGTTTTTACTATACGTGGTCAGAGAACTACTACTGGAAAATGCGCATACTACTTACCTCGGGAACACACGTGCAAGTAAAAGTTGAATGCATTAAATTTTTTTAATCAATACATACATATACGTAATATAGTTTGAAACACGACACTTACACGATTTTGTCGGTGAACTTGTCGATCAGACATACTGAATTGCAGAATTGGCGACAATAGGCCTGTTCGATTGGGCTTACTAGATTACAATAAGGGGCTGGCATCGTTATTACCCATTGGTTTTTCTTAAACGAATCAACAAGAATCTCGCACCACCACTATTAGCTACTTTCTTGTTTAGCGAGTAAATTCCATATAAATGTTAAGCTAATAAGCCCAATCGAACAGGCACGGTTTTGACGCAAACCTTCCCAGGATGCCAAACATTTTTTTGGCTATAAGTAAAAGCAATCACTGTCGTACGGAGGAACATATCTAGTTTAGGAAAAGAGACCAAAAAATTGTTTTTTAAGTGGTAGAGGGCATATTTTAGATAAAAAAATAAAATAAAAAATTGCCGGCGACCCATATTTTCCGAGTTACGGGGCCCCGAAATTTTGGAGATATATTCCTCGATATCTTTCATGTTTTTCATCGGATCGGGTCAATATGGGTATCATTAGAAACCTTATCGCAATATCTTTGAAACGATATATATATATGTTTTTTTCGAACCGATAACCCATTGCGAGTCAAATAAGTGTTTTCTATAGGGGTGTTTACACATGAGGATGTATTCTACCTCCTAAAAGTAGTTTATGTGTAAACAGCCGTAGCCGGCCTTCGGCGGGGTTTTAAGATTTTCTCATCTGGCGTATGTCCAAAACCGGCTACGCAGACTAAAGTTTTTCTTAAAAATTTTCTCTTCTGGGGTATGTCCAAAACCGGCTACGCAGACTAAAGTTTTTTTGCGTAGCCGGCCATCGGCCGGGGTTTAAGATTTTCTCCTCTGGCGTATGTCCAAAACCGGCTACGCAGACTAAAGTTTTTTAGTGTAGCACGTATCGCCAATCTGTAATATTTCCAGAATATAAGATCTTTTGTAGAAAGTTCGACTAAAAAATCGTAAATATTGAATTTGGCTCGCAATGGGTTATCGGATGGAAAAAACATATATATATCGTTTTGAAGGTGTTGCGATAAGCTTTCTAGTGATACCCATATTGACCCGATCCGATGAAAAACATGGATGATATCGAGGAATATATCTACGAACTTTCAGGGCCCATAACTCGGGAAGTATGGGCCGCCGCCAAATTTTTTTTTATTTTTTAAGAATAAAAAGTTGTACGCATGGTATGATTTTTGGACAAATTGGAGCTCTTGTGGTAAACTAGATATAAGTCAAGGCTCAACTAACATTTTTTTGCAAATCGAGATTTTTGGTTATTTTAACAAAAATCAACAACGGTCATAATAAACAAAAATATCGATTTGCAAAAAAAAATGTTAATTGAGTATTTTTTATATTTTGGTAACGATATGTTCATATGATTGTAAAGGGTGATTTTTTAAGAGCTTGATAACTTTTTTTAAAAAAAAACGCATAAAATTTGCAAAATCTAATCGGTTCTTTATTTGAAACGTTAGATTGGTCCATGACATTTACTTTTTGAAGATAATTTCATTTAAATGTTGACCGCGGCTGCGTCTTAGGTGGTCCATCCGCTTAGTCCAATTTTGGCATTTCCGCGTTTTTGAGTAACAGAGACCCAATTGGTGCGAACGGCGACGAATCGAAAATTGGTGGTCATCATTAACACTGGCCGATACAGCTGCGATATTTTCTTCAGTTCGCACTCTACGTAAGCGTGTTGGTGGTTTAATGTCCAACAATGTAAATTTGGTGCGAAATTTAGTCACAATAGCCCGAATAGCCGCTTCAGTGGGTCGATTAAACTGACCATAAAATGGAAGCGCGCAATGAACTTTCTTAACAGAGCACGCATTTTGATAATAAAATTCAATAATTTGCAAGCGTTGTTCGTTTGTAAGACGATTCATGATGAAATGTCAAAGCATACTGAGCATCTTTCTCTTTGACACCATGTCTGAAATCCCACGTGATCTGTCAAATACTAATGCATGAAAATCCTAACCTCAAAAAACTCACTCTTTATATAACATGACTGACAAATCCCACAAAATCGTCAAGGATCGTTCACGACAATGTCATGTACGACAATTTTTCCAAATGGCGTGCGGCTGAATACTCACACACATTTCCATTAACAAAAAGTTCATCATAAGCCCCCAAACGAGAAACAAAACAAATCTCCAACCATACGTACAATTCGCAATTCTAAAAAAGAGAATGATGTAAACAACCCGAGACAGTGGTAGCGAGAGACGACGTAATAACGTAACAGCTGCCGCGACGTCAACAACAACGACGCCGACTCCCACTGATAAGGAAAACGTCACAGTTTTTGCAAAAAAAAAAAACAATAACAAACTTTAACAACAACAATTGTTGGCTGCGACTGTGTATGTGCATGCAAGTAGTCCACTTCTATTTAGTCAAGACTGGAATTTCAATTAGCTTCCGCCTTTACCAATCAACCGCGTTGTGGCACCAATGAGCAGAAAAGCTATGCAATGTGGAGCTCTTTGTATGTTAACTTGCTGAAAGGCGAACGATGCCGCCGAAGACAAAGAGCGCAAAAGTACAAGAGGGGGAAACTCGCTCTTTGTATATTAACTAGGGATCTATAAATCGATTTTCGACTAATCGACTTTTGGGAGGAAAAAGTCGAAATCGACTTTACCAACTATCCTAAAGTCGACTTTTGTTTTCGACTTTGTACATCAATGAATTTAAGTTACTGAATACCGATTTTACTTTTTTCGCTCTAGAAAACACATCCTTTATCCGATTTTCTTCAAATTTGGCATAACAAATAGAACAAATAGAGAATAAACATCTATGCAAAAAGTGGGTAAGGTCGGTTCAAATTTATATATCCAATACAAATGTCTCTCGATTTCGTTTTGATTTGGTCTATTCGTCTTCTCATTCATTTGCACTGTCGTCTTTTTATTTATTTGCAACAGTCCAAAAGTCGAAAAATCGACTTTTGCTCCAACTATACATCCCTAATGTTAACTTGAAGTGAAACAGAATGAACATTCGCCATCTAGTGGTCTTGGCTTCAACTTTAACTATTTTACTAAACACATGTTCGGCTATTTTGCACAATATATCGGCAGATGCAGGAAAAGTACTGTCGAAACACACAACTATGGATTGAGTCACTCATTTCTGTTTCAATCGAATTTTTGTAGTATATGTGAGCATACAGACAAATTTATTTATAATTAAAACATCTACCGTTTTGAACCCATATAAACTTACAATAATAAAGATAATGAAGCGACTAGATACACAGACTCATGTTCGGCTACTTGGCACAAGATGGCGTTAGAAAGTAGAAATGTACTGCCAAAACCCTAAAGTGCCTATGCATTCACATAACCTCTCTGTTTCAACCAATCAAATAAATTTAATAATGATTTTGAATACATTTACCATTCTCGATCTATTTCACCTTACAACAAGAATTAAGTTGTTTTGCTGCTACAGAGATGTTCGTAACATGCAGTGGAAACTTTCTTATTTGTGTACCCTCCACCTCCAGGATGGGGGTATACTAACTTTGTCATTCCGTTTGTAACACTTTGAAATAGCGACCTGAGACCCTATAAAGTATATTCTTGATCGTCATAAAATTCTAAGACGATCTAGCCATGTCCGTCCGTCTGTTGAACGCACGCTAGTATCTAAACGAAAGGAAGAGGAGGACCATAAATGAGACTTATAGTCGTAGATCGGTTGGGATTGAAACTGAAATCGGTCCAAAGGGAAAAATTTTTCCCTCACAAGGACTAAAAATACCCATAAAAATCCCTAATATTTTAGAGTATTTAGGCATGTTTCATCAATATGTCTCCTTGTACTTACTTGATATTGGGTATGCACATTCCCCATATAAAAAAAGTGCGTGATTCTTATTTGTAGGGGGTGAAATGGGGCAAAAAGGGATAAAAATGGTACCTATTAAACGACAACAGCTAGAAACACGAAATTCGGTGTGTACATTCCTCTGATTGATTTGATTGATTGATAATATAAAAGTATTCTTCCAAATTCGTACTTTTAAGGGGTATAATGGGAATAGAGGGATACAAATGGTACCAACCAAACGGCTGCACCTAGAATAATGAATTCGGTGTATACATTCCTCTGTTTGCAAAGACACGTAAAATAAACGGATTTTTCGAAATTCGTACTTTTTAGGGTTAAAATGGAAAAAGGAGATAAAAATACTACCAACCGAATGACCGCAACAAGAGTCATGAAATTCTGAGTATACATTCCTCTGACTGCGTAGACACGAAAAATAAAAGATTTTTTCCAAATATTCTGACAATTTTTCTATCTATTCTATATCTATCTAATTCTATTAATTAGTTATGAAAACAGTCATTAAATATTGGTATCTGAATTTAAATTTCTGTGAGATTTACTGTTTATTGTTTGTCTACATTAGCATTTTCCGTGTATTGTTAT
Organism: Polietes domitor; assembly: GCA_947397865.1. NCBI lineage: Eukaryota > Metazoa > Arthropoda > Insecta > Diptera > Muscidae > Polietes > Polietes domitor. The sequence continues at coordinate 141,540,234 of OX377619.1, forward strand.
AAAGTTTTATATATATATATTAAAGGCATTGTGATAAGCTTTCTAATGATACCCATATTGATCCGATCCGATGTAATGGAAGATATCGAGGAATATATCTAGGAACTTTCAGGGCCCATAACTCGGGAAAAATGGGCCGCCGCAATAAAAAACTGTTATTTTATTTTGATATGGTATGATTTTTGGACTAATTGGAGCTCTTGTGGTAAACTAGATATAATAAGCTCGACCTTATGTCATTTCAGCTAGATTTCGCATGCAGTGTGACAAAACCATTAGTGACATCTGAATAATTTCCTTTGCGTTACAAAATTCGTTGAGAGTTTTGTGGAATCTGCCCAATAAGCCATCCCTAACACCAACTTTACTATCATGGCCAAATCATCGTACCATCACTGACCACAACAAAACAGAAAATATAGCGATTTATTGAAAAATATCCTCAAATTCTGCAATAAAATGCCTTCCGTAGACAATAATGAGTAAATATAACTTCCAGTAATTTCATAACAATCTTTCTCATAGCTTTCTTTCGATTTGATGAACAGCATTAAAATCATGAACAAGTGCATCGTCTGCGAAGACAGTACGCTACGCGGTGACATCACTCTATCTCAAGGATGCGTCATACATCCCAGTGCATCCATTCTTGCAGAGGCTGGGCCCATAATATTGGGAGAAAATTGTATAGTAGAAGAATATGCTACCATAGCTTATCGGCTAAGTGACGAGCAGATAAAGTTGAAAGAAGAAGGAGGCACTGTGGAACCTGGACCACCATTGGTCATAGGAGCCAGTAATGTTTTCGAAGTGGGTTGTGTAGTGGAGTCGCGGAAAATTGGCGATAAAAACGTATTCGAATGTAAGAGTTATGTAGGACCGGAGGTGATTGTTACTAATGGATGTATAGTGGGTGCAGCTGTTAGCCTGAAATGTAAGCAACAGTTGCCAGAGAGCACGGTGATCTATGGACGCGATTGTTTGCAAAGAGAGGCAATCGATAAACATGCAGTAAGTTTAAGCAATTATATAAATACGTATTTAAAACTTCGTGCAGCGGTTGTATACACTTGCAACAGTTGTTGGCGATATGCTAGCGTTAGATTCAATTCAATCTAATACATTGGATTCAAAGAACAGAATAATGAAATTCGAATGCAAGACTCATAGAATCTAGAATTGCCCTAAAGGAGTTGATTTAAACTGTGATCGCGCTAGAGGAAAAATACTTCTTTTGACACAAGGACCATCAAAAGTTGTTAAAGTCATTCCATTTTTTTAATATTCATTTCTTGTGTATTTCTCTATAGCATAGCTAAACAATTAGTTCTTATCCCTTACAGACGTTATGTTAAAAAAATCACATTCGTTCGTCTTAAAAGCAATATTTTTACTTATGTTGTGGATACAAATATGCTAGTTGAAATTTCATTTCTCATTTAAAAATAATAACAAAATGAAAAATCAGATTGGTGTAAGACTTAAGAAACAATGAGAGAGATTCATGCTGTCCGAAGCCTCTCCCACAGGAAAATACGAAACTAAAGTTATGTCTCAACCAATAAGTTTATTTGTGGGTAGACGCAATGCATAAGAAAGCCACATTTGTGAATATTTAATATATCATTACATGAATTGCAATCCGAATTGTGGTTGGACACTGAGTGTTAAACCCAATTATTTATACAAGTTAGGGCCTGTTTCTGTAACTTTTTTTATTTATCTGGGGTGAACGAAAAATCGCTCAATTGTTACATGAATTCTATAAATGATCATCTTTGTGATATTAATTCAATAAGAATAAATCTGCAACAATGACATCTATGTACGATTGGACGACAGTTGAAAGTGTTAATAACCGTAGCAGAAATGACAACCTGAGCAATAAAAAGCATTTAATATATGTCAATTCTCCTTTCAGTATCAAACAATGCAAATCGATTTCCTACGTAAAGTACTGCCGAACTATCATCACCTGCGAAAACCGAATCAGGATTCGAAAAAGACGCGCTCTGTAGTTTAACTTAATTTACGTATATACTAATTTATTTATAAAATAAAAACATTATTTTCCATTACTTATGTCGCTGCAACTTTATACTGTTTTACTTCGGTCTCAAATGTTTCAATGGTGTGATCACACAATTTCTCCAAATCTTCGAGTCCACGTTTCAGGATATCAATAGCTCGGCCCTGTGAAGACTGTATGCGAAAATGCAGCTTATTCTCCGTTGGATGAGGTATGGTGTATCCACAGAAATCCACATCAGGATAACGGCTTATTATCGTCTTCAAAGCATTGCCCAAAGTGTGGCCTTCGTCTTGAAAGACGAAAGTGCGGGATCCCTCACCATTGTTTTCATCACCAGCTACCTGTAATTTGTTTGAAATATTAAAAGCTGACTACAGCAATATGTAAATTTCAACTGACTTCTGCTAAGGCACCCATTGTTGAAAGGATATTTTTTATACTTTTATAAAATTGACACAGCACCGAAAATCCAACGTGCTTCTGTTTACGTTTTGAATTAGAGATGGTAGAGAGTGATATTCTTCTTCTTATTTAATCGATTACTGAAGATATAATGGAAATGATAACCAATACCAAATTTAATTTTTGACACTTCTTTTTTTCATTGTAGTTTTATGACAGTTCATTATTATATTGAATTATTTTTTGACGCGCATAGCAAATTAGCTTTAACCACTGCCTCTCCATATTTGTCTTTCACTAAATAAGAAGACTTCCACTATTATCGAAATCAACAGCTGTTATTGTCAACACTCATCTCTAGAATTGTTTTTCTTCGGCCAGTCAACGGGAAGTTATTTCGTAATTCGTAATATTTTAAAAGAAAAATTATACTAATTGTGAATAAAAGATGGCACAAAGTAGATTAGAGAAAATCGGAACCATTTTTACCAGGTATGTACATAACTATTACGCAAAGAATAACGTTAACATAAAGTATTGTTTAGAGTTTCTGGTTTATTGCGTTCCGGTGCCATTAAACCTGAAGATAAACCGCTGTGGTATGATTTGTACGAAGCATTTCCTCCAAAGCTGGAGCCACGATTCGACAGACCTGCTCCTCAAATAGCAATAAGGGATATATTCTACGAAGAAGATCAAATTAGAGCGTAAGTAGTGCAGAAACTCCGCAATTAGTCTCAACTAATGTTTCAATTTGCAGGAAGTTTCATAAATCATTAAAACAGCAAGAAATGATTAATATGTCTGATAGAAGACGAGAGACCCAATCTCAACAATTCATTAAAATATATCAAGGATTAAAATCCCAGGGAGCTTTAGATGAAGAGAAAATTTTTGAAACCTCCGTGGACTTGCTGCAACAGCAAAGGGACCAAATGAAAGTCGATGCACAGGAAGTTTCGACATACACATCAGACATGGGAGATGGCAAGCTAAATTTAACAGAAGCATTCAGCGAAGCGAAAGAGACTAAGGACATGAATTCTACAATAAAATACCAAACGGAAGCACCAAGACAGCCAAAAGGCGACCCAAAAAGTTCAATTGGTGGCATCGATATTAGAAATCTGTTTAAAGATTAAAACCCAAGCAATTTGTTTTATAAATTTCTATAGTTTAATATAATTGCAGAAAGAATGAAGAATGTTTTACAATAATTATTTAAAAAATACTATCTTAAACAGCTAAGGCGTCGTTTTGATTTTCATGACTAAGTTGAGTTTGTAAATTGGATAGTTTATTCTTCAACACCTGCACGCCCATGATTACAATATTCTCCGGCTTTAAGGCACCGGCCGATTCCACATTATAGAAAAATTTGTTAGGTTTAGCTTCCCAATTATATGGAGCTTCGAACTGGTCATCTTCCAATTCTGTATGTTCACTTTTAGGCCATTCATCGGGTTTAGGGAACAATGTGTGACGCATGGAATTATCAGGATCATATTCAAAACAAACACCGGCTGTAGGATTCCACTTGGCATGTTCCTTGCCAAAACCTTTTTTGGCATAAGCTCTCAACTTCAATTCTTGCCCCTTTCGCAACTTAATAATTAAAATTTCATCTGTGCTCTCCCCGTACTCATTGTCTTCGTCATTTTGATGCCGAGAGGTAACTGGGAGCACTTTCGGATTACTCGATTTTAAATCAGCCGTCGTCACATGCCTTGTGGATTCTTCCGAGCACTTCACGTCCAGAGTAAACTCAACACTACATTCGGGGCAGAAATCCAAGCAGATACAATCTCGCGTATATTGTAGGCGTTCTACAACTTCATCGGATATAAGGGGTATCAAACCGATGCGATGTGCCAAGAATTCGTCGGATATTACAGTTGAGTTGGCTTCTAGTTGCACCCAATCGATAGCCAGTGTTGGTGTCTCTGCTATAAAAACGCGCCTTAAGCTATTGGCCACGCTCAGCTCGGTATCCTCCAAAACGAATTTCACATTATCATCCGTCAACTCAGTGATAGTCACGGATGGTTGATTAGCGTAGGGCATTTTGTACAATTATTTATTGCGCTTTACGTGTTAATAAATTTATAACAAAAAACTCGGCGATTCACGTACTTTCCAACTTTCATCAAACAGCACACGAAGCGTTTGGTAAATCGATTTCGATTTTCGGCATTTAATTTTTATATTTGACCAAAAATAGATTTTTAGGCATCGATTTTTAATTCCTGTATTTCATTTTCTATAGAGGAGTTTACACCTTAAAATTCATTGAACAGACCTTACACTGGCGAACTTGTTCGACGAACATGTGGTTCTTGTGGTGTAAATAACACTGTATTTGCACGTATCAGTTAAGCAGCCTTTACATTATGCGATTGTCTACAACGATTTTTGTTGATAATTTCTCTCCCACTTTCCAAAATTTTTAATTGTTGTTTATTTCTCATTTCCTTTGCTTGCCTTGCTTGGATTTTTGCAAATTCTAAAAAATGAAAAAATCAAACTCTGTCAAAATGTACTTGCTTTCCTCTCTCGAAATCGTGTAGTATTTTGTTTACAGTATACGACTTTTCACGTTATCTGTCATTTTTTAAGAGATGGCGGGACTGGATAGCGTAATGTAAAGGCAGCTTAAAGGCCAAAAAACACTCAAAGCACAGATATCGGGCAAGCATGCGCTAAACGTACTTTTACTGTTTGAAAGACACATAGAAAATACGCACAGTATATTTCAGCTTGATTTCGCATGCAGTCTAAAAGGCTATTATTTTTTTAGTTTCACTATAAAGATCTAAAAAATTTAGTTTGACAGTCAAAATTTGCATTTGATTCATATCCCATTTTTGCCTTGACCTGAAATCGTTTGATTTCGCATACAGTCTGTAAGGGCCATTAAATAGACATTTTTGACAGATCGCAAAAAACAAACATGTAATCTAAATTGTCCTCTGCGGCAGTCCGTGCTTACTTATGTTGGACCCTAATATAAAAGTAATAGCGTTTTCAGATTGCATGCGAAATCATTCGATTTCAGCTTTTAAATGAATCAACAAGAAAAATCTGACAACTAAGACAGTAGACTTGCTAAGCGAGAAAACTTCTTACAAAAAATAAACTTGTAAGTCCAATCGAATAGGCCCGATATGTTTCGCAATATCCGAAGTTGTCCCATAAATTTTGTGCAAGCGTACCATAGATAGGTCATACAAATGTGACGTTTAAAAATCGACCTTATATCATTTCAGTTAGATTTCCCATGCAGTGTGAAAAGGCTATAATATGAGAATTTTTCTGATTGGAAGTAATAATATGGCTGTTTTTCTTTAAGACTGGATAACTAAGCTGCGATAACAAAAATCTAAATAAAATGTTAAAATTTCACTCAAGATAAAAAAATCTTTTTTAAAATTGTCGCCAAAAGCAATGCCAATGTGTTTGTGAATACAAATTTTGAAAAAATAATTTTGTGTTAAAAATGTATGACTTAGCCTGGATAATTATCCAGTGTAAGTAAAAATGGTGGATATCGATTTTGAACGAAAAACTAAATTTTTATTAAAGTTTTTGTTATCGCAGCTTGTTATCCCGGCTTAGAAAAACAGCCCTAATAACCGGGTTTAATTAGCGGAAAATTCGACATTTCAAAAACGGATTTTCATAAAATACAAAGTAAAAATTAGTTATTAGTGGTATTTTCAAAAATATAAGAACTATTTTCGATCCGATATCTCGAATATTATTTTTTGAATTTACTTTCGTGTGACTAATTTATTTTAAATCACTGGAAACCAACTCAATTATTTTTAAAATTTTATTTGGTAAAACCCCCATTATATATATATATATATATATATATATATATATATTTTGAAGTATGAAATAATGGACTCCTTATAATGTCTTAAAAAAGTAGTTATTGGTAACAACAAATCCATGTTTTGCTACACATAGAGTTGTGTGTAGCTTTGTCATCCAGCCAATTCGATGTTGCCGTGACCGTCACTCGAAGATATTTTCGATTGATAAGAAAATTTAGTTGCTTCTTGTCAATCGAAGTGTGCACATGTTACGCGGAATGCGAGTTATTTTTTTGCAGAATCATAAAGTTAACTGGTAGAACAATATTGGAATTAAAAAAAAAATGTTTTATTTTATTGCAAAAACAGCAAAACAATAACAATAATGAGATTGAAAAATACATTTCCCAATCTCCTTATTGTTCCGTACTTTTTGTTACGACAACAAAACTGTATTTTTTGTGTATACATTCGCTTGCCGAGATGTGGTTGTTCATCATACACATTTTGAAATATAATGAAGTTGCAAGAAATGTTTTGCTGTGTTTGTTCAAACCACCAACCACAACACACAACAACGTACTTACCAACCAGTACTTATATATTAACTTTTTGTAAGCTTGCGTGGAAGTACTTATTTCTCAACTTTTTGTAAGCGTGCGTGGAAGTACTTATTTTTTACAATCCTTTTATAAAACTAATTAGAAACGGATCCGAAAAATAAGTACTGACGGTTTTTGGTTTTGCCTTATTCCCCACATTACTTGGTAATGAGAGTTTTTGCTGGGCTGCTCTACATTTTCGAGAATCAAGAAAAAATCGATTGAAATCCATTATTAAAATGTAAAATCGGTTATAACAATATCGTTTGTGTAAGCCAGAAATCGATATCGAAATTGGTGTTTATCAATTCACATGCATTTGTTCACATTTGTTGCTTAAAAAGAAGAAGACAGTCGAAGTGAATTCTTTTTTTTGAGACTTCTTTACTCCAGTTTCGCGAGATTTTTATTTTTTAAGACAGCTTTAAGAGCCAAACACATTTTATTTAATATTTTTCAATCGCCAGAAAATGTTTAATTGGCAAAGTTAACAGTTAGGTGAAAAAATATATAGAAAGGTGAATGTAAACATTGCATTGCCACTTAGGTTGGCTCAGATTGTGTGCAAGTAGGAGTGTGTGTGTTTGTGTGCGTATGGTTGGGTCTGTTTGCAGGCGCACAGTAGAAGAAGGAAGAAGTCTCAAATTATCCTCTTGTCGCTGCCATAGTCGTTTTGAACGTCTTGGCCCATTGTGTGTAGGACTAGAGATTACAGAATTTTTTACAGTTGTTTAGACACGGGAGTAAGGCGAAAGTCCGTGGTGAAATGCAACAGCAACAAATGGAAACAACACAAAAGATCCAATACATTTCGAAACTATTCCTAAGCACTGCCGTTGATGTCAAAGATGATTTGGAAGAGGTAGGAACGAAATGCAGTGAATTCCAAGCACATCTTAATTCTAATAAACATCACTTTGTCTGTCTTTCACATTTAGCGTTTTGAACGGGCTTACATTAATTTGCAACAACAAATCAATGGGCTCAGCGACAAAGATATGCACGACAAATTGTCACAGCTAGTTTGTAAAGAGAAACAACATGAGGAAATCTCCATCGGCTTCCTCTACATCATGCTTAGCGACCCAGCCATGGCGCCCAAAAGCTATAGAGATCTTACCCTGGTGGCGCGGGATGGCATGAATATGGTGGTCACCAATTTGACCATGTTGGTGGCGGAAAAGTACAATAAACTCACAGAGATCGCTCGACGCCAACTCATCTGGTTATTGCGAGAGCTTGTTAAGCATCAAGTACTAAATGTTGAAAATATAATCTGGAATTGCTTGCGTCAAGCAGGCGGCGGTGATGTTACGCCGAAAAATCTCTTTTTGGTCGAAAGCCTATTGGATATATTCATAGAATATCGTCCGTGGCTGGAAACTCAGTATTTTCTCATACAAACAGTGGTGTACAGTTACGTGCGTCTGATCGAGGATCATGCTAGTCCAGCGTTGACGGTTTTGCGTCATAAGGAGGTGAAATTTGTTATATCATTGATACGCGACCGATTTTTGGATATAATTCCATTGGGGAGGGATTTTGTACGGTAAGTAAAAAGTTTGAATAGACAATTGATTTGCTAGAGAATGTGTTACAATGTCCATTGTCCCTTCGACTAATGCCGAAAAAACTGAAGCATACAAGGCACAAAGTAACATCAATCAATTTAAGATGTTATAGTTAGAAACGAAATAATAAATCCACTTCCCAGCTTGTGATTAATGAAAAACATACGCCCCCTTCTAATTATTTATGAATAAAACATTATATATAGGTAAAATAATAATTACATATATGGGCATTTCCGCGAATGTTTAACAAGGATATTATTTCTTCACTTTTAAAGACATTCTTATATTTAATTATTATTAGAAAATACAAGGAGACCAAAAAAAGTTCGAATGTTAGATGATAATTGTAACAAAAAATATGTATAAATCGTATGTTCGCGACAGGTACTTAAGCCAAATAAAAAACAATAAAGATAATTTATTGTGTAAATACTAGATATAAAGCTATATTTATCTTCTTTTAAAATAAATTAAAAGCTAGAATAGTCCGTTCCATTTCGCAGATTTTTGCATTTAACTATATTCACCCAAAGTTGACTTATATTTCGCGGCCACTAAAACTCGATGCAACCAATCTTTTGCACTAAACATAGAGCAACTAAAATGCTATCGAATCACAAAACCGCGGGAAAGTTTTCGTATATCCAAAGCATACGTTCGCGACCTGCGGAAATGCCCATACACAGTTTATAGAACAATATTCTCCTCAATTTAATGCGAATCTTATAATTCATATAGTTACTTATCCTAAATTTTAATTATGTATTTATATGACCATTGGAAATTTTAGGAAAGAGTTTCCTTCATATTACAACGTAACCTTTCTCCTTGGTCTAAACTACAGCCTACGGGTCAAATTACAACGACATCACTTTAAGTTTTTAATTCGATGGCTAGTCTATATATTTTTGTTACAAAAAAAACGTCCTTCAAACACCGCTTTTTATACAACCTTTTACTCTTCTTTTTAGTTTGCTGCAAAATGTCGCTCGTATACCGGAATTCGAACAACTATGGCGTGATATACTACACAATCCAAAAAGTCTTCATCCCACATTCAACGGTATTTGGCATCTGTTACAAATACGCACCAGTAGACGTTTCCTACAATGTCGCCTTACGCCGGAAGTTGAACGGAAACTACACTTCCTGGCGTCTTCGGTTAAATTCGGCAATCAAAAGCGTTATCAAGACTGGTTTCAAGACAAATATTTCGCCACGCCGGAATCCCATTCGTTGCGTTCCGATTTAATACGTTTCATCATCAATGTCATACATCCGACCAACGATATGCTATGCTCAGACATTATACCTAGATGGGCTATTATTGGATGGTTGATATCATCTTGTACGAATACCATAGCATCGGCCAATGCAAAGTTATCGCTGTTTTATGATTGGCTATTTTTCGATCCAATAAAAGACAATATCATGAACGTAGAGCCGGGAATACTTGTAATGTATCATTCGATACGTAATCATCCAAGTGTCAGTAGCACGCTGTTGGATTTTCTATGTCGCATTATGAAAAATTTTTGTCTGAAACATGAGGATAAAATAAGGATGGGGGTGTACAATTCATTGAATAAAATTTTAGAAAAACAGGTAAGTAGGACCCCAATGTTGGATAACATCATGAAGACGACCTTAATTGTTTCCCCTTCCTTTTTGTACAGGTCATTCCAAATATTCAACCATTATTTGAATCCCCGAAATTGGATCGTGAGCTGCGCATGCTGATTCGTGAAAATTTCCGAGAATTTGTGTCTCCAGCAGCGCCCACCGGTAATGTAGGACCTCCAATGTATCCAGCTTCTTCCGTTATACAAGCTCCAGTTTTTAAAAAAGAAGCTGATCAGCGTACCATGCACCAAGGAGCCATGATGTTCACTGGTGTTGGTGGTGGACCAGCAAGTCAACAGCCTCAGCAACATGACCTGCAACATTTGCAAAATCATTATCAGCCCCATATTTCGAACACAGCCGATTTGCTGGAACATTCTCAGTCTATTGACAGTGGGGGCGTAGCGGGCGGGGGTGGAGGTGGTGGTGGTGTTGTTGCTGGTGCTGGAGGTCTTGCTGTAACCGCTACCAATATGGCAGAGGATGATAATAAACTTTCAATTATACCTGCCGAAACGAATGACGTGGATACCGAAGCGGCCTTCAGTGAAGACGATGAAGATGTCAAAGATATAAAAATTGAAGAGAACACAGACGATGATGACGATTTACCTCTGTCCAAAGTTCGCTTAAAAGAAAAACCAGAGAAACCGGAAAAAGTCGATCTTCCTGCCTCAATCAGCGATACATTCGAAACATTTGTTACCAAACGTAACTCATTTACCTGGGAGGCATTTTTAGAGGATTTCCGTTCATTGCCCGCTTCAGCTTTAGATGATGCACAGCTTCAGTATGTGATCTCGAATACGCATTTAATCTTACGCGAAACTTTACCAGTGCAAAATATCTTTCCTGAAAGTAAAACGGATGAAAAGAATCTAGCCAAAAGTATAAGTTATCCCATATTCGGGCTCTATCGGTTTCTATACGAGAATGAGGACAAAAGTAAAAAACCATTTCAATCGCTGCTCACCGAGATCTGTACACGTATTCCAGAAACGGGTTTTCTGTTGTTGTACTTCATGAAGGTCCATGTCAAACTTCAGACACGCAAAAATGCTCAACTGGCGGCTCAATTCAAGACCAACATATATCGGATGATCTGTGATGCTGTAGACGAGAAAATCGACGATTGTCTAACGCGCGACTTGGACCTATTGGAAAAAGAGAATACCAACATATACTTATGGCTTCTGCCCGATATATATCGTGAATTCAAATCGACAGCTATCAACAATAGCGATCTGCTGCGCATAACCCTAAGGTGTATTGATGCGAAAAATCTAAGAGATCTAATGTATTATGTGGCCCAGGGTAAACTGACGCTTTTTAAACAAGATGGTCTTATTGAATGTATACGTGATAGCTTAGGCTATGAAACGTTTGAGCAATTATGTCTTTGGCAATTAGTTCAGGCTCATGATGTGCCTCTTAAATGTCTGCAAGTGAGTTCAATGTTCAAAACAGCTTTTATTCGGTCTTGCTTATTGTAATGTTTCCATTGTTTATTTGCAGGATATTTTACCTGAATTAGAATCTGCCAATCACCCTGAAGCTTTGGGTTATTTGCTGCTATTGTTGAAGAGCGAAGAACCAACGAATGAGCTAATACGCTTACTGTTAAGTCGAGAAACAAAATCACGTGGTGATCCTTTTGTAACGTCCGCTTTAAGGTAGGTAGTATTTGATAAACTGACACGAACTAAGAATGCCTGAGAATAGCATACATTGAAAACTGTAAATGACAGATTTCGCCAAACCATTTTTACTTGGACAATGTTTGAAAGCCGATATATTGCGTTTAAAGTTATTTTCTTTTGATAAGCATTAACAATGTCATTGTTTTCCAGGTTTTGGTGCCAACGAAGCGAAGAGAAATTGTCGGAAATTATAGCATCACTGTTAACATCAAAGTATCCATCATCATCCCCAAATAAAAGAAAAAGGCCGCTTAAAGGAAGTTCAGCATTGAATAGTACACCGTCAGCAGATCAGGTAAAAACGAAACAAAAAAAAAAACAATAAATGTTCAACGAAATATTTAATTTCTTGTATTTTCTTTTCTGCAATATTCATACAGGTATTAAGTCATTTAGAGCATTATCGAAGGAGTTGTCGCCACGGTACTGGCACCGGCCTTTATGTTCATGACACGATGCAAAGAGCTCTGCAAACCGCCTATACACATAGTACAGAAAGTACAAAGGTATATATGAAGCTACTCATTTCTTGAATTCTGTTTAAAACATAAAATTTCGGATTTCATTTATATAGAAACAATATAGTGATCTATTTTCTTTGGCTGCCGAGGATGAAACAACAGCTGTGGGTCGCCGAGGTGGTAGTGGCCGAGGACGCAAACAACCTACATCGAAAAAAGATTCAAGCAATTCAAGTTCCAATAGTAAGAAAAATTCAGATCCGGTTAAAACAATATACACATCTGATGAGGACTCGAGTGAGGTAAGAAAGCGAATATATAAGCACAATTACAAATAACAATAGCATGGGCTCTCCTAAAGTGGTGAAGAGGGCAGAAAGCCAATGACTTTGAAAATACGATAAGGCTGTGAAATGTGTTATAAATTGCATATATTGGTAGTTTTTTCCTCTAAAAACACAACAATCGACAAATCGTATGATTTTATCGTATAGTGTAAAGTCCCCTTAAGTACAGGGACCACACCATTTCCAATTGAGAAAATTTTATTACATTTCATATTAAGAAATTATATTTGAAATTGAATTATTTCAATTTGAAAAAAATCCAACTGAAATTCCAATTGAAATGGAGAATTTCCATTTTATATCGAAAATTCTAATTCAATTTCAATTGGAATTTTTGCAATTTGAAATGGAAGTTCTCAATTTCAATTAAAAATTTCTCATCATAAAATGGGAATTCTCAATTTCAATTGCAATTTTCTCAATTTGAAATAAAAATTCTCAATTTCAATTGAAATTATATCAAATTCAAATGGAAAATTTCAATTTCTATTGGAATATTCTCAAAAGTAATATTACAATTGGAAGTTAAACTCAGAAAGTTTAAAAAAGAGATCCGACATCTACTGAATGCGGTTATGTGATTTTACGTTAATAATTGTTTTATTTTTTAAGGAGGACTGGTCCAAGCAGAAAATATCACAAGCGAAGAAAAGGAAAAAAACTATTAATGACTCCGACTGACAGCAGTACCAATCGTCACCATATTGTCTTGATGATACCGATGATAATGATGATGAACATTATGATAAAGATTTTTTCTAAAAAAGTTTTTAAAAAATCAGAAAAAAAAACAAAATCCGCAAACACACAAAAAATAATATTAATCTTAAAAAACAAACCACATAATTAAAAAATAAAATATAAAGTTTATTTGATAAGAATAGTATGCCAATGTAGAGTTTTTGAATGTTGAAATATTCACGTTATATTTTTTTATTTTTAATAAAAATAAAAAATTTCCAAAATTTATTACAAAAAAAAAAAGAAAAACATAAATTTCCATCCCCCAAAAAAAGTATAAAAAATCTGTGTAAAAAGACTAAACTTGTAAAACGGAAACAAAAAGCTAAGAATAAAAAATGTGTCTTTTTAAAAAGGTGGTTTTATTAAAACAATGTTGATTAAAAAAATGCCACGATGAAGAAATTTAGTAGCCAGTAATTAACCGTTAGTCAGCGAAGCGGCAAATGACGAGTATATTAATTTAGATTGTAAACACTACTTGTTTGTGCCGATTTTTCATCAAATTGAAGCGACTTTTTTAACAAATTAAGAAAATAATTTTATAGAGATCAAGAGGGGAATATAGTGTTGCGGAGGAACTCTGTGATCTTATCCTTCTTCTGTCAGATGGACAGTTGGCTCTTCTCATAAAATATCCTCTTACGAAAAGACAACTTTTGTGGACATTCGTCATTCCCTCCTCGTAGCATCTGAAATAAACAGAATAAATTAAATAATTCAGTAACAAATAATATGTACATAACTCCACACCCATCCATCTGCACAACCTGAACACAACAAGTTTCAATTTATACCCATTAGAGCACAAATATTCATTCCACTTACTTTGGGATTAAACTCAAAAGTTGTCTTACGGACGGACTGCACACTAATTGGTCAACGAAGATTAAAATCAAATATTTCAAAAATATTAAAAAATCATTTTTCAATATCTCTCGCGAACAATTTTTTATACTTTATTTACTTCCACTCAAGACTTTATTTTTCTTAACAAGCATTGGAAAAGTAACGACTCTTTAAAAATATGCAGAACAACTACATTTCGACTCAGCAGAATCAGAAAATATGGGTAAAGAGAGTTTCTAAGTCTTCTTCAGACTGCATTCGAATGCAATCGATTTTAGCAAATAGCCTTTCCACACTGCATGCGAAATCAATCGATTTCAGCTTGAAATGACATTAGGTCGATTTTCAAATATCAAATATGTAAGTGATATGACATTTGTAAATCTACCTTATGCCACTTTAGCTAGATTTGGCATACAGTTTGAAAAGGGTATAAGTTCGATTTACAACTGTGAAATTTATATGGGATCTGACATTTGTAAATCAACCTTTGGGATGAAATTGATTGATTTTGCATGCAGTCTTCTTCTTCTTCGTCTGTTGAAACATTATGTGTTGCATGCAGTCTTTACGTCGGGGTGTTTCGTGTTCTGACATACGGAGCGCATTTTGATTAGGTCGCAACGTCATTGCTGAAAGACAATAATCGATTTTCAACTAAAATCGAATTCGATTTAGCAATCACTAGTGAGACGTGGTGTGGAAGACTAAACGACGAGTTTATAAAATTTAGTAATAATTAAAGAAATGTGGGGCGATTCTATTTTAATTGTATTTATATCAATTTGTACTGCCCTTTTGGGTGAAGGTTCGTTTGTTATTTTATATTGCTAATATTTGAATATAGTTTAATTAATAGTTTGTTCTTAGGACTCACCTGGGTTTTGGTGTACCGCACAGAAAAGTATCAAAAATTAAAAGGCGAAGTAGAAAAACAAAGTAAAAAATGTAAGTATGCACTTGACCTACATATTAATTATAATAAAAGCGACGTCACTTCATTTACACGGTCACGGGACAAAGTGTAATGGGGGACCGGACCGGGTTATCATTTGATGACGGGGGTCGTATGATAATTAGAGATGATATGTGATTATACTCTTCCACCATGTCATATTTGGTCATATTGGCTCAAATACACTTACATAACTGATCTTCTCCAATTTGTCTTTGAAAAAATCGTCATTGTTCCAAACTACAGCGGATGTTCAATTTCCCTAAACTCATAAACATCGAGGAAGTACTGCATAGTCTCCACAAACACATAAATTTTTGTGCTCCAAAGAAAAGCCCCGGATTTGCGTACCTATGCACCCTTATATGTTTGTAACTTAGTAGATTGATTATCAACCGACTTTCAGGTCCTCGCCTTTCCAACGATATGTACCTTCTTGAAGAAAACTTGGGAAGTATGTGCGTATTTTTTAACGTTGACAATGTTTTGTAAGGTGCTATTTGCTAATATAATTAAAAAAAAATAATAAATTGACTGAGTTTACATGTTTTTTCATTATTTCACGAAATTGAGGTCCAATTCAAAAATATCTAAAATTCATCATTCACCTCCTTGATCACTGAAACTCGGTTTACCATCAACTAAGTTACAAAGGCGCAATGATGCGTCGATTTTTGTTTGTATCAAATGAAAACTGATTTGATTCTTGTATGTATGTAAACACGATTCAATTACAGCCTTTGAAGTGTAATTATCCACCTAATCAATTTTTTGTCAGAAAAGAACTAAGTGTTCCGTAAAGCATTTAGGTAACATTTATTTCTTTTTTAAATAAAGAATAACATTTTTTATTAAATTAAGCTTGTTTTGCTCCGGTCTCACTACTTGACGAGAATTCAAAATCGCTTTCGTTTCCAACATTTGGTTTGGACGCCGCTTGAACTTGGCCCTTATCCACTGAACTTTCATCGGTTTCGCTGCTGTCGACAAAATTAACTCGTTTCTTATTCTTTTGTGCGTCTTTTTTATCCGCAGTTGCTAGAATAGACGTTGGTTTAGCCGCATTTTTACCGGGTGTTTCGGCAACGTCTTCTGGCTGCACATCGGAAACTTCCGTTTCTGCTGCAAGTTGATCTTGCTGTTGTGGTACGATTTCTGTTTGTGGAGCTGCTGTGTTGGCTGCCTGTTCCGCTTGTGTGGCATCATAAGTCTCATAAGTTGCTGGATCTACTACAGCTGTCTGTGGAACTTGTTGATCATAAGCTTGATTATAGTCGTAGTCGCCTTCTTGTTGTTGATACTGTTGTTCATAACCCTGAGCATACTGTTGATCTGTGGCATATTGTTCAGCGGTAGCATTAGGATCGGGTTTATATTCACCCGTAGTTTCGTCGTAGATGTAACCGGGGTACGAATATTGTGATGGGTCATAATTTGAGTAGTCATATTGCTGTTGTTCTTGCTGTTGATTACCATCAACGGCATTACTATTATTTTCATAACCACTATAATCCACGCTGTTCTTGTCGCCTTCTTCGGCTATTGGAGTTGTGGTATTATATTCATATGTTTGTGGGTAATTTTGGTTATCAAGAGTGTCTACGACATTTTCTGTTGGTGCTGCGATATCATAGCTCGGCGTATTAGTATTGGATACAATTTGTTGAGGTTCTTCTTTGGGTTGTTCAGGCGAAATAGGTTTAGGTTCTATATTTGTTGGTGGCTGTGTTACCAAATTTTCTAGCAATGCTGGGCTCACAGTTGGTTTCGTAGCTTGTTGTACATTTTGTGTTTCCTCAGGCGAATTTACTAGTTCTCCGTATATTGCGTTTTCAATATTTTCAATAGATACTGGGGTTGTTGGTGTTGTCTCCGGTCCCAGAGATCTTTCCGATGGGGTTGGGTAAACGGCAGACGGAGCAAATATTGGTTCTGTTACACTTGCTTTCAATTCTGCCCCTTTTATATTCTGCAAGTTGTCATCCCCCTGCTTTGTTGAGGGCTCCATATCCACCTGAGGCTTTAATGGTGGTATAATTTGTTCAGATCGCATAGGTATTTCGTGATATTTTTGCAGATTTGGAGAACTATCAATTGTGCATTCTTGGGAAGACGACGTCAGATCTGCAACTGCCCCCATTGGGGAAGTAATGGAATTGCTTTCAATTGTTGGTGGCTGCCTAATCAACTTGTCGCTGTGCTGTTTTTGTTCTTTTCTCTCTATGTTTAAGTTTGGTACACTGCTGGCTTCAAAAGATTCCTTTGCAATATTTCCTGATCCCATATTAATATTTGGCATCCTATCAAATGATAACGGTGCGCTTGCAGAAGATATCGTTGATGGCATATCGAAATCTGCAAATTGTTTACTTTTCTCCAGGAAACTTGATTCGGCGGGAATTGGCTGATTTCCCCTGTACTCCGTAGGAGCATTGGTATATAGACTGTGTTCTCTTTTTGCTGCCAGAGAATCATTAAATGGTCGACGATCTTCCGCGTGTCTGGCTGCCACATTCGTTTCATATGGTTGTTGCATTTGATATGGCACAGAAGGTTTTCTCATATCCATGTACTCACTTCTATCGGAATTCAAGGCATATTCTGGTGCCGGCATTTCCATTAGCTTAGTAGACATTATGTCCCTTTGTGGTCGATTAAATTGTTCCCTCTCCGTGATGATGGGCTCTCCATATCTTTGATAACTATTACCCATTAATTTGGGCTCTTCGTAGACTTTAGTGTAGTTATATCCCTCAACAGTGGGGACAGACATCATAGGACCGGGTAATGTTGTTGTGGTGCTGCCCATCATTGGAGTCATCATAGGCATGGTTGAACTTTGTATACATCTCCGGGTCTGAGAATGGACCAATTTGGCAAAGTACATTTCGTATTGAAGCTGAAATAAAAGAGTGCAGCGTAATTTTGTGCATTTTAGAGTCGGAAACTACGGTCATACCTTCATCATTTTGAGCCTTTCGCTGCGCGCATTCATTGCCACCGTTTGGTGTTCGATGCGTTCTAGCATTTGTACCAGCTGTTTGTTACGTTCATTCCTCAATTGTTGTTCTTCGAGAAATTGCTGATATTTATGTTTGGATTTTGAGCGTTGAATTTTGTCACTAATAAAAGAACAGATATTTTATTATGAGGCGAATTTATTTATAGCTCTATCTAATTTGATTTTAAGAAAAGTGGTGATGAATATGACCTAAATATTTAAAAAATGAAATGGTGAAAGCTACTCAAAGTCCCATTTATTGTTGTTGATTCCAATAGAATCGGGGACTTTTAAAGAGAATTCTGTATTTCTGGCGAATTTTGTAATACAAAAGAGAACTCCTGTTAGTTTGTGTCCGTCATCTATAATGGTTTGTTAGTACATATCAGCACGTCGTTAATATACAAGATGTTTTTTTGTTATTTGAGTAATGAAAGCGAATTGAAACTCAGAACAATATGATGTACATTTTAACGATGCACGAAGTAATATTGGCGCAGTAGAGTATGGTGAAAGTGGACCATTATTATGAAATCTAAATCTGTCAGATGAAAACTATATATGTTTGCATATGACATGAATTTGTTTTATCTACATAAGTTCAAATATTTGTAATATTTGTGCAAATATTTTAATTAGATTTCCTCGGTGCAGGTTAGAAAGGACTCAGCAAACAATTGATTATAAGAGTGGTATTAAATATATCAGCTTTGAAATATGTTAACAGAATTTCCACTTTAAAAACATCATATAAGAAATGTCTATGTATGATATTCTTCTAACTTCAAGAAGTTTGTTTTGATATAAATGGAATCTAAACAAATTAAAAAAACTTTAGTTTGAAAAAAAAAATGGAAATTTTGATGTGAATTCTTTAACATTTTCTGTATTCTTAGAAAACTTTACAAAATGGCAACGATCCTTTGGTTTGTTACCGATATAAATAAGAAAATCCCGCAATAATATTCGATTTACTTCTTCCCTTCCCTTTCCTTCCATATTTATTATTTTTGAAAAACATTTTTTTGCAAAGTACACAAAAATCGGATCCTTCTTTTGCTACTGTTCGATAAAATTCGAACTTAAAATGGTCTTGCTCAGTGTTTCTGGTATACTTTACCTAAAGCCTGAACAATTAAAGTTTCAACTATTGTTACGTAAAAATATCCCTAAGACATTCTTATTTTCTAAATTTTTCTCTACTTACTGTTCATCACGTTTCTGCAGAATTTTATCCAATTTGTGTTCCAATTGTTGACGTGATATTTCGCTGTTTGGAAAGTAAAGAAAAACAGAATTTGTGAGTTTATTTTTGACGCTATCACTAGAATTTCACACTTTGTACACGCCCTGCCCACTATACCTTCTTTGTAGTTTTTCCTGCAGCAATTCAACTTGCAATTTATAATTATCCAATTCCGATTGAGGGAACATGGTTTATTTTACGGAAAATCGTTGTAAAAATCCACAATATCTAACTTTTGATTTTATAAAAATATAGATTGTTTCGTTTAATATTCAAAAAAGAAGTTTACGCGTCAACGTTGTAATTCGTGTCCATTACCTTATCCTTGGAACTCTATTCGATAAAATATCTTAGAGAAATTTCTTTGTATTTTTTTCGAGTGCGACGGAGTTCTTTATTTAACTCACGGGTAGTTTGTTTATTTCGAACATAATGTGTTGTCCTGGCAACAACATAAGCCACTTGAACTGCTGGTAGTAGTTGGTGGTGGTGGTGATGACGGTGGTGGTTGAGGTGGTAAGCATTTTCTAGAACCAGGTGTTGTGTATATTTCGTATACATCAGTGTACGTTTTTAGACTTGAAAATGTAACGACCTTTTCCATGTGTATGGCAATTTACCCTACAATCAATAAGGAAATTTCAATTTAATTGGTCGTATTTGGCTGAAGATTTTTTTGAAAGAAGAAATTTTATTCTCATGATTTTTATTGGTATTGTTTGTTGGTATGCTTGTGGATCTGTACTGGAATTATAATTCATTTTTGAGAGAGGGAAAAACTTCAAAGATATACAGAAAAAATGTGAATGTATTTATTAATCGTGCTTCCTCTTTGAAGTTAAAAACTTAGGATTTTCACTTTAGTCGACAGTTATAAATTTTTATTTATCGAAAATATCGACTCCTCCGAACAATAGTATGTTAAGTCTGAAAAGTGAGTTTAGCAGGAGAGGCATTCAAAGATTATTTTATATAACTAAGTTAGTTAAAAAATATTTTTGAGCATAACGTCGATCATTACCAAAATTTGAGAGAATTTAAGTTAAAACATGCTAAGTCGTCTTAGCACACTATTGTTTGGAGACATCGAATAAAAGTAATATAATGTAATAAAGTCGCATACGATCAATGAAAAAAACTATTCATTTCGTAGGAAAAATTTTGCTTTTAATAAATCTTGCATGCGTCACGTTTTGTTCGATTTATTAAAAAATGATATCCATTATCAGGCTAGTAGCTCGTTTTCTGTAAATCTTTCAGATTTTTTCTAATTTCAGTCCTTACAAGAGCACATATAAGAAAGAAACTATAAAACAAATTATTACTATGATGAAAATATACACCGATGTTTTCGAATACAAAAATTATTGAGGAAACCCAAACATTAGAACATCAGAATCATTTATAAAACTCTACAAAATTGTGAATTTGTTACATGATGTTATATTTCGCATAAGAACATTTGAAGTGCATGTGGACAACGTCGGTCCATGTTTGCATATAACCACCATACAAATGTTCCTCACGAGTTTCAATTAGCTCACTTCGAAGTCGTATTACATGACTAACTTACCCCTTTCCTAATATGTGCAAATTTATTTAACCTTTCGTACAATATTCTTTTTAGTCTGAGTTCATGTTCTACCTAAAAGGTGCATAAGTATGTATGTATCTACACTTTGCAATATTTGTTGTTTTTATTTGGACTAGGTCACTATGGAATACATTTTTGTTTTTATGTCTGGCTGTGTGCATATTCACATGTCTGGCAACAAAAAGGCTTAACATAAAACAAAACGGTATATACACTTTTCGCGCTCCTTTTCTGAAAGGACTTTCGCTTATGCGCTTACGTTGATACATGGTTTTAATTGAGCAATTAATTATAAGTGGAAAGCGGAAATGTTGCATTTTAAAATAACAAATAAAAATGTGTCAATTTTTTTGTGTAGCACTTTTTATGGGAAAGGGTGTCACCCAATTTCAATATGTAAATTAGTTGTTTCGATGGACATGTAAGCGACATCTGTTTGATATATTACAAGAGTAATTCAATTAAATTTAGATTTTTCAGTGGTTATTGAGAATTAAGATCGCATTTATAATAATTACTACAAAAATCTCTGAATATTTCTCAAAAAATATTATTAGGCGTGAAGAACTTAGTCCGCAACGTCCGATAGGGTATATCCTTATTAAGGGGTGAAAACATTGTCAAATTATAAAGGATTCCTCACATACATACATATGTATCGTCACCTGAAATGCAAAAGGGGCGAACATCACTTTTCATAATTTTCCCGGAAGAACAAAGTCAGCTGATTTGATTTTTGTATTTTGATATTAACCAGAACTATATTGTACAATAATACAATACAGGTTACCAGGCAACTCAATTGCCTGCTGATGATCTGTCTGTCACGTTATGGAGTAGTGATCTTATAATAATAACTATAGTTGTGAAGTTACTTCGAAAACCTCTTAGACACAGACAGACACAACATAATTATCAAAACAAATCTAAATTATAACAATAGAGATAAGATTATATGCATATATATTATACACACACATTATAACATCTACTCTCTATTTATAGTGGAAAGAAGAAAAGAAATCCATGGCGAATCATTGGACAAATCACAAAAAAAGAAAATTGAACGTGATGAGGAAAAGCTGAAAAATAACAACAGGGATTTGTCCTTGGTGAAAATGAAATCGATGTTCGCAACAGGTTTTGCCTTCACCGCTTTATTGAGTATGTTCAATAGCATGTGAGTAGTGAAATGAAAATAAACCAAATGTGTAGGTAAATAAAACATATTTTTTTATTATACAGTTTTGATGGTCGCGTGGTAGCACAATTGCCCTTCACACCCATTTCTTGGATTCAAGGTCTCAGCCACCGCAACTTGTCAGGCGACGACTTCACTGATTGCTCTTTCATTTTCTTGTATATTTTGTGTACTATGTCGATTAGACAAAATATCCAAAAAATGCTTGGATTCGCACCCTCACGAGCTGCCAGCAAACAAGGTGGCGGTTTATTTGGCCCAGCTCCAGGACAGTTCAAATGATTTGGAGTGAAGTCCCACTTAGTAGACAAAATTTTATTATTTGTAATATGTTGAATTTAATTTAAATAATAAAAGAAATACGTTTATTGTGTAAACATAATTGAAAGAATAACAAACCAATAAAATGCTTTTAGCAATTTTCCTAAATTTATACAATATTATTTATTTTAAGATCTTATAAAATATCTATAGCCTTTTTAAGGTTAAATCACAAACCTCGACATTTAAGCCTACTCCTCGCCCTGAGCTCCTGCTAGACAATGTTCGATTCAAACATCGGCCGATCAACGATAATACGGTCAAATCCCAAGCGTGTCAAATCAATATTACGGAATTGACCATCAATAATTAGTTCCGAAATGGCTCTACCCACAGCCGGGGTTTGTTGTATACCATGACCACTGAAACCAGTAGCTATCAGCAAATTACTGTAGTATGGATGGGGGCCGATTATACCATTCTCATCGAATACATTGTATTCATAAAAGCCAGCCCAAGAACTGCTTACTTTAGCCGATTCAAAGGCTTTACAACGATTCGCCAAGCTGGGCCAAATGTCAGTTTCGAAATATTCATGATCCACGTCGAGATTGTCCACCGAAGGCTCGTGTTCACACGTCGGACTGCGGCCACACAAATAATTGCCGCCCAGACCATCACGCCTAAAATATGTACCGCACGGATCAACAGTTAGAGGTGTGGCCAAGCCAGGAGCATTTGTACCTTGTGTATTTATAACATAAACATAACGTTTTCTAGGCTCTACTGGTAATGGGACGCTTAACATTCCACCTCCGGTTCCAATGCGAGCCATACGTGCTATTTCTCCAGAAAATGCACCGGCAGCAAGTACACAAATAGCAAATTTGATAGTTCGCGTTTCTCCGTTAGGCATTTTAACCAATAGTTTATCCAAGGCTTCATAATCTCCCGTGGTATTGCCACGTACGATAATGTCAGTTTGCCGCTTGAATTCGAAGCCTACAACTTCGCCGTTAACGAAATGTGCACCGTACTCTTTGGCACGCTTCTTGTAGCCCATTAATAAGGCCCAGGGATCGAACCAACCTTCACGCTCAAGACCATGGCAACCTGGAAAGACGACAAATATTAATTATTGATTATTTAATACCAAACCAATTGAAAATTCTTTATAAACCCTTTATCTCTTGGTAAAATTACCTACTAAGCCTAATTTAATAGAATGTGATATGAATTTCTTATTAACAATATTATTCAAACTTTGAACTCGGATAGGCTCAAGAACTTTTTGCATCTATAAAATTAATTTACATATGAATGAATGTTCCTTTGTACTTCTCTATAGGTTGCATAAGCGAATTAATTTTTGTACCCAATTTTCCACTTACCGAGCACAATGCCATCTGTATTCATCCAGGGGAATTTAGACTTTAATTGATTTGCATTCAATAGTTCATTGCGAGCCCCCAATTCATTTTGTAATTTGGAATTACGTGACAGAGTTTCTGCTCCCTCCTCGGAGGCCAGGACAAGATAACCTTTGGTAAATAAACAATTGTCATTTAACTAATCAAATTCTGTTGTTAAATTGATTTGTACTTAATATATTTGATAAACATACCATGTGGTGTAAAATTCAACTGTACGTCCCCCAAATGCTCCCGCACATCTCTCATGAAATCAGCTCCATACAATGACATTTGTATGTTTTCCGGCAATGAAAACTGCTGGCGTAAACCGCCAACTGATAAGACGGTGGACGCACGTTCATACTGGAATATCAAATAAAACAATTGTTTAAGTACTTACTACATTCATATGTAAGATAAGTGAGAAGCGAATAATGTGCTAAACACTTACTGAGGGATCTCTTTCCACGACCACCACATTCAGACCATCTCGGGCTCGTTCTTTAAGCCAGTAGGCGACTGACGATCCAACACCGCCGCCACCAATAACCACAACATCGCAATGGGATGGGAAAATTTCATCAACTCCATAAGAACTCCCACCTTCGAACTTCGCCAATTTTTCTTTATCACTTGATGTGGCAGTATCTTCATTGGACGATGGGGTCTTTGGTGTAAAGTATTTCTTCATTCTTTTAATATCATTTTTAACAATATTAAAAGTTCTCGTCATAGGATTTTCCTGTTTCGGACCGGAGGTGTCGCGTGATGGAGCATCGCCTCCTGTATTGCCACCAGATGAGGAGGCTGCAAAAGTTCGTACTTGTCGACCTACTATCGGCCTAACTATTTGTGGCAATCTGAACATTTTCGACTGCTAGACACCTTATAAAGTATTGTTTATGTTATCAGTTCGCTGGCTAGTTTCACTTTAATTATATTTAACGAAAATAAATCCTCTGCAACTTTTTATTAACTATTACGGGTATTTTGATAACAGCCGGTGTTGCTGTGCTGCTACACAGAGATGTGTATGATGGTACTTTACATGATTCAAGAGAGATTCAATGAGATTTTCAATTGGGGCATCGGCATACGTAAGTACGTTAAATTCAATTCAATTAGTTTATTGTTGTCTAATAATAATCTTAATTAAGTTTAATACGGAATGTGAATTTAAGTGATATGCCTTTTCAGCTGGTACATTAAACTATGAATTTCCTTAAACAAATTGAAATAGAATAGTCATAATAGTTATTATTAATTATATTAAATTACACCACCCCGATTTTTTCTCTAAAATTCTTATATTTGAAAATATTTTAAGCGTCTCCGCATAACGAAATTAAGTTATAATGCAAAGATATCAGCGCGGCAGAGTCGATACAAAAAGAGTATATGTTTTTCTTTCTCAAAAAGATTTTTTCAAACTGGTGTGCATAATATCTCCGTATTAACTGAACTGATTCGGCTCAATATTTTTATTTATTCGTTATAGCCTTTTCAGACTGCATGCGAAATAATTGATTTCATGCAAAATCTACCAGAAATGGCATAAGGTCGATTTTCAAATGTCAAATTTGTACGGGATCTGACATTTGTAAATCGACCTTATGTCATTTCTGCTAGATTTCGCACGTAGTGTGACAAGGCAATAAGGTCGATTTACAAATATTAAATTTGTATGGGATCTGAAAAATCGGCCTAATAGCCTGGTCACACTGTATGCGAAATCTAGCTGATATGACATACAAATTTGACATTTGAAAATCGACCTTATGTCATTTCAGCTAGATTACGCATACAGCTGAAAAGACATGAGGTTGATTTACAAACGTCACATTCCATTTGACATTTGAAAATTAACCATTTCAGCTAGAGTTCGCATGCAGTGTGACCATGCTATAAGATCGATTTTAAAATGTCAATTTTGTATGATCTAACATTAGTAAATGATCTAATGTCATTTCAGCTAGATTTCGCATGCAATCTGGAAAGGCTATAACTGATAATTCTTAAGATTTGTTCATAGTTTCGTTTGAAGTTATACAATAAATATTTACATGTAAATACGCCTAAAAAAAAAAAACGGCTTTCTTGGCATAACCAAATAATTTTAATTTTTTGCGATCCACCCTGTTGCGGATTTCATTGCCATCGTACACACCAATTCAATACTACCATTGCAAATGCCAAAATTAAATGACTTTTAGAAATTTCAATTTAGCCGATTGACAAGTAGCTTAAGAAGATATTTTGCAAACAACAGAAAAGACCAACCTAAGCAGAGAATATATATATATTGAAGTCGTCGGTAGTTAATCTATATATATAAGAACCTACAAAAAATTCAATAAAATGCCACAATACAAAGGTGAGTAGTGATGGCTGTGAAAATTTTCATTTGCAGAGATAAAAAGTGATTCAAATCCATAACTTTGTTTTTCTTTCTCGACTGTAGTAAAAGTTAAATGGGGTCGCGAACTATTTCCTGATATTGAAGTGAATACCGATGAGGAGCCTATCTTATTTAAAGCCCAGTTGTTTGCCTTGACCGGTGTTCAGCCGGAGAGGCAGAAGGTTATGTGCAAAGGTGGCATCTTAAAAGATGATGAATGGAATTTGCAGTTAAAAGAGGCAAGTAGCAAATGGTGGAATCGTTATACATGTATTAGAATTTATCTCTAATCTTAGGGAGCTACCATATTGTTGCTGGGCACCAAAGAACAAGTTCCCGAAAAGCCGGTAGAGCAAGTAAAGTTCATTGAAGATATGAATGATGCTGAAATGGCCACAGCGGTATGATTAGATATATGTTATGACTTTCGGTTGTATATTGCTTCTGTTTTTTTTATGTTCCAGATGGAAGTTCCTGCCGGTCTCACGAATTTAGGCAATACATGCTATATGAACGCCACATTACAGTGTTTACGTGCTGTACCCGAATTGCGTGAAGCTTTAGATGGCTTCCGCGTCGAGAGTGCCGATGCTGATTCGATGCCTTTGGCCATTACATCGGCCATGAAGTTTTTGTTCAAGCAAATGGAACGGACCGGTAGCACAGTGACGCCTTTCCTTTTGTTGGGAACATTACATCGTGCCTTTCCGCAATTTTCGCAGACGGGTGAAAATGGGACATATCGTCAACAGGATGCCAATGAATGTTGGTCGGAGTTATTGAAGATGTTGCAGCAAAAGCTGCCATCATCCAATAAAGGCGATGCAGCAGAGAGTGAGAAGCAAGTAAAGAAATACAAGTAAGTGTTGTAATACGAAAAAATGAAATAGCATAAACGATATATTCACATAATTCTGCAGATCAACATTTATAGTAAGTGAATTTGAGTTTTTAATTGTTGGGTTAGTTAAGTCAAAAAGAGATTGTGCTTGATTTTTCCACGAATTTAATGTGCAGACGCCAGAAATTACTTCTTACAATTTTATTATGTGCAATTGAAATTGGAAAATATCAAGATATTCTAGATTTAAATCTTTAATTTATTTTTAACTTTAAACGGATTACAAGTTGCCTTAATTTGCATTAATGAAATTGCAAAAATAAATTTTCCATAAGAATAATAAAAATCATTATTATCTTTTCCATTTCAGCTCTTTCATAGAACAATACTTTGGTGGTACATTTGAAGTTAAAATGAGCTCAAGCGAAGCTCCTGAAGAGGAGACCACAATCAGTAAGGAAAACTTTTTGCAATTAAGTTGTTTTATATCGCCGGAGGTTAAATTCATGCATAGTGGTTTAAAATCAAAACTAAGCGAAACTTTAGTAAAACGTTCCGAAAGCCTAGGACGAGATGCTAATTATACTAGATCGGTAGGTGGTGTAAACCAAATTATGATAGAAAATATTTAAAATAACTATCTTTATCTCCCCATAGTATTTAATTAATCGTTTGCCCGCCTATTTAACAATACAATTTGTACGATTCCAATACAAGGGAAAAGAGGGCATCAATGCCAAGGTTTTGAAAGACATCAAATTCCCCATTGAATTCGATGCCTACGAATTGTGCACAACTGAACTGCAAAACAAGCTTTGTCCCATTCGTTCGAAATTCAAGGAGCTTGAAGATAAAAAGTTAGAAAAACAAATAAAAGATCCTCTGGAAGCAGCTAAAACGAAGGAGGGCGACGAAAAGGCTAAAGTTGAATATGAACCCTACCATTTCAAAGATGATTTGGGTAGCAACAATTCCGGTTATTATACACTCCAAGCTGTCCTAACACACAAAGGTCGCTCGTCCACATCGGGTCATTATGTTGCATGGGTGAAGCATACCGAAGATGTATGGTTTAAATTTGACGATGATGTTGTTTCATCGGTAACAAGCGATGAAATTCTGCGTCTTTCCGGTGGTGGTGATTGGCATTGCGCTTATGTTCTGTTGTACGGACCAAAATTACTGCCAAAATCAGTCGAAGCTATGGATAGCAGTTAAATATCTTTGGATGGAACGGAGAGAATAAATGTCACAGATTATACAAGGCTACATAACATCATTATTGTTTATGTATATGCATTTTGAAATACTTATTTAAATAAAAACTAAAAGAAAAAAACTGACAACTTATTATTTTTATTCTAACTAATGTTTGCGAATTTTAATTGATGGTTTTCAAAACTGAATACCTTTTACTACATATCAATCACCCCTATCGCGAATAAAATTTCCCCTGTAATGAATTGTTCCCTTAAATTTTAAATCTTGATTTATGGCATTCGTTCCAGTTTCTCTTGCTTTTTTACATCGATTTCATCGCCTTATTTCAATTACATCGCAAAGAAGTGAAACCTACATTCAGAATATACTCATATTACCTTAGTACGCCTGCAGGGAAATAGAAAATTCCACGTGAATGAATTTCCCTTTTATTCGCGATAAGGATGAATATCCAATGATAGTGCCTTGTGGAACAACAAAAATGACTTGCAATGACAACAAATGAAACCATGGGGCTAATCACGGAATTCGAAAACGAGAAAGTTACGATCGAAAATAATTTTTGTATAAAGTACATAAACTTCGAAAAAATGATTCAAATTCTAACAAAAATTGTTCCAATATACATACATTATCTAAACATCCTATTTGTTTTTGTTGAAAATCTATACTTCTTTCACAGGAAATAAAAATTGATTTCGATCGTAACTTCTCGATATCGACTCCCGTAATTAGCCCCAGAATGACATAACGTCGTCGCCTGAAATGTCAAAAAATCCATATTTGAGTTGTTGATTGAGCGTAAAGCGTTACACCATTTACACTTTTATTGCCAAAAATAGACCATTTTTTAACGAAATTAAATGCACGGAAACAAGTATTTTTGCTGTGTAGGCAGTCCAATATTTTTACCTTAATTATAGAATGCTACCTCATTTATAATATAATTTCATACTTCTCCAGTAAAGATTACGTCTTTGGGCATTCCAGGTGACGACAAACAACATACGCATGCTACTAAAAATACGTCACATTATTAAAATCAATTTTATTTTGTGGAATTTGCGTTCACCTTTTCTACTGGTGATTCATTTTTGAAATAATAAAAATAGCAGACAAACGGGGGTGTTCTGTGATTCAATTTATTTCTAAATAGAACGAAATCGTAGTAGAACATAAAAGATACAAGTGTTTCGAAAGCCAGTCGAGCGTGCAAATGCGAAGAGATCATGTAATTCACAAATGTGTGCTACTTTCGGAGGCCTTATCTCTGCATCCGAGTTCGAATAATTTACCAAAGAAAGCAAAATTATCCATGGTAAATTGGCTTTGACCATAATTCAAAGTCTTTATTCAATCAATGAATACGATAATATAGCCGATAGCAGTGACTAGGCCCTCAACCCATTAGTGTAGTTTAATTTAATTTCAAATAAAATTCATTTTTTTATGTAATGTTAATTTATGTATATATGATCGTAGGGGGGAAATGTTATTATAAAGCTCAGCTTTTAAGCTACAAAATACGACATACGCAGTACAAAACTTATAAATTTAGAAGCCGTCATCTTCATCCTCAGCCATTTCCTTGGCCAATTCCAAATCCTGTTGTTCGCGTTCCCTGCGTTCCTCTGCACTTTCTAGATCCTTGCCATACGACTTGGGTGGATAACGCATAGCCTTGACACTCTGATTGTGCAGATTAAGACAGAATGAAATACGCTCATGGAAAGCCAATTGTGGTTCGCGGGTACTATAAACATCAGTACTCTCTTTGCTACGCATATAATTGTTGGCAGGATCTAGGGTAGCCTCAATAACGCCATCTCTAATAGCTTTAGCAACAATAAATTCAGCATCTTCGGGCGAGTCCAGCATCAAGCGTTTAGCTATATCGGCCGGAGATATACGTGAATACGACAAGCCAATAGATCTTATGGCGGTCTTAATGACATTGTGACGCAAGCGTATGATTAGCGTGTATGTGTGATCTTGTTGGAATTTGGGTCCGAAGTTTTCAACGACTTCACCAAACCTTTTTAAATTACCCAAACGAACTGCTTGAGTAAGCTGGAAGTAAGGAGCCAAAGATTTTCTTAGGGCAGCCTGCCGGAATACCTGTCTCTCAGGAATGTTGCCAAGTAGCAGTTCGACGACAATAATCAACTTTTGAACGGTTTGCCGGAAACCAACAGCAGCGGTTTGAGGAGCTTTTCGTAGAGCCTGAACTAAGTGCTTGTGAGCGTCACTATATTCTAATTTGGCAGCCTTGATGCGACCCAAGTAGTACAAGAATCGAGCCCATTCGTTATTACTAGCCGATTCGGGATAAACTGATTTCTTTACCAATTTATCAGCTTGATCGTACAATGAATAGTGTAAATAATTGCGCAAGAGGCAATTTAAAAGGACAGCCTGACCTTCGAAGTCATTGCGTAAAGTTGCAGTACGTAAACGGGCATGAAGGAAAGGACGAATGCCTTCCAAATTATTTGTCAATTCAGCAACGCGAGTGTGGTAGAAGTAAAACTTAGCCAAAATCAAATCTAAACTGCGACGATTTTGGCCTTGGATTTTTGCCAATAAAGCGTCTGAGCATGCAGAAGCCTTCTGAAGTTCATTATCATCGATCAACTTGACCAAAAGCAGCAAATGGAAATAGGCATCGATTTCTACAATTGGAGCTGAAGTGGCAGGACGAACCTTCTGCACTTTCGGTTCTTGAGAGCCAGAGGCTACAGCAGGTGCAAAGGCCAGAGCAGCCTCGCGATCAGCACCGGGAGGATAAACAATTGTAGCCAAATAACGCAAAACAATGCCGTTCAACTTGCGCCTTGTATTTGGCAGAGTTCTCAAAACACGGGCAATGAAACTGTAACAATACAATAAGCAATAAAAAATTGCACTTCTCTGGAAACTATTTTCCACTCACCGGTATTCATTGCTTATAACAGCCTTATCAATTTTGCGTATGTGCTCACGGATTTCCAAAATATGCACTACGTCCTGATCTTTTTTTCCATCCCCGGTTGCAGTATCTTCTGAGGGATCAACCTCCATTTCGGTATCCTTAACGTTTGCTTCAGTAACCGTCATTTTAAAGACAATTCCTTATTTGTTCACTTATTTTTTCAATAAAACAACTATTTTCCTGCCTTTGTTTAGCAAAAAATTTCGCACAATTCTTCTTAAAAGTTGTCGAGTAATGCTGTCTCACATACAAGATTTGTGTTTGTCATGAACTGGAATGATTTGAATGAAACACTAGGTAGTAACAATATCAATACTCCGAAGTACAATTCCCGAACATAACTGGGTGACAAAAGGAAACTGCATCGTATTTATTTATTCGAAAAAAATAAAACATTTGTACATAAATAAATTTTCAGTTTATTTACTCCAATAGGGTATCAACAATACATTTATGTAATAAATTTTATAAAATCTATTTATACATCAAAGTTTTTTATTTACAACGCTGCGGTTTCTTTTATTCCAGGTTTGTTTTGTTTGCTGCAGAGTTTCACAATAAATCTTCATGTATAAACACCCCTAAAATGCTGAGTTCAGATATACACTCAAAATCCGCTTTTTCCGGATTTTACCTGTCAAACTCTATTATAGTCTTATCACACCGCATGCGAAATTTAGTTTTAGCAAGTTTCGTACGTGCTAAATATGTACAACAGTTGTAACATTGTTGTTGCAATTTTACATAGAAGAGAATTGTACCACAGAACAACTTTTGCAGACATGTTTTTGCTGTTGTTTGCTTACATTTACAAATAGCTGTAGTAGTTTGCATTTACATATTCTACGTTTGAAATGAATATGGCAGAAACCATAAATATAAATATAATATAATATAATAATAATAATTTCCACATAAAGCTGAAATTTCATTGAAAAAATAACATGCTGCGATAACAAAAACGTTAATAAAAATTTAATTTTTTGGTCAAAATAAAAAATATTTTTTCACATTGTCGCTAATTATAATATAAATATTTGTTTCAAAACAAATTTTCAAAAAAACTATTTCGTGTTGACTTTTTTGGACTTAGCCTCGATAACCATAAATTTGACTTACACTGGCATTTATAACCTTTCCAGACTGCTGCAACTCAAGGTCGATTTAAAATACATATTTGACATTTGTAAATTGACCTTGAGCAAGAAATCGCTTGATTTCACATTCAGACTGAAAAGACTGATATTTATTTATAGATATTTAGAAGTAAGTTTTTAAAATGATAGACGTTGCTGTTAGTGTGAAATTGAAGTGTAAACAACGCTAACACAAAGAAAGCCTTTTCTGAATGCATGCAATACCGAGCTGAAATCGATATAATGATGACTTCGGATATATATACTAAACCCACTCTTTCCGGATTTTGACATTGTCACACTGCATGCGAAATCTAGCAGAAATGACACAAGTTCGATTTTCAAATGCCAAATTTGTATATGATCTGACATTTGTAAATCGACCTTATGTCATTTCTGCTAGACTTCGCATGCGGTGAGACAAGACTATTAGGAGTTTGAAAGCAGAATCCGGAAAAAGAAGATTTTGAGTGTATATGCAAAGGTCATTTTATTAACTTTTTGATGGTTATTTTCCGAACGGAGTATAAGACTTGCATGCTACGATATATACTCATATTGAGTGTTTTGCACCCCACTGTAGATGTTTCTCGTTTTTAAATATTTTACTATCACCCTGTGTTCATCTTCGTAGACAAACATTCGGAGTAGGAATAACTTTTTAGTCTTATTTTGATTTTTCCTATTTTTACATTTATACGTGCAAATCAACATCACGTTCACTGACGGGAAAGAAAGAAAATTCCATTGATAAAAATAATTACAAATGGATGACGTAGAGACAACTAGCAATGAAACAATTGAAAGCAACAATGATGACCAGATAGCAAAGGATAGATTGAACCAAAGACGTGAAGCACGCAGACGAAAAATCCTAGAAAATGCCAAGAACCGTCTGGAAAGGTTAAACGGCCGCACGATATCGAATAACGAAACACCGCCAAGTGATGAGAAACCTAAAATCCAATATGAACATTCTAATGGTGAGTAGTGTGTGAGAGGTGGTTTCATGATGTCATAGAGGACGACTTTTAATTTAAACCGGCGAAAGGCGGCAGTTGTTTTCTTATTGGAAAGCGACAATTGAGCTTTTGGGGTGAGATCGTCAACAAAGGACTTTTTATAACCTACATAGGACA
Organism: Polietes domitor; assembly: GCA_947397865.1. Classification (NCBI taxonomy): domain Eukaryota; kingdom Metazoa; phylum Arthropoda; class Insecta; order Diptera; family Muscidae; genus Polietes; species Polietes domitor. The sequence goes on from OX377619.1 coordinate 141,573,759, forward strand.
GGACAACTAACGGGTGGCAGACAAAAGTATCATATATGTGTCTGTAGATTGTATGAAATTGAAAATGAGAAAAATCGGTCGAAAAGGAACTTATTCTACAGTTGAGCCAGAAAAATATATGCCTATATTATTTTTTAGCTCAACTCTAGCTTACGTGTTACTTTTAGAATTGTTCACCACTGAACAGAGCAATGTCCCACATTCCGTGTGGGAACCGAATGTAGGATATACATTCAATATGTTATTTATGATCCGACCAAGATGAATATCGTCGGAAAGCTTATGTAATTTCTTTTCGTATGGGGGAAAATTTAAAATCTTCATTTCAGTGGGAGCCAACAATTATAAAAATCTGACGAATGTTGTATCGCATTATAGTAAAGACGTCAAGCGTACCATGTACATTTATTACAACCCGTTACGGCTTCTAAGCCCAAAAAATCAGTCGTTACAAAAAATAGGTCAACAAAGTTATATAATAAAGATTAGATTCTCATGAGATCATTATTATATCTAGACGAAGCCGATAACATTTGGCCACAGAGTAATGTAGGGTTTAAAAATATGATTGAAAAAAGTAAATAGCCTACGCGTATAATAGGAATGTATTTTTTAGTCTACATTATGGTAGAAAGTTGACGTTTAGAAATTTAAAATGGCTTTAATTGCGGATCGATTGCATAAGGAACCCCGGGATATCGCGAGAAAAATCACACAATTCCTATTTTTTTAGAAAAAATTACTGGCATTCCTTCATTTCCATCACGGACAGGAGAAAAAAATATATTATCCTATCATTTTTGCTTTTGTAATTGATGTTTTGCGAATTAAATTTGTATAATGTCATGATTGGACAGCGGTCGTACGCTTCTTTCTTTCTACGAGCGTATGAAAATATCATTTGTATGTTTATTTAGACATTGAATAAATCTAAAAGTCAAATATTTACGTTTTCATCCTATGGCCTCGAATGAAGAAACTTCTCGTAGCATAATGTAATTTAATCTAGTCGGTCTTCAAGTGCAAAATCTTGAATAATTGAAAATCTAAAAACATGAATCCACGAAAAAATCTGTGGTTTGAAACCACCGTGAAAATCATTTAATAGCCTGACATGTTTTAACTTTTCTTATTTCAGGACCAAATCTTACGACTACAGAAAGTGCTGAATTTTCCGATCCTGAAGTTGAACCGGATGTTTTGCCTCAGCACATGCGTAAGTTCTGAAGTACTAGATAACAAAATCATACCTTACCATATCTCCATTTCAGGATCATTCCTTAGGGAAAGCGGTCAATTTCCCGATGCTGACTTTGAACCGAATACTATGCTCCAACAAAATCAACAATGGGACGTGCCAGCGAATGACTTTAATGACATTTTTAACTTATTCCAGGCACCTCCAGCCAAAGAACGTCACATACTTATCAAGGCTCGTTTGCATCTCATCGTTTCGGCCTTAATTTCCTGCATTTTTGCAATATTTTGGCGGGAATTTGGTTTCAGCATTTTTATACCCGCCGGATTATGTGTTATTACCGATTTACTGTTCTTTAGAGAACAAAAACCATTGCATCCCATAATAAATATGATTTTTATGATGTTCAGCAATCGACTTCCGCCACAGGCGAAAAGTTGTCTGCATATATTTTCAATAATACAAAGTATTATTGTCGATCTTGGTGTATTCGTATTTAGTTTTTGTACACTATTTTATTTGATGTTTATTTGTACAAATAATCACTTTACCGATCTTATGGTAATCAAATAGAGTTACATTTTGTTTATCTAAAGCGACTGTTAATTATTTTTTCACATTGATTTCCATGTGTATGTATACTATGTTTTGTTCATTGAAAACATTATAAATAAAATATATTTATTAAGGTGATTGACAGAAAAAATACAAAAGGCTTATTTATTAGTTAATTTACTAAAACTATGTACATATGAAGAAGTATATATATAATCCATATACATATTTATATACAAAGTAAATGCATTTGTTAGTGTATAACCACAACTCGTAGGAGTCAACTTCATGGAAAACATTGAGAGAAATGTAGTTCTTGACGAAGTTCGTTGATGCTGGCATAGAAAATACAAAATTAGAACTGTTTCCATTTTCTTGGTGTCATTCTCTCCAATTTCTTCCACGGTTTGCACCACAAACATTTTGGAAGACATCTGATTCTGGAAGTTGATTGTTGATGTATTTGTTTATCATATACACAGATTTCACCGTTTCTATGCATGCTAATTTGAAAGTGCCGACCATCATTAATTCTCTTAAAGCTTTTACTCATCAACTACGATTTGTAGAGCTGATGGTTACTTTTTTACCGCTGCCAAACGTCTTTTGCGGGGTGTGTATAGCAAAATCTGAGCACTGCTGAGTTTGCGTTATATTTCCAATAGAGTCCATGTCAACTGGACGAAGAGGTTGATAATTTTGATATACCTTCAATTCTGTATCTGCACTGGCTATGATAATATGCGGCAACCGTTCCAAAGATATTGGCATATGGACAATCGACGACAAGGTAGACTCATTCTTTGAAGAAGACAGCGTAATGGACGGTGAAGGTAGGATAACATAATTTGGACGCTGTTGTGTTGATGATAACAATTGTTCTTTCATATTTTCTGTATTAGTTGTGTCTATATTACTGACGGTGTGTAAACTTATCCGTGATATAGGACTAGATGCAGGGGAGTGAATCTATGACTTTGTCTGTTTGACATCGCAGCTTAAAACATGATCTACCCCCAGTCTCTTTTTTACACTAACATCTCCTGTTCTAGTAACGTGAATTTGGTAGTAGCAACCGTTCACTTCTCTTATTAACCTTAGTTGTCTACGCGGTTCCCACATTTTTAATACATCCGCTACTATGTCTTGCAGGTCTGGTGATAGCTCGGGTTCTTCGTTCTTATCATTGCCAACTGTATTTTGCGATTCTGTCTGCATACGATCATGGTTCAGAGTTTGACTTAAGTTCTTTCTCTTTGCATCTCCTATGCACACTTCATTTAGATGAGTTGTTTCACTAAACATTAGGCTAGAGGCAAGAGTTTTAATATGCTCTTTCATTCCTCTTTCATCTGTAATAACAACGCCGGTGTTGATTAAATCTTTCCTTCTCAATTCGCTCGAAGACTCACTCCTAGTTGGAATAACGTGTGGTGGTGTAGCACTCGAACTATTGAATACCCTGGTCGCTAATATTTTATTCGACTCTGTCTGTTTAACCTCATCACTCACCACTTGGCATGCGTCCTTTGTCTCATCTCTTTCCACAACATGCTGTGACTGTAGTCTATATACGCGGACGTTACCTTTTCTGGAAATGAGAACTCGATACGGGCAACCATTCACATCTATTTTTACTCTCAACTGTTTACCACGTTGACGCTTTTTTAGCATTTCGTCAATTACGATTTGAAGATCTGGCGATATCTCCGACAATTCGTTTTTATCATCACCAAATGTGTTTTGCGAAGATGACAATGTGGTGGTATGACTAAGGTCAACATCTGAGCGCTCTTGTTTTTTGCAATCTACATTTACACTCTCGATAGAAGGCAATATTTTTCCTAATATTGGGTTAGGGACAGAGGTGGGTGTCAATGAAGTTATAGACACATTCGTTGATGAGGAAGGTGGAATTAAAAGTGATTGTTCGTTTCCGTGTAAATCGACTATTAGGTCACGGGTTTTAATATGCTCCTTCATTTCTCCTTCATCGGTAATGACAACGCCGGTATTGGTTAAACTTTTCCTTGACATTTCGCTAGATGCTGATGACCGCATCGATGGCGATGCAGACTCACTCCTAGATAAAGATGGTGGGATAACGTGTGTTGGTGTAGCACTTGAACTACTGAATACCCTGGTCACTGGTTTAACCTCATCACTCACCACTTCGTCCACGTCCTTTGTCCCATCTCTTTCCTTTATGTGTGTCTGTAGTCTATATACGCGGACGTTACCTTTTCTGGAAATGAGAACTCGATACGGGCAACCATTCACATCTATTTTTACTCTCAACTGTTTACCACGTTGACGCTTTTTTAGCATTTCGTCAATTACGATTTGAAGATCTGGCGATATCTCCGACAATTCGTTTTTATCATCACCAAATGTGTTTTGCGAAGATGACAATGTGGTGGTATGGCTAAGGTCAATATCTGAGCGCTCTTGTTTTTTACAATCTACATTTACAATGTCGATAGGATTAAACATTGGTTTAGGGAAAGAGGCGGGTATCAGTGAAGTTGTTGATTGGATATTGGTACCTATACTCTCTTGTGCTGATGGTAATATTTCATGTCCAAGCAGCTTGACTTGAAGTATAGGGGAGTTAATACGTTGCTTCTTGTCTTCAGTATGAGTTATAATATTCCTTGACACTTCATTGGCTGCAAACGACTCTGCCTGTTTAACATCTTCATCCCTGACTTGGCCTAAGTCATTTGTCCCATCTCTGTCAGGTATTTGCTGTGGTTGTCTATATACCCGTACGTTGTCGCTTCTGGAAATAAGAATTCGGTAATCGCGACCATCCACATTTTTTGTCGTTTTCAGTTGTTTATAAGGTCGTAGAGTTTTTAAGATATCTTCTATTATGTCTTGAAGACCCGGTGGTATCTCTGACAATACATTGTTATCTTCATCAAATGCTAATATGGTGGTGTGCGAAAGGTCATCATCTGTGCGCTGTTGTGTTGGTGGTAACAATACCCTTGGTTTTAGTACGTCTGGCTCAATGAGAGGAGTACTATTATTCCTATCGTTATCTTTAGCATTCACAGTTTCAACGCGGTCAAGACTTAATCTTCCCTTTGTCGTTGAGATTGAAGATGAAGACAACGAAGGCCCATTCGATAAACAATAGCTGTTTTTGGGTGTACCATCACCGCTAACATCAAGGCCTAAGCACTTCGTGCCTCCTTCTTCTGGTTTGCGTAAATATGGAGGTTGTTTGTTGTACACACAGAAGCTGCCGTCCTTTCTGATGAATATTTGGTAATGGCGACCATTAACTTCCTTCATTAATCTTATTGTTTCATATGGTCGCCGTTTTTTTAATATATTATCAATTATAAGTTGTAGATAAGGTGGTATTTCGCATGCTTTGTTCCTATGTTCACCAAGCGTGTTTTTCGGAAAAGATGAAGTGCGAATGGGTATAATGGAATCTGTACATTGCTGTGTTGATGACAATTTGTCCTTTAAGTCATGCTCAAACGATCCAAAGCGAGGAATTCTGCTTTCTGCAGCTGTAATGAAAAAACTTTCCCTTGACATCGGGATAGGTGCAGATGATGAGGTAGGCGTACTCTTCGATGAAAACGGTGAATTAGATAGACTGGACAATGGATCCGTGTTAGTCTGTTTAGCATCGTCGCCCATGCATTCTCTTTCTGGTATAAACGTGACCTGCGGGACCTTTACATCATCATCATCACCCACTTCCATTTTAATTATCAGCGGACATTCTGGATGGTTATTGTACATATCAGATATACCGTTTTTAGGATCTCCAGACTCGAGTTCTGAGGATGACAAAAAGGTTGTATTGATATTCTCCTCCTTTAGTTTTACATTTGAATTTGTTGATTGCTGTATTAACGTTGAATATGGAGATGACATTTGCACATCTGGCATAGTCAAAGTTACACCTTGAGATTTTCTCGGTGATTTATCACGGGTTCTAAAACCTAGTGTCGTTGCCTTAGATAGGTTTACATTACTACCATCATTGCTGACCGTTTGACGTTTGAAAAATTCACATTTGTCAGGGTTAATTTTAATATTCGCTGCCCTTAAGCGTCGAAAAACTTCCTTCAAATGGGACAACTGTTCTTCTAATGTATTTCCCACCACAAATATATTGTCAAGATATGCAAATGCATGAGGTTCCATGTCTGGTCCTATGACACTATCTAAAGTTTTCTGGAGTGTAGCGGGAGCCGAATGCAGTCCATATGGCATTACACGCCATTGGTACTGCAAACGACCTGTAACAGCAAACGCGGTATATTTTCTACTGTTCTGCGCCATAGGGATTTGAAAATAAGCATCTTGAATTTGCAAGCCATTCGCATAAGTGGCGGATCGAAGCCGTTTCAAAATTGCATCCATACTGGGCAATGGATACGTGTCGGGCACAGACCTGCGATTTAACAGACGAAAGTCCATACAAGTGCTCCAGCTACTACTTCCCTTATCGGCTAGCTTGATGGGGGAACTATAAGGGCTACATGAAGGTTCTATATACCCACATGCAATTAGCTTTTTAACATCTGCGTCGATGATAGCCTGTAGAGCTGGATTTGGTTGGAAGTAGCGTAGTCTAAATGGGCGATCGTCGGACATGATGATTTTGTGTTCCAAATTATTTGCCAATCCGCTCAATTGTTTAAATTTCGGCAATTCTGTCTGTAGGAAATTTGAGATTTGCTGTTCTTCCTCCGTGGTGTGCTCAGCATGAGAACGATGATCAGCTACTATCGCAGGTGTTACCAGGACTTTATTTTTGTCACTTTTGGTAATATCTTCTTCACTAGTACTTCCGCCTTGATCACAGTTGATTCTACTCTGTTCCGTTCTCGGCCTTTTCGTTCCACAGTTTACAGATAAACCGGCGCAGTTGATGGTGGTCTTGAAGGTTCGTAAAAAATCCATACCTAGAATGATATCGTCGTTAAAATCGGGCATGACGTGGAAAATACATTTGGCGGAACGGTTTCCGAAAGAAGTGTTAAATTCTGCAGCTCTCGAAACTCGTTTTTTCGAACCATCAGCTAGAACTATATACACATCTTCATGGACATATGTGGAGTCTTTTTTCAACCGTTCAGCAAATTCTCTTTTTATAAAATTCAGACTGGCTCCGGTATCGACAACGGCGGTGATTAGTGTTCCTTCTATAAACAATGTTGCGGACAGGTGAGAATCTTCACATTGAAATGATGTTATGCTTGAGGATCGTTTTCGTGATTTAATAGAACCAATTATATTGGTGCTTTTTGTTTGGTCCATATTTATAATTGTACGACTATCCAGAATATATTGAGATCCTACGCTGGAAATTTCAAAAGTACATAAATCAGTGAAAGAAATCGGACAACTTTGAATTTCACATTCAAACTACGGAATAGGCCTGTTTGATTGGGCTTACTAACTTACGATTAAGAGACTTGATAAGTGGCATCATTGTTGCCCATTGGCTTATCTTAAATGGATCAACAAGAAAAATCTGGCAGTAACGCTAAGAGAGTAGTAAGCAACTTTCTTGTTAAGCGAGTAAATTCCATACAAAAATTAAGCTAGTAAGTCCAATCGATGAAACCAACTCGCTTTTTTTCGGTGTTACAAACAATTGCACATAGAGTAGAGTATAAAGTAGAGGGTATAAAGACCAGATTCCAATAGTTTTTTAAAATATTGTTTAATGAAGTTGTTCTGTATTATATTAATTAATAAGGACTTATAGAGAACGATAAGCTTGAAGAGTCATATTTCCAGATAATTGCAAAAAATATCGTCACCAAAAATCATTACTTTTGAACTGGCTAACCGATTTAAAAAAATAATCATGTTTGTAGGCTCGAAATGGCAGCCTATGAGCCCTCAAACAAATACAATACTTTGTATCAATCTCGAATCCGAATAAAGGAAAGTTGATTTATATACAAATAATGATGACAAAAAATAAGAGCAAACAAAAACAGTAAAGTGAATACAATAAACTTTTCAAAGATATAGGAATATCTCGTACGGATCGAGATGACGAGAATAGTTCTCATAATGAATGTGAACTTTCGATCTATTAATTTTAAGAAAAAATTTTGGAAAATACAAATTAGAGTTGCTGCCGATATTTGAAGAATCTTTAAACACATGAAAGTACGATAACAAAAAAGTCATATTCAAATGTAAACCGTCATCTACATATACATTAGAGCGTACCAGGTTACAAGTAAAAAAAAAAAGTTCGCCGTACACCTTCGAATATGAAGTATTATTGAAAGGTAGTTTCAAAAAAATTTTTTTTATTTTTTTATGCCGAACGTAGGGGTCGCGCTTTTACATTTTTCTATATAACTTCTGCATTTATAAACGGATTTTAAAGTGTGATACATCGATGTTTTTGTCCGATTTTTTTGTCTTTGAAGTCATTGAGCTCAAACATGATTCATGATTTTATGCGAGCTTTAATTTTCGATTATTAGAGTGGTACATTAGGGTAGTAGCAACTGAGAAATGATGGGTAAGTACCAGAAGGGGGTGCTTGAGCTCACTGACTTCAAAGACAAAAAAATCGGCCTCGTCGAGACAAAAACATCGATGTATCACACTTTAAAATCCGTTTATAAATACAAGTTATATAGAAAAATGTAAAAGCGCGACCCCTACGTTCGGCATAAAAAAATAAAAATTTTTTTTTGAAACTACCTTTCAATAATACTTCATATTCGAAGGTGTACGGCGAACTTTTTTTTTGAGGTACGCCCTAATATACATAGGAACATTGAAATCAGTGAATTTAAAATAGGACGACAATCCCAGACGTGAGAGCTGTTTTTCTTTGACAAGCTGCGATAACAAAACCGTGGACAAGGAATTAATTTTTTACTCAAAATAAAAACAAAATATGTTCTCACATTGTCGCCAACTACTTTATAAATATTTAATATTTGTATCAGAACTAATTTAAAAAATATATATTGTGTTGTTTTTTTGGTCTCAGCCTTGATAACCATAATAATGGATAATTATCCAGGCTGTCCAATTTTTTTTTCAATTTTTTTTATATGGCTTTTGAAGACAATTTAAAATAAGAAAATCGATAACTTCTTAGTTATCTAATCTTAAATAAAAAACAGTTCTAATATACCCATAAAAATATTACTAAAATACATTTGTGATATCAATCTTTGGCAACTTGCATTTTTTTGAATTCGTGAGATTATATTAATTGTGCACTATTCCGTCGTTTCGTGAGTCACGTTTTGGGTCCTAATGATGACACATAATGCCTTTTCGATTGGGCATCATTGTTGCCCATTGGTTTATCTCAAATGGATCAACAAGAAAAATCTGGCAGCAACGCTAAGAGAGTAGTAAGCTACTTTCTTGTTAAGCGAGTAAATTCCATACAAAAATTAAGCTAGAAAGCCCAATCGAACAGGCCTATAGATTAGCACTATGCAGTCTGATATGCATGCTCCTACTACCAATCCAATGGTTGCGAATAATTACAGAACTGAAACATCTAATAGAAGCCAAAATTCTAAACTTACCTTCGGTATTATACGGTATTTTGCATCTCACTACCCTTGTATCAAGGCGTATTTATACAATTAGAAATTTATTACGAATTGATGAAACGTGAAACTTGAAAATGGAAATGACGGCATATTAGGTCTGTTCCTTTACTTTTTTGTATTAACGCAGTAATAATTATCTGAGAGAACACAAGGGGATGGTAATAATTGGAAAAGTGGAATAATGTCAAGTTTTTGGGTGGGTCTGAAAACATGTTTTTTTATTGATTTTGCACATGCTGCCAGTGATTTATATCTAACTTATGTTCAGATTCATCTCATAGTTAGGTTTAAACCACTTGAGAACACATGTAAAATCAAAGTAAAAAGATTGGCAGTGGTTTCAACCTAACTATGAGATGATCTTTGACTGAAAAAGCACCCAATAAGTTAGAATATCAACAAAGCAATCGGATTAGAGTAAGCAAAACCTTCACCGTTTTTTGTCTCACAATAGTCACCGGTTTACTGAAAATATACATTGTCGATTAACTGGTTTTTCCAGTCACTGTCATATTTTTATTTGTCCTATTTCAAAATATAATATGTTCCAGTTCACTTTATGTAGATCACTGGTAAAGCAAGCTTTGTCCTTTTGATTCCCCAATTAAAATCATTGCTTCATTGCCTGGTTCCATTACTGATGTACATATGGGCATCTCCCAGTGGCCCGGACGCGACATTCGCACGCTTTAAACTACGATAAAAACAAGAAAGAAACTGAAAAAGTCGATCAGTCGTTTTAGTGTTTTAAAGCGCTTAAAGAGTACTACATTTTAAAAATATATCGTCAGGATTTAGTATAAATTAGTAAAAAATTATAAACAATTTTACGTCGAAACGGACGCGACAAAAAACAGAAATACTTTTGAAGGTCTTATAGAAATATGCAAAGTTCAGCGATTTTTGAGAACTTTATTATATATCCTTATATACATGTAAATTAAGGTCAGAGGATATATTTTGTTAGTAGATTTAAGAAATATGAGAATTAACAAACATTCCACTCGTAGTAAAAAAATTAGTAATTTTCGTTATAAAACTTCAACTTTTAATAAAAATAAAAGAGAACAAGTTAACTTCAAGTTTCATAATAAAAAAAAGTTGTCGAAATAAGGAAAAAATAAAGTTAAAAGCTATTAGTGGTCTGATTTAATTATTTTGGTATATCACCTGTCTTTTGGACATATCACCAAATATGCGATTTCTTAAGGCAATCATTATTTATTTACAGATATACAACATCCCCTATACGTATTTTACAAATTTCCGTACAAATAGATTTTGTGAACATATCCGAACATTGGTTTTTATTCTAATTTAACTGGTGATGAAACAAATAACAATTACGAAAAGGAACAGACCTTATTTACTATGACGCCATAAATCAAAAGTAAACAAGCTAAAGTACTAGAACTGCATCAAGGGAGCCGTCGTAAGTTTACGGCGACGGCCCAACAATTATCGTAAGTTGAGCCGATCGGAATTTTGCCCAACGGCGCACAGTGTATTATCAGCAGCAAAAACTAAATTTCATGCGCCCAAAACTCGACTTTACTGATTGAATTTTACAAAGAACATTTCTATTAACCTTCGCCTTACGGAAGATTTTTTTATCCATAAAGAAATAAAAGTGGGTATTAGTATGTCGAAGGTTAAGCATATTCTGAAAATTTTTGCCAATATCGCTGCTAAATTTTGCTGTGGATGCATTTAAAGTTCATAAATGCTAAAATAGTTTAAAATAGTTTATTGGTTTAATATTTTATTGGTTTTATCGTATTGAAATTTCGTTTAGTTCGTAGAAAATAGGAGCTCTTGATTTTAAAGCGTGTAATTACGCTTTTGCTTTTCTTTTCAGGTAGTGGTTTACCTGAATGTTGTATTTAATTAATAGATACTGTTAATTTTCTACAGTATAAAACTATATTCGCGATGCTGACCGATGCCTCGGCATTTACAAGTATTGTTAAACTATTGTCTTATTTATTCATTTTAAAAAGAATATACTGCTTATACACGCAAAGAAAAAAATTTGAGAAATCATACAAGAAAAGCGTACAATTTACCTAAGTTTCTTATGTGAAATACAAGTGTAATAGTTCTTTGGCAACTCATACACAACACTTTGTAAAATTACATTGTATGTTCTTTGTTCTCTTAAATAATTTTCATTTTCTCAATACATACAAATGAAGAAATAAATCAACTTTTACCATTTTCCATGTTTCATGCATGCAATTTTTAATGTCTTTTTTCTGCTAAATTGAGTAAATAAAAACGCTGATGGCTTTAATCAACATCAAAACCCGATTTATTTAATATGTTCACTAAAAGGTGTTGTTGAAGGCTTACACTACATAGTATACTAACAAGGCCGTTTAAGAGTTTAGTTGAATACAAATAATAAGGGTTTTCTTTTACAAGCGATACAAAAGCTATCGGGGCTTAATCGGGGTTTTTGATCCCTAAGAGCCACTGGGTCTTTCTCCTTGTCCTTATTTATTATACTATTTGATTATACCCTGCGCTCCATTCTATATTGTCGTTTTCCCGGTCTTGTTTTATTGCCCTTTGTAAGATACCTGGACTTCTCCCTGTCAGCTGTCATCTTTTCTCATTTCAAATTTTCTTTCTCAACTAGGATACGCCTGTGCCTGTTTGCACATCCATGCTAATGTTTCTCTGCCTGCTGATTGCGTTCCTTATTTTCCGGAGAACACTTCGGAATTTCTCCACCGTCTCTTCTTGCGAGCTCCTCATTTTCAAGATAAATTCCTGTCAAGGCTATATCTATTTTATCGACAAAAACTGGTCCGGTGACCTTCTCCTGCGAAGTTCGAGGTGCTCGACGTCATCTTTGTAACTTTTAACGTTATTATCCACCTGTATGTTGCCGATACGCTATCTCCGCTCATAGTGCAGTTACGATTATAGCTTTTCTTTTCCCGAACTTTTTCATTTATCGGGATAGCGGGATTTCTTTTTTGACCCGCCCGGGATTCCCGACAAATAAAAAATATTTTAAACCAACAATGTTTTTACTTTTTTATAAAAAATAAATAAATTAACAGCTGTAATTTTTAGCAGTCTTGAAGCTCTTTAGTAGTATGAATGCTGATGCAATATTGCAGAAATGCTATTGTTATTGCACACTTTTTTCTTTAAGTGTACAGTCATTTGGTTTTTGGATTAAAATAAATTGTTAACTCGAATAGTGCTGTAATTATTTTTTCGAATTTTTAGATGAAACTTTCATCTTACCAGTCGTCCATAACACGAGTAGATTTAGAGAACGTCTTGTATGTGTGATCACGTTAGCACAACCCGGGTTTAATACACATAAAACAGGCCCGTGCGCAGAATTTTGCTGAAATTTTCCTAAATCGAAGTAAATTTTTCCTAAAACCAAGTAATTTTTTACTAAATTTAAGCAAAATTTTCCTAAAACTAAGTACATTTTTACTAAATCTTAGTAAAATTTTGCTGATAATTTCTTAAAACAAAGTAAATGTTTACTCAAATCAAGTAAATATTTACTCAAACTGAGGACAATTTTGCTGATTTTTTTCCTCAAAACGAGTAAATTTGTACTTAAACTGAAGAAAATATTATTTTATACAAGGAAAAAAGGTGAAATTAAAATAATTTCAATTTAACTAAAAAATCAAACAAATAGTTTTGCTTCAGAGTATGCAAAACTGATACAAAAAATGACAACATGAAATATTTCTCAAAAGTTTCATGCCATAAAGAGTTGAGTTATTAGTCCATGATTGTTGCGAAGGCAATATAGGCGCCATCGCAGTGGTTGTTTAAAATAATTCATAAAGTATTTAAGAAATAAGTCTCTGCAAACGAACGAGAATTGTTTCTTAGATTAATATTCAAGAATTTTTTAAACAATTTCAAATGTTTTTTATAAGTTCATAAATACTTAAATGTATGAAGAACTCGGCATAAATTTCAGTAAACATTTTAACTTCATTTTAGAAAAAAAAAACACATTTTTAAGTTAAAATTTCCTAAATGGAATTTTTTCCATACAAAAAAATTCTGATTTTTTTCTCACTTAAAACCTTGAAAATATTCTGCCACATAAGTTTGAATTTACAATTGTAAGAATTTTTTATCAGATCCAAAGAAATGTTCTTAAGTAAATCTACTACTCTTTTTCTAGTAAATGAACTATTTACTATGGCTTTGAAAAAAGAAAACTTTACTCAAATTGCATTTCAGTAATCCATCTATCAGCACACTCAAAGGAATACGCCAGTAAAAGAAAGCAGAAAGTCTACTGAAAGAGCACATTTTCTGCTGTTAAAAAAGAGATAGCAGATTTGTATCTGCAGAGATGGTAAACAGGTGTTTGCTGTTTTTAGCAATATATGTGATACGCATATTGTCCCAAGCTAATATAAATTCGAGCTAAACTCGCTTATGAACGCTTATCTATTTTTATATTTTAATTAACAACAGCCAATTTTAGCAAAGTCTTTAGCAGTGTGGATGGTGATGTAAGATTGCAGAAAACTGCTGTTATGAAAAAAAAAACAGCTGTAATAGCAGAAAAGTGTCTGCTGATAGGCAGCTGCTTTTATTAACAGACTTGTTCTCTAAGTGTAGAACTTTTTTTAAATAGTTGCTTGAAATTACATACATACATATCGAGGGCTTATATTCATAAGTGGCTACGAACAAAAACATAACTTTTCAGGAGAGCGAAAAAACTGATTTTCTCCTTAATTTGAAGAGAAATTATTAATCATTCTTCTACAGTTTAATCTAAAAAGGATTACTAATTGCTACGATTAAAAAGTTTTATGAATGTTGCAATAAGAATACGATTTATTGTAAACTCCATAACTTTTTTAATGAAATCTTGGCAGTGTTGTATAGAAAACGTGATAGAAACGTGTGATGTACACAGCGAATTAATGATTCCAGCTTCATCCGTCAGATTGGTCGCTTGTAATATATATGTAGCCAATCGCTGCAATTGATGAAAAATCCAAAATTCGCAGTTGCAATTCCTTATATTTTAACTTTCTTCATTCATAATTCTGAAACTCATATCATACACAAATACTCCCCATGAAGTCAGAAATCACATGCCAATGAAATATTTTGGTATTCTCAATATGATCAAAAGTTACGCGGGTTTTTCTAAAGATACTTTTCACAATTTTTGACTTTACAGCCACCATTTTTCCTATTTTAGCCTGATAACTGGAGAATCAAAATGCTATTAACGCGAAATGATGGAATTTGATATTACGATATGCCCTAAATCTAGAAAAAAGTTTTAAACAAAATCGTTTCGGTTTTATGCTGCTCCATTGTTGAACTATTTTATTTCAGTTATTTTTATGTTCATAGCCACTTATGCAGTCACAAACTAACGTGCGAGGGGATAGCCAAATCAGAAAATTAAAAAAATGGTTTTAGAAAAAAATCTTTTCCAAATTTATATGACAGATGACATCCAAATCTGAGAATAGTTTGGCATCAAAAACTCATTTTCAAGAAAATGGCTCATATCAACTTTTGAATATAAGCCCTCGATATATATTTTGAAGAAGAAACACAAGAAACGGTCAAATTCCTCGGCGGTAAACCCTTCTGTCCCGCATTTTTTCTGTGATAAATGCAGAAATGTCCATATGCTTTTTGACAAAGTATGGGTCTAAATAGGATGTCTAAAGAGTTTTGGGGTTTTTAATTTATATAGGATATGAGTAACAGGATGTTTACTCAAAATCTTTATACGCATATTCCGATAAAATAAAAAAATTTGGAAATGTTTCTTCATTATTATAATCTGAAATATGTATAAATTCAAATAACAAATACAGTTTTTTTGTATTCGATGAAATGCAAGATGAAACAACTATAAATTTTAATTCCATAAAACCAAATAATTGGTATTTTAGAGTTTCGTTTTCCTACGTAGATCCAAGTTGCTGAATTTGTTGCATCTCTTTTGAATAATACTTATTACATATATACAAAAAAATACTAACTCTGAAAAATATTTGACATAAGTGATAAATATAACAAACATTTTAGTAAGTTAAAATTCATTTCTTATTGTTTCGCAACTTTAAAGATTATTAAAAAATATTGACCTATACGCAGAGAAAAAATGCATTTCGTAGAAACGAAATTTTAAACACGTTAACATCGTTTTTGAGTTTCTTTTGTGGGAAAAATTAGTTTGTTTGCGGTAAACATGTCATCAGTTATTGTAAATGAACAAGGAGAAATAAGTTTATGTATATCAAACAGTTTTCTTCGTTTGTCGAAATGGATTTGTATTATAATTGCACACTCCCAAAACATTGGAAGTAACAGAAACCGTTGTTGTTGCATCTGTGATGAAAATAAGACACATCGGTTCAGATTTAGATACAGCTCCATAAAAATGTCCAATCGCAAATGTTACATCTTAGCGCTCTACAAGCGTCAAGCAAATTATTACACAATTAAAAGTTCATAAGATATAGCTCTAGTCGAAAGTCAAGAAGTGGTATCGGTTAATAAAAATGAAAATTTTCCGAACAATTTGGTGTCCATTAGCGAAATTAGCACTACACAATCTTTAAATTGGCTCAATTCGCTTAGTTTGTTTGTATTTTTCATAACCTTTGTCCGAAATTCAAGAAAGTGTCCACGATTTTTTATGTAATTTTCCTGTTTTCATGATTTTACTGCAAAATTACCATTTCAGACGAGTTATTTTAAAAAGACCTTAAAAATTCAATATTTTATTGCTTCAGAAAGTCTAGAAGGTTTTAAAAAGTATATGTTCGAAACCTCTCTGGGGGGTTTGAACCCCCAAACCCCCCCCCCCTGCGCACGGCCCTGACATAAAGCATCAAGGTTCTCACTGGATCGTATATTTTTAATTTTGGTTACAAATTGATTTGAGAGAGAAAACATTATTTTACTTTCAACAGTCAACTGTCACTGTCAACAAAGCACATCCTTCAACAAAGGATGCACCTTTTTCCATGCTTTATTTTTATTAATTTTACTATTAAAAAAATCCGAAGTGACCAACCAAGGAAACTAAATATCAGAAATGTCAGCTTTAATATAAAAGAAGCGGACAAAAGATCGAAAGTGAAACCCAGAATGTTGGCCGAAGAGCTTGAAAAAGGCTTTTTTACGATTGTGCATCCAAGATAATTTCAAAGGATTTTTTGCTACTTATTAATAAAAATGAGATTTATAAGAAAACTGCATCATTGCGTTTCTTCATAATATTTCTGCACTCGTCAGGGAGCATAAACAGGGGTCATATGTTGACTTTTGTCGTTCACTATATATAAAGGGTGATTTTTTAAGAGCTTGATAACTTTTTTTTAAAAAAAAACGCATAAAATTTGCAAAATCTCATCGGTTCTTTATTTGAAACGTTAGATTGGTCCATGACATTTACTTTTTGAAGATAATTTCATTTAAATGTTGACCGCGGCTGCGTCTTAGGTGGTCCATTCGGAAAGTCCAATTTTGGGCAACTTTTTCGAGCATTTCGGCCGGAATAGCCCGAATTTCTTCGGAAATGTTGTCTTCCAAAGCTGGAATAGTTGCTGGCTTATTTCTGTAGACTTTAGACTTGACGTAGCCCCACAAAAAATAGTCTAAAGGCGTCAAATCGCATGATCTTGGTGGCCAACTTACCGGTCCATTTCTTGAGATGAATTGTTCTCCGAAGTTTTCCCTCAAAATGGCCATAGAATCGCGAGCTGTGTGGCATGTAGCGCCATCTTGTTGAAACCACATGTCAACCAAGTTCAGTTCTTCCATTTTGGGCAAAAAAAAGTTGGATATCATCTCACGGTAGCGCTCACCATTCACAGTTACGTTACGATTCGCATCATCTTTGAAGAAGTACGGTCCAATGATGCCACCAGCCCATAAACCGCACCAAACTGTGACTTTTTCTGGATGCATTGGTAGCTCTTGCAATGCTTCTGGCTGATATTCACTCCAAAATCGACAATTCTGCCTATTTACGTACCCATTGAGCCAAAAATGAGCTTCGTCGCTGAACACAATTTCTTTCTTTCTGAACTTTCTTAACAGAGCACACATTTTGATAATAAAATTCAATGATTTGCAAGCGTTGCTCGTTAGTAAGTCTATTCATGATGAAATGTCAAAGCATACTGAGCATCTTTCTCTTTGACACCATGTCTGAAATCCCACGTGATCTGTCAAATACTAATGCATGAAAATCCTAACCTCAAAAAAATCACTCTTTATATATATTTATCATTTTGAACTGGGACATTGTTTCCTAATGTGATGATAATTATTGATTACAGACTGAGGTAAATGAAACAAAAATAATATAGTCCCCACCAATGACTGCTGATCAAAAATACTCAATTTATGGAAGACGTCAATTGTCGCTCATTTGTGTAGCACGGCGAATTCACTGTCAGGAGTGGACGATTTTGTTTTCGTGAAATAGCTGCGAATAGCTTTTGTGGAATGAAATGATTATCTACACTATGATATATCTAAAATGTCTGCTATTAACAGCAGAGATTGTTTGCTACCTACCACCAGACACTTTTTCTGCTATTAAAGCAGGTCTTCTCTTCTTCTGCAGTTTTGCGTCAGCATTCAAGCTGCTGAGGAGTTTGTAGTCTGCTAAAAATTACTACTGTTAATTAAAATATAAAAATAAGATACAGAATGAGCGTTCTAGAGTCAAAAGTCATTCAGACTGACGGAACTTCAATTTCTATTAGCTCGTGACAATATGCCTATAATAAAAAATATCTTTCAAGTAATATTAGTTACATTCTTTCTAAAAGTATTGTTAATATATCTAACTTCCACAATAAGTTCATCCAGTTCAAATATAACGTGTTAAGCTCATTTTGTGCAAGTTCGTGCTTTCTGGTGCGGAAAAAGTCTATCCGAAATTTGTATGGGAAATTTTTGGGCGAAATTTGTATGGGAGCTATATGTAAATCTGAACCGATGGCCCATTTTCAACATGGGCGTTTCCAGTTGAAATCCAGGTCATATTTTGAGAGATTTGAAGAAGATCTGTTAAAATATGAGGTTTATAGAGTGGAAAAAGTGAAATCGGGAGTGAAATCCGATCTGAACCATTTGCGACATGGCTGTTTATAGAACAAATATAAGATATTTTTCCTAACTTGATGAAGATCTGTTAAAATATGTGGCTTCTAGAGCAGAAAAAGTCAAATTGGGAGCGAAATTTTAATGGGAGCTATATATAAATCTGAACCGATCAGACTTATTTTCACCATAGGTGTTCCTAGTTTAAATATAAGATGTTTTGCCAAATCTGAAGACAATCTGATAAAATATTTGGTTTCTAGAGCGGAAAAAGTCAAATCGGGAGCGAAATTTGTATGGGAGCTATATATAAATCTGAACCAATCTAACACATTTTTACCACAGGTGTTCCTAGTTTAAATATAAGATGTTTTGCCAAATCTGAAGACAATCTGATACAATATGTGATTTCTAGAGCGGAAAAAGTCAAATCGGGAGCAAAATTTGTATGGGAGATATATAAATCTGAACTGATCTGACCTATATTCACCATGGTTGTTTCTGGTAAAAATATAAGATGTTTTGCCAAATCTGAAGACAATCAGATACAACATGTGGTTTCTAGAGCGGAAAAAGTCAAATCGGGAGCGAAATTTGTATGGGAGCTATATATAAATCTGAACCGATCTAACACATTTTTACCACAGGTGTTCCTAGTTTAAATATAAGATGTTTTGCCAAATCTGAAGACAATCTGATACAATATGTGGTTTCTAGAGCGGAAAAAGTCAAATCGGGAGCGAAATTTGTATGGGAGCTATATATAAATCTGAACCGATCTAACACATTTTTACCACAGGTGTTCCTAGTTTAAATATAAGATGTTTTGCCAAATCTGAAGACAATCTGATACAATATGTGGTTTCTAGAGCGGAAAAAGTCAAATCGGGAGCGAAATTTGTATGGGAGCTATACATAAATCTGAACCGATCTAACACATTTTACCACATTTGTTCCTAGTTTAAATATAAGATGTTTTGCCAAATCTGAAGACAATCTGATACAATATGTGATTTCTAGAGCTGAAAAAGTCAAATCGGGAGCGGGAACAAACAGACAGACAGACATACACTATGGTTTTATAATATTAATAGGGATAGGGAATAGGGAATAGGGAATAGGGAATAGGGAATAGGGAATAGGGAATAGGGAATAGGGAATAGGGAATAGGGATTCATAATTTATTTATCTACCTTGTTTTTATACACAAACTTTATATTTTGGTTTCTTCCGTTGGTATTGAAACTACGATAGCTTTATTAGAAATAACATAAGGTCGATTTACAAATGTCAGATCCCATAAAAATTTGACATTTGTAAATCGCTCTTGAGTTGAAATCGCTTTATTTCGCATGCAGTCTTTCGTTTTCTACATTGAAGAAGCAATTCTTTCTAAATTGCAAAACATCGGAGAAAATATACACACATATTTACATAATGAATAACTGAGCGCGAAAAAACAATTGTATTATTTAATCATAGAAAAAACGCCAATAATGAGTTATTTTTAGTTTAGTAATGGTCTGCTTCCAAGATTAACAATACCGACATACAATGTATTTTTCTAAGTGCATCTCAGTAAAATATGGAGACTCAACAGCCAATCACGTTGCGGACGAAACACAGAGTCTCTTCTGATTGGCTTAAAAATTGGGGGTGTATAAATGCAAACCCCCGTTGTTGTGATGTGTGTTTATTGAACTACTGGTAACAATAACAAAAGAAAATTCATTCAAATGAAAACATTTAGAACGGATTGACTTCAGTATTGATTCGAATCTTTACCAATACAAACGTGAAACGGATTACGGAAATAATCATGAAAAATTAAAGTGAAGAAAATATAACAAATATAAACAAAGATAGTTTTACTCGAAATACCATTTAAAAGAAGTGAAGGCGAAATATATATAAAAAAAAAACAAAATGTCAAAATACGAAACACAACAGATTTGTCGCGAACCATCGCCGTTTTATCAAAATGATAATATTTTCTATAATAATAGTTATCGCTTGATGGATATGAATACAATTGAACGTATGTTGCTCCATACACACATAACACAACAAAATGAAAATGAAAAAACTTAAATACTAAAATGAAGCAGAAGTCAATGCGAATGAATTTGAAAATTATGAAATGTCTCATGGAAATGAATAAACAGTAACGGCTATAGTCATAATCATTTTTTAAAGGTTTACTAAAACGAAACAGAAATCAATGCGAAAGTTTTGAAAATTAACAAAAAACCTATGGAAATGTATGTTTTATCCAATTTCCTGAATGATTGTGCTGGTTAATAGCAGCATTCAATACTGTTCCATCGACTATATTGCGTGAAGATAGATAGGTGGCAGAATGATGTACATAGTTTATTAAATTTATTTTATTAAAAAATAAAATTTAAAGATTCTTCAAAACGTCCAATTTATAAGAAAAATATTGTAGTGTCGGTGGTTTCCACCAGACAAATGAAATCGTTATGACCTGATGTGTCAGTCGCAGAAGTCAAAAGAAGTTTTGTAAACAGAATAAACAAATATTCAGCCGAAAGAATTTCCGATGGTAAATGTTGCATTTTCTGAAATGTCCAATGAAATCCTGAAAAAAGGTCACAAATTCAATCTACATATATGGAGCCTATTACAATATTTCCCAAAATATGGGTACATAAGGTATATAAACAATTGTCTGACGACATTGTCAATACCATAGGCGTAGCAATAGATTTCCACAGGGGAGGACTCTATCCTCTCACTGTTTCTGCATTCAAAAGAACAAAAAATATTTTATTACTGCCACATCTAAGATGGCCAAAATTGATAATCTATCTTGGTTCATGGTAGAACTTACATAAATATTTTTATCAACTCTTTCCCTCAACATATTGGCGATGATTCACTTATTGTCATATAGTCATGAATACGTTTTACAGCACTAGTTTCCGCTGTCAGCGTTTCATTATCAATTTGTAAGATGCTTCTCTTTAAAACTGGATAACTAAGCTGTGATAACAAGAAAGTAATCACAAAGTGAGTGGAAAGAATAAAAAAATCATTGTCGTCATAAACAATATAAAAAAAAATTAAGAAATTAAGAATTTGTAGACTAAGTCTGGATAACTGTCCAGTATAAATGGAATTTATGGTTTACTCCAAAAATGTCCATACAATTATTTGTTTACAAATTTGTTTTCAAACAACCATTTATATTATTAGCAAAATGTTTTTTATTTTATTTTTTATGTAAAAAATTCCTCTTTATTAACGTGTTCATTATCACAACTTTTTACCCAGGCTTGAAGAAAAACATCCACAAACAACTTCAGAAACTCCATTCAAATCAAGCAGCAATTTACTACTTTAGCTATTGGAAGACTTTTAAATCCGTTCTCCAAATTTGCAGTAATATTCGACCATGTTGTGACAACCGCACGATTTTCAAATCAAAATTTAGAAACTCGAAATTTCCAAAACAATGCGATTTGAAAATCATGCGTTTGTCAGAACATGACCCATTATGATTTACTGGATAATAACTATTTATTTCTCCAGCCCATATCGCCATCCGATGATATGGGCTTCGAAATTCTTATAATATTGATTATCATTTACTGGATAATAAATATTTATTTTGCCGGCATTCATATGATAATGACGATATGGGCTTCCGATGAGGACATGGGCTTCGAAATTCTTATAAGCTCTAAGGAAATGTATTTTTTTGAAAAATATCCCAATGTTGGTAAATGTATTCCTATAATATTTAAAAACATTTATATATGCCACAACCGTTTCATAGACATTTCGAATGATTAGATTTAATAATCCCAAAGCCTCCGCGGAAATTTTTACTCGTGCTGCACATGTTTCCCCCTCTACAGATTTTTTTACCAACATAATTTGATATTATCAATCTACAATTATCGTACCTGCAACTACATCTAGTTGTACTGAGACTCCAAAATATTGTATTTGTAGGGCATAGCTATATTTTTAAAGCACTATGATGTCACGTTTAGAAAAACAAATATGACAATTGTGACATGACATGGACAATTATCAAAGAAAAGGGAATAAAAGCGGCTTGTGAATTTTTCTTTAATTTCCATTTGAAGAACATTTTAATATCCCCACATTAAAGTTTCCCCGTCGCACAGTGTGTGAATATCGACAAAAGTCCATAACTTTCGATCTACTGGATATTTCTCGACGATTTTTTGCATATGCACTTATAATATGTCTCGGGTAAGAAATTGGGCGAACCGCCCATTTAGCAAATTATCGATTGATTTGTATAGAAAACTGGGTTGAAGTGAAGTTTTTTTGTGACCCATAACTAAAACCCATAAATAAAAAACATTCTATCTTTTTAAGTTTCATGCAAAAAACACGAAAATGATGTCTAAATTAGACGGTCGGGCCTTTGGGGCCCTAGGGACCCGAAAAATGAAAAGAAATTTCCGATAATTTTGGTGCCTCCCACAACCCGAGACTCCGCGGGACTTATTAGTTATGGCTTAGGAAATAACACAACATGTTTAATATTACTAAGAAAAATATGGTATCACAAATAGGGTTTGCATCCCGGGATTTCCCGCGGGAAAATTCCCGGGAATTCGCACATTTTTCATCTCCCGTATCCCGGGAAATTCGTACGGGAATTCAGTAGAAAATTTTACATATTTCTCGCATATTTTTTCCATCATTTCCACAAAAAAAATTAAAAATGTTGTATAAAAATTTAGATAACATAGCTTTTAATCAGATATGTCAAATATTGCAGTTGGATGACAAAATAGTTTTAAGCTGCGTTCGGATATAGACTCAAAATCCACTTTTTCGGATTTTTCCTGTCAAGCTCCATATGAAAAAAAATAAAATCCGGGAAAAATAGATTTTGGGCGTGTATCCGAACGCCAGAAATAAATAATTTAAAGTTTTTGATGCGACAGGACAAAGAACAAACATTTCTTAATGCTATACTCACTATAAATGTGAACGAAGATTTTCCGTCGCGTCCACATTTTCCAATAAAATAAGAAATATCTGATCTATAATTAATTTTGAAACTTGAATATGTTTGAATTGATCTCACATTGCGCTTTATTATATGAATTCTGTGACAGGTTCTTTGCGAAATATATATTTATTTTACTTTAATAAAATGTGAATGTTTTATTTCAAAAAATAAGCTTAACTCATGGTAAACAGTATGTTGGCGATTTCCCGTGTTGTCCCGGGAAATTGAAAAAATAATTCCCGTTTCCCGGGAAATACAAAGTACGGGAAAATGTAAACCCTAATCACAAAATACCTCATATGGGTCACACTTTTTATACATTTTTGTAACTCTTTATTTTGGTTTTATTTTTTATTTGCTACAAAAGTGCTGTGGTGGTATTAGACCATCAATCGATGTATGATTCCCCAAATTAAACATTGAATAACATTCTGATTAGCACAACAATTGACGGCAGAGCAACAACTATTCTAGACCGATGGCAAAGTTACGCTAAATATTTTATAAAGTACTTGTCTGGATTAATTCAAGTTCCTCTAAAAAATACACTGTTTAAAGGGTGATTCAGTAAGATCACAGACTTGCTTTTATAAATAAAACACATCAAAATTTGTCGAAAAAATATTTCCATTCCATTCAAAATTCTCTGAATATACACATGTATGATTCATTGGGAAGCGGTGTGACACTTTTGTTTAAATATCTTCCATATTCATTGACTGAGATATGTGTATATGAAAACTAATTTCGATAATTATCCAGTCAAATTTATGGTTATCGCGGCTAAGTCCAAAAAAGTTGACATAAAATATGTTTTTAATTTGTTTTGATACAAATATTTATATTGTAGTTGGCGTCAATGTAAAAATATTTTTTAATTTTAGCAAAAAATTAAATTTTTATTAACGTTTTTGTTATCCCGACTTAAAGAAAAAGAGCCCTAGTATTGCAAATAAAAATATGTCTTAATTTTGTCTAATCAAAATAGTACACAGAGAGAAAATGTCTGCTATTAACAGCAATGATTGTCTGCTGTCGATCAAGACACTTTTCATCTATTACAGCAGTTTTTCTGCCATAACAACAGTATTTCTGTAATCTTGCATCAGCACTCACACTAATAAAAAGTTTGCAGTTTGATAAAAATTGCTACATAATTTAAAAGCCTTTCAGATTGACGGCGAAAACGAGTTTAGCTAGAACTTCGTTTTATATTAGGTCGGGACAATATATGTATCATTAAAAAGATAATCGCAATAACTTTCAGTGGTAATAAGTTTCCTTATAATAAGTTTTATTCTAAAAAGTTCTGTTCATATGCTTAAAGATTCAAGATATCGTTTTTTCTCTGTAGCTAGAAACAGCAAACAGCTGCATGCTATATCAGCAGATACAATCTGTTTTCTTTTACTGACAAATTCCTTTAAGTGTAGTTCATGCTCATTCATCGCCGACATCGCTTTACGAATATAGGAAAAATTGAATATTTAAATTGTAACGGGCGCGACATTTAAATGCATCTATAAAAATCAGTCTATGAAAAGTGATCTCGATTGATCGAATAATACGTTTCAGTACTTGGAACGTTCGAACTTTTTTAAGTTCGTGATTGCTTTGGTTAGGTTATCGTGGCAGTCAAAAAGCGAACATCTGACTAACTTAAACCAGAAGATTTCCAGTGGTATGGTTTTTACGTCCTTCATCCTAATCTACCTGGACGACTCACGAGATTCTTTAACTTGCCAAGTCGCCCAATCATTCAAAGATCCCAGTGACAATGTTTCAATTCGCCCATGAAATATATTCCTATTTTAGTATTTTGTGTAACACACTTGCTACCTTCATATGTAGTTGAAATCGCTTGTTCATTCAAAGGACCGGCGAGATTAAGTCGTTATCACCAATTGTCGTCAGAGCGATACTATTTGGGTATCCAACCGATTAAATGTTGTTCGATTAATCGAATAATTGTCTTCGAATATTGAAAAAATCATGATTTTCGAATAATAAATAATTCGAATAAATTGACCCAAATAATCGATATTATAAGTTTTCATAAAAATACTTAAAATTGTATTACAAATTTAATGTTCTATATTTAACCGGGGAATTGTGGACAAACTGCTTTGGATAGGTTTGAATTTGAAGAAAATCCAGAATATATCATGAAGAATAATATACGCTTGGATTATTATTACTTGCTACTATTTAAATACTCCAAACATCGATTAGATATTTCCATCGACTACGTAAAATTTGTGTTTTCAACTTATTCTGAATTTCGGATTAAAACCCAGTATAACCTTCTTTATGTAAGAAAAAAAGATATGTCAGAATCGATCAGAAATATAATGTCATAATATAATATAATATAGAGCCAGAGTAGGAAAGACTACAAGCAAACTCTTAGACATACATAAGTACGGAAAACTAGCGACTCTCATTGAATTAATTTTTTTCTTGCATATTTAACTCTTATTAATTATGTTTTATTGATTATTCGGATAATCGAATAACTCTTGGGGCCTTCATTCGATTAATTGGAATCGAATATCTTAAAAGTCCGAATAATTGGATACCCTAGATACTATCCTACTGAATATGCCATTTTCGCGACCTGGAAA
This sequence comes from Polietes domitor, assembly GCA_947397865.1. Classification (NCBI taxonomy): domain Eukaryota; kingdom Metazoa; phylum Arthropoda; class Insecta; order Diptera; family Muscidae; genus Polietes; species Polietes domitor. Next base: position 141,599,847 of record OX377619.1, read on the forward strand.
TTTCGTCGTTATATACCGGCGGTATAAGCGATGTCGAAGGTGTTATGCATTTTTTTGAAATATACCAATTGTTTATTATACCGATGGACATAGAATAACTTTTTGAATCGATTTCGCCATATCCATCTATTTATCCACCAGTTCTTATAATACACCAATTCTTATATAGGTCGCAATTATTGTCCGATCCTAACAAACATTTTGAGGGTCAAAGACTGATGATATTTAATTTGACTTTTTTCAAATTAAAAATTACATATTTAACCGTTCTTCTTCAAATTTGTCAAAACACGTCATATTTCAACTATGGTGAAAGTGGGTCACATCTTTCCATGACTTAGAGAAAAATGTCTGTTAACAGCAGTGATTGTGTGCTGTCTATCAGCAGGCATTTTTTGCTATTACAGCAGTTTTTCTGCAATATTGCATCAGCATTCACACTGCTAAAGAGTTTATAGTGTGTTAAAAATGACTGCTGTTAATTAAAATATAAAATTAGATAATAAAATAAGCGTTCATAATTTAAAAACCTTTCAGATGGACGGGAAAAACGAGTTTATCTCGAATTTCCTTTTATATTACAATATCTTTCGGTGCTACTAAGTTGTCTCATAATAACCTTTATACTAAAAAGTGTTGTTAACGTGTATATTCAAAAGGTCGTACTGTTCTGTAAATGTGCTTAATGTTTGAAGAAAGCTTTTTTCTTTACTGCTAAAAACAGCTGTTTGCTATTTTAGCAGACACAAATCTGCTATAATTTGCTCTTACAACAGACTTTGTGCTTTCTTTTACCGACAACTTCCTTTGAGAGATCTTTTCATATAGCCCCGATACGAATACACTTCCATATTTTACGTTTTCCCTCTAGAAGCCATATACCTTTACACAAAATTGCCAAAAATGGCTACTTTATTAGAGAAATTCAGAGTCATAAAAAACATTTTTTTTTCGAATAACCAACTGAATGTCTAAATGGGCTATTATAAATATAATATTTTTGAAATTTCTTCGCTTTATGTTAAAATTCCAATTGTTTCAATTTCCAATACTACAGATTCTTGGAATACACCCTCATATTGTGCCGATACGAAACATCATAACCCCCATAATCATCATCATCATCAGCTCCATCAGCAACAGCAGCCACAACATCAGCCTCAAGACTGTTGTCAAGCCGTTACGACAACGACCACCACCTGTACACTGACGGCAAATATCAATGCAAACAATTACTATAGATCGCCCAGTTATTGCCCAGCATCTTCGTCCGATTTAGAAGGTAAATATTGGGAACTTCTAAGAGGATCTGCAACCATCCACTATTGAAACCGAATACGTTGGCAACTGAAGATGATTCGATTCGATCGCCGATAATTGTATATTTTAATCCAAGTGCAACTTTTTCTATTGTTTTAAGATGTGGAGAGCCAATTTCATGATAGTTTGTTTACAAGCGTCTCACCAAAACCTCACACTCTTTCTGTTCCCCCAGTTCGAGTTGTAAAGAAGCGTAACACGGCGAACAAAAAAGAAAGGCGGCGTACACAGAGTATAAATAATGCATTTTCATGTTTACGCGATAAGATACCGAATGTACCATCGGATACGAAATTATCAAAGGTAAGTGAGAAAGATCGAATACATTCACACATAACATAGTCGTAGATAACGTAAACCGAATATTGAGAATAGATTTTGTTGATTTGAATGATACAATGTATTTTGTATTTGGACAGGTCAGCGGGATCTGACCTTGTAGGTATTATATCGAATCCAAAAGATTGTTACCCTATTTTGTATTTGGACAGGTCAACCGAATCTGACGTTGTCTGAGGTTCTTCTATCATATTCGTTGAAAAAAATATTAATGGATGTTGCATATTTATCATTTTGCAATATTTTTGGTCAACTTGCACATTATAGAAAGCCCCTGTGTCCTAAGACTCAGTTAATGGCCATCGATACTGCTTGCCTCTCTTCATTGGCCATTTGCATTTCATATATTGTAGGGGTGGGATAGTGTTGTATGGGAATTTTTGGTTTGATTTTGATACGCTAGAACCCCCTATTTTCTGAGGTTCGGAAAAAAAAATAAAAAAATGGATCGCTCAACTGAGTCAAACTGCCTCGCAGTCGCCCAGAGCGTTTAAATGTAAGACCGACCCCCCATTAATTTTCCCTCCCCTTCGAATACACACTCCCATACAAAAATTATTTTTTATAAAATTTGTTCCCACAGCTCTAATACTGACCCCTATTAATTTTCTCTCCCCTATCTCCATTCCATAATGGGGATCCCATACAAAAACTAAATCTTAAAAAAAATTGCTTGCACTGCTCTAACTGCCCTAATGAGGCCCCTAGTACAGTTAAATGTATGACCAGCCCCCAATATCTTCTCAAAACACACCTACCTTCCATCTCCAACCCTTAAGGTGACCGCCATACATTTGTCTATTTTTTATATATTTTTAAGAAAGAAAAGCCCAAAACTGCCCTGCAGTAGTCCCAAGATGGGAGAAGTGTAAGACTGACCCCCATTAATTTGCCCTCCTCAACATTTTCCCAACATACCTACCCGCTATCTCCACTCCTTAAGGGGAAATGTTGATAGATTTCAAAAAATTGGGGAGGGAAATTTTAATGGGGATCGGTCTTACATTTAACTCCTGTGGGGACGACTCCGAGGCAGTTTTGGGGCTTTTTGTATACTTTTACCCCTTTTCCTCCATCTTTGACCCCGATGAGCGTCCACTTACACTCACCCCCCATCACCGCCATTTTTTGGCTCATGAATTTTTTTCCGAACCTCACAAAATGTGTGTGTTCTAGCATATCGGAATCGAAAACTCGTGCACTATCCCACCGCTAATGTATTGTGATTTTATTTGTAGGGGGTGAAATGGGACAAAAAGGGATGAAAATGGTACATATTAAACGACAACAGCTAGAAACATGAAATTCGGTGTGTACATTACTCTAATTGAGTAGATACATAATATAAAAGAATTTTTTTCCAAATTCGTACCTTTAAGGGATAAAATGGAATAGAGGGATAAAAATGGTACCAACCAAACGGCTGCACCTAGAATAATGAAATTCGGTGTATACATTCCTCTGTTTGCGAAGACGCGTAAAATAAACGGATTTTTCGAAATTCGCACTTTTTGCGGTTAAAATGGAAAAAGGGGATGAAAATAGTACCGTAGTAAATTGGTGGCTATAGCCCCCCACAATTTGTTTTTTAAAAATCAAAAAATATTTATAGCCGCATGAATTTAAGACTGGATACTTATCCTGCTATAACAAAAATATAAACCAAATGTAAAAATTTCACTCAAAAATTTTGAGTCAAAATAAACAAATATATATTTTTTAAAATTTCCGCCAGCTGTAATATCAATATGTGTATGAAACCAAATTTTGAAAAAATAATTTTATGTTCAAAATTTCAGACTTAGCCTGGATAATTATCCAGTGTAAGTCCAATGTATGGTTATCGAGGCCAAAAAAGTCAACACAAAATATTTTTTTTTTGAAATTTGATTTGATACAAATATTTACATTGTAGTTGGTGACAATGTAAAAAAAAAAAATTTTTTGCAAAAATTTTAATTTAACACTGTACCCCTGTTCTGCTCCGTACACTGAAAATGGGTTTTAGTTGTTTGTGTAAATATTACAGTTAAAGATATCACTACCATTAACGAATGTTCCCACAACGATTTGAAGCATTAGGGGTGTTTACACATGAATATGTTTTGACAATTAATTTTTAATAAAATTTTGGTATATAAGCAACAATGTAATAATAACTTGGCAGCGTCTGTAGCCCTTATTTGTGAAATTATAAAAACTGATGAAACAGTTTTAATTAAATCCAATCATTTTTTTCACGTTCAATTTGAAAACTCATATTTTTTTCTTTTGTGTTGACAATGATTTTTTTACTTTTTCCAAAACTTAAAAAAAAATAACATTTTGTGTGACGCAGACAAATAGTATTATACTAATTTAAAATTCTGGAGTGCTAAAATTTTTCTGGGGTGGGCTTAGCCCCCCCCAGGACCACCCAACCTACGCCTGACTGCGAAGACACAAAAAATAAAAGGTTTTGTCCAAATTCGTACTTTCAAGGGATACAATGGGTACATAGGGATAAAAATAGTACCAACTAAACGACTACAGCTAGAATGATGAAATTCGGTGGGTGCATCCCTGTAATTGCTTAGACACGTAAAATAAAGAGACTTTAGAAAGTCGTACTCTTAAGGGGGTAAAATAGGAAAAAGGGGATAAAAATGGTACCAACCAAATGGCCGCAGCTCTAATCATGGAATTCGGTGTATACATTCCTCTGACTGCTTAGACACGCAAAATAAAAAGATTTTTCCAAATTCGTACTTTTTACTTTTACGGCAAAATTTGGTTGAATCATGAAGTTAGGACTATGTACGTGAGATCTATATTTTCCTTTAATATTACTGCACTTCTACGAAAATCGACAGCCTCTGTGGAATGCAATGTGGGTATATAAAGTTCGGCCCGGCCGAAATTAACGCCGTTTTTACTTGTCTATGAGTTTTGAATGTAATACATTCGAATTTTAGCTAATTGAATCAAGACTGAAATTTACGCTTATTTAGTTGTTTCCTTTGCGCTTTTCTCGAAACGACTTTTTTCAAGTTGATGTCCATAACTTTTAAGAATCTACACAAAAAATGGCACCTGATAATTTCAATGAAAAAAAGTTGTCACAGTAAAACAAAAATATTCGAACAAACATTTATTTGAAATTGTTGAAAAGATTAGTCAAAATTAGAAACTCCTAAAATAACACTCAACTAAAACATTTGACTAAAACTTTAGTCAAAAACACAACACTTTCAAATTACACAATTAATTGGAATTGAATTTATATGTGCGTCATCGCCTAATATTCAACTTTAATTCTCCGTATACCGATCGTGGTGTGATGGTAGGAATGCGCGACTACAAATCTAACATCCTAGGTTTCGATACTCGCTTCGGCTAAAATTTAATTTTTTTCAATAAACGACTTACAACTTTTTTAATCAATTTGTGAATTTCTTTATTGACGTAATATGTAAATATTGAGTGAATATGAAAAATATTTTCCGCTTAGGCTTACAAATTTCTTTATTGATTCTTTGATTTTATTTTTTTTTCTGTGTACTGAATTGATTTGCCTCAAAATGTTGTCTATTTATTCGCTACAAACGAAAAAAACTAAAACAAATTTATGAAAATTTCATAGAAACTTCATTTATTTTATGAAAAAGTTTCATAAATACTAATAATTTATACTGAAGTTTCCAATATAAACAAAAAATCAAAAATGTTGACTAACCAGTCGATACACCCCATCATTGCGAGAATTTGCAACCAATATGTCTTTGGCTTAAATCAGGGTAAAAGAATAAAGAATTATCTTCATAATATTTATGATTTCGTCATGACCTCAGTGAAAAATGTATGATAAATGTTTCATAAAACACAAATAAATGAAAAGTGTCATAGAATTTATGAAACCTTTCTTAGAAACTATGAAATGAACTTTTATCATACACGTTCATTATTTTTCATAATATGATTTATGAAAATTGTCATTGATTTTATAAAGATACTTCATTAATTTTATGAAAAAGTTTTATAAATATTAATAGTTTATACTGAAGTTTCCAATATAAACAAAGAAGCAAAAAAGGACTGTCTTGTTGACTAACCAATCAACACACACCATCAATGCGAAAGACTTTGTAATGAATATGTCTTTGACCTAAATCGGTGTGCATACTTATTTCAGAGTTAACAGGGGACAAATGAAAATTGCTAGCATTCAACCGAATAAAGTCGACACACTAAACATGTAGTTGTAAGTTATGGAACATTTCATAAAAACTATGAAAACCTTCATTATATTTATGAAGACATATCATAACACAAATATTTCATTGGTTACGACATATTTCATAATCTTTAAGAATTTTTTCTTAAATACAATGAAATCTTTCTTAGATCTTATGAAACTAAGTTTCACTAATTTAACAATCTTGTTTTATGAAATATTTCATAAAACAAAATTAATTTTATTTATGATTTTTTCATACATATTAAGAAAAAATTCACTAAATTTATGAAAAACCTTTTATGAAATTGCTTCATAAATATTATGAAGGAAAATTCTTTCAGTGTACATACTTATGTAAGACTTAATACAGAAGAAATGAGAATTGCTAGCATCAACCAAATGCCGTCGCCAAACTAAAAATATATTTGTATGTTATGAAACGTTTTATAAAGACAATAAAATCCTTGATAATTTTTATGAAGACACTTCATAACATAAATATTTTATTGCTTTTAACAAATTTCATAATTTTTAAGAATTTTTTATTTAGCACAATGAATCTTGATCTTATGAAACTAAGTTTCACTAATTTAATAATTTTATGTTTATGAAATGTTTATGAAGAAACTGTATGAATTGAATTTTTCATATAAAGGGTGATTTTTTAAGAGCTTGATAACTTTTTAAAAAAAAAAACGCATAAAATTTGCAAAATCTCATCGGTTCTTTATTTGAAACGTTAGATTGGTCCATGACATTTACTTTTTGAAGATAATTTCATTTAAATGTTGACAGCGGCTGCGTCTTAGGTGGTCCATCCGCTTAGTCCAATTTTGGCATTTCCACGTTTTTGAGTAACAGAGACCCAATTGGTGCGAACGGCGACGAATCGAAAATTGGTGGTCATCATTAACACTGGCCGATACAGCTGCGATATTTTCTTCAGTTCGCACTCTACGTAAGCGTGTTGGTGGTTTAATGTCCAACAATGTAAATTTGGTGCGAAATTTAGTCACAATAGCCCGAATAGCCGCTTCAGTGGGTCGATTAAACTGACCATAAAATGGAAGCGCGCAATGAACTTTCTTAACAGAGCACGCATTTTGATAATAAAATTCAATAATTTGCAAGCGTTGTTCGTTTGTAAGACGATTCATGATGAAATGTCAAAGCATACTGAGCATCTTTCTCTTTGACACCATGTCTGAAATCCCACGTGATCTGTCAAATACTAATGCATGAAAATCCTAACCTCAAAAAAATCACTCTTTATATTAAGAAAAAAAAATCACAAATTTTATGAAAAACTTTTTATGAAATTGCTTCATAAATACTATGAAGAAAAATGCTGAGAGTGTACTTTGAATTTTTCTAAGTTTGCTTACATTCGTTGCTCCTATTTTCAATAGGGTATGTGTCCAAAATTAGACTAGCGTAAATTTACTTTGTATTTTTGTATTCATTAAAATAAAATAACAAAGTTAATTAAATTATATTCATTCTTAATTATGTCCGTTTTCAGATTAAAACACTCAAATTGGCCATACTCTATATACGATATCTCGTAGAAGTTTTAGATGGTGATCAGGATCCGAACAGTGGATTTCGCGCCGACTTAAAACCGTTACATCGAAAAAATTCCCACGAAAAGAGAGCATATATCAGAAGTGAAACGAAGGTAAGTGCTTGCTTGTACGCATACATACATACATATGCAATTACAATAAACATTATGCAGTTTACATTATAAATTACTTTGCTAAATTATTATACAAACACACGCCATTAAGAGTTATGGACCTGCCATAAAAATGTACACAAAACAAAAAAAAAGTTGAACGAAGGATTAATGTAAAGTGGCACATAAACAAACGAAAGCCACATGCAATTTTGACAGAAAACAGAGATCAAATCTCATCGAAATACCGGCGTACATACAGACTGTGTGTGGTGATTCCCAGAGAGTGAGAGAGAGGGTGGCATGGTGTGTGAAGCCAGGGAAGGGTGGAAGAGAGAAATGCCTCATTAAACGACACTTAAGTAAATTGTATTGTCTAATTTATGTGCAATCCACAGCAAAATGGATATCCCCAATAAAAACCGCAACACTTAAATAATAATTTTCGGGGTTTAAGTAGATAAGTGTGTACGACGGCGAGTATGTTTCTAGCCAAACATTAATGAGGAGGCTACATGTTCGTTGGGTTGTGGTGGTGGTAGGATGGTAGGAAAACAATAGACTACATACCCTACGTACAGCATGGTGTTATGTCTTACATTCTGTTAATAACTCAATTGCATTTGTTATGACAGCGAACGGCGAGGGTGGGGTTTCCGTGTCTGTATCTCTTCGGTTAAGTGTTTTTGTTTGTCGCTGGCCCTTTTTCCATCGCTGCTTTGGTTGGTGGCAAATATCAAGTGCCTGTGCCTCTGCCTGCTATTTGACTTAATTCAGCAAGTGTTCTTTGTGTTGACTCCGGCAGCTATCATAATCATAAAAATCCACCAAAGAACATTTTTGTAATTGATTCAATATCAAAATGTGTATTCAAAGCTAAAAAGCATTTGTTGATAAAGCCACAAAGATTTGGAGTATTCTGTGCATTACTCGATACGGTTTGGTTTGTACAAGTGTGCGCAGTTGAATGAACACATGGCCATCTCGAAAATACATACATTGGTACATATTAAAATTTATCTTTTCTAATATTTTATGCGTCGGTATTGTACGAGATATTAACGTTGGTCTATCTCCGCTTTGTGGTGTTTGGGAATACACCCCCTTTTTAAAGTTTTTTAAAACACTATTTTTTACTCCTATATTCAAATATATTTGAATTTTTAGCAACATCATGGCGTGTGCCTATTAGGCCTGTTCGATTGGGCTTACTAGCTTAACTTTTGTATGGTATTTACTCGCTTAACAAGAACTCTCTTAATTGTGTTGCCACATTTTTCCTGTTAATTCATTTAAGAAAAACCAATGTGTAGCAACGTTGACACTTATCAAGTCTCTTAATTGTAAGCTAGTAAGCCCAATCGAACAGGCCTATTTGTCCCCAACCTTGGGGAATTTATTATGGTTAATAGGACAAAAAATATGATATGGGGACGGGATTTTTAATGGGATTTCATAAAATATTTTTGGGATTTTGTGGGGATATTCGAACTATGTACTTTGAAAAATATTTAGTATTTGATTTTAACCGGGAATTCAAATTTATCTATATACACTCAGAAAAAAAGCATTCTTAAATCTGAGTAAAATCGATACTCCAATTTAGTTTAACAATTTTACTCCAGTTTACGTAAAATTTCCTTACGAGAAGGAAAATTAAATAGATATGAGTACACTTTCCTTATTTCAAAGCCAGAAAAAATAGTACTTATACTCAAAATAGGGTAGTAAATTTACTTAAAAACATTTTTTTTGGGTATAGTAAAAACTTCTTACAATTAAGTATATTCATATTTGTGCGGAAGAAAATTTACTAGCGTTTAAGAAAGAAAATAATGCAAGAAAGAAATAATATGGACAAATTCCCTTTAGGAAGTTTTTACTTAAAAATGTGTTTATTACTTCAAATAAAGTAAATAAATTTAATTAAATTTATGCCATGTTCCTCATACATTCATGTATAAATGAACATATAAAAATTACTTCAGTGTGTTTAGAAAAATACATGAATAGTAGTCTAAGAAGCAATTCTCGTTCGTTAGCCGAGACTTTCATGATAAGTACTTCAAATATTACTCTAAACAATCACTGAGTAGGCGCCTACCTAGCCACCGCAGCAGTCATGGTGAAATATCTCAACTCTTTATGGTATGAGTAAGATGAAACGTTTGAGAACTATACCATATTGTCATTTTTCATATGAGTGTTGCACACTCTGAAGCGAAATATTTCCATTATCGAGTATAGTCGTAGTCAGGCTGAATACAAATTTACTTGGTTTAGGAAAATTTAACTCAGGCTGAGTACAAATTTACTTGGTTTAAGGTAAAATTTCCTCAGATTGAGTATAAATTTACTTGGCATGACTAAAAATTTACTTAGTTTGAGTAACAATTTACTTGGATTGAGGAAAAAACGGAATATTTTCCTCAGTTTGAGTATAAATTTACTTGATTTGAGTAAAATTTCTAAAAAAATTTCCTTAGATTAAGTAAAGATTTACTTGATTTGAAGAAAAATTTTCCTCAGTTTGAGTAAATTTTACTTGCTTTGAGGAAAAGTTGAACTGCAATCAAGTTCAAAGCATGCCCTATTTTCAAGGAAAAGTTTGTACTTGATGTGAGAAATTATTGCCTTAGCGCTATACGAAGTTCAATTTTCCTCAGTTGTAGTACATATTTACTTAATCCGTGGCATACTTTTTTCTGAGTGTATATTTATTCTCGTCGTTCCATTGTGGAACATAATTTATCTAGAAATGTCTACAAATTTATTACTTAACTGCTCACTACCTTTATCATGAGTTTAGTTTGGAAGGTGACGACTATTTTCTTCACACTCATAAAAAAGTGAACCCTATAATGAGTTAAATTGAACTAAAATTTAGGAAAATTGAACTAGTTGAATCAAGTTCAAACTTCTCCTTGAAATTAGTACAAGCTTTGAACATGATTCTAGTTCAATTTTCCTCAAACCAAGTAACTATTTACTCGAACTGAGGAAAATTCCAGTAAGTTTTTCCTCAAACCAAGTACATTTTTACTAAATCTAAGTATAATTTTACTGAAATTTTCCTAAATCTAAGTAAATTTTTCCTAAATCCAAGTAAGTTTTTACTAAATTTAAGTAAAATTTTCCTAAAACTAAGTAAATTTTTACTCAAATTGAGGACATGTTTGCTGATTTTTTCCACAAAACAAGTAAATTTGTACTTAAACTGAGAAAATTTTACTTGATACAAGGAAAAAGTGAGCTTAAAATAAGTTCAATTTAACTAAAATAATTCAAACAAATGATTTTGCTTCAGAGTATGCAAAATTTACAACATGAAATATTTCTCAAAAGTTTCATGAAACCTTAGCCATAAAGAGATGAGCTATTACTCCGTGATTGCTGCGAAGATTGGCGCCTTCGCTGTGGTTGTTTAGCAAACTAACGAGAATTGCTTCTTAGATTAGCATTCAAGAATATTTCTAAACAATTTGAAGTATTTTTTTATAAGTTCATTAATAAGAACTCGGCATAAATTTCAGTCTTTCAATCTTTTTTAGTGAAAATTTCCTAAATGGAATTTTTTCCATACAAAAAAAATCTTAATATTTTTCTTGCTTAAAATCTTGGAAATTTTCTTCCACACAAGTATGAATTTACTCAATTGTAAGAATTTTCTATTAAATCCAATGAAATGATTTCAAGTAAATTTACTACCTTATTTCTAATAAATGAACTATTTACTATGGCTTTGTAATAAGGAAAATTTACTCATACTTAGTTAATTTTCCTACTTTGAAGGATATTTTTGCTAAACTGGTGTAAAATTGTTGAACTAAATTGGAGTATGGATTTTACTCTAATTTAGGAATGCTATTTTTCAACTTCTGTTTTGTTATAAGTCAGTAATTCACTTAGCAGAGCCTGCTATTAACAACATCAGCCCATCCCATCATCAGGCAATTTTCTGCCATAACAACAGATTATTGCAGTTTTGCTTCAAAAACATTTTGAAAATTATGAATGATGATGAAATGAAAATGAAGTTTTATAAAAAATTCATATGTGGAAAAATAAGAAATAAGCTGTACAAACATTGCGGATTGTTTCCTAGATCATGGTATGGGACAGTACGGTCTTATCAGAAAGTTTTTATGTGTCTTCTCGATACAAAATGTCAAATTCAATGCATTCTACACTTGATTATATAGGGTCCGCCATCTAACGTTTTATTTTCAACTATTCAACCGTTGGACTATTATTTGTGGGGTGCCCTCAGCAGCCATTTGAATGAAATTATTTTCCATTATTGACCGGAAGGATTGTACTTTCAAATAAAAAAAGAAATTTGAGAAAACATTCAGGAGTTTTTTTATAGCATTTTCAAAAATTTCAAAAATTTGGCGGACCCTATATTTATTTATTTCAATAAATACACATTTCTTTAAATTACTAATAAACTGTGAAATTATTTTATCTTTCCAGACTATAAATCGTCAAAGTAAAGGTCGGACTGGCTGGCCTCAAGATGTCTGGGCTTCTGAATTGATTCCAGAGCAAGAGTAAAACTTTTGCCACATTTCCTTGAAACAATACTACATTGTAACTTATAAAAAAACCTATGGATTCCTTAATTTATTATTCCTTAAATAAAAACAGAAAACGTACCGTAGTTTTACGATAGATAACCAAACAAAAATGTAAACAATTCCCAGTTAATCCTTTGTTAATTGATGCATTCATTCGAATGCCGATGTAAGTATAAACATTTCATTGTATTTACGGTTAAAATGATCTTAACAAACACGCACATGATTATTTACTCTTTCCTTTTAACAATGGGAATAAACAAATGCATCCATCAGACGTACAGTACGGCTCATAATTGGTGACATTTCACGTGAAATGCGGAGAACAAAATGTCTACATACATACAGTGGCACAGAAATGTCTACATACCCTTTACAAACGTATACAAATGTCCATCATGAAACTAGTCGAAGTGTATTGGTATCAAAGCCGAGGTTTTCGATTAATAATAAGGCTGTTTTTCTTTAAGACTGGATAACTAAGCTGCGATGAGAAAAACCTAAATAAAAAGTTAAAATTTCACTCAATTTCAAATTATCGCCAACAGCAATATAAATGTGTGTATGAAAACAAAATTTTGAAAAAAAATATTTTATATTAAAAATATTGGACTTAGCCTGGATAATTATCCAGTGTAAGTCAAATTTATGGTTATCGAGGCTAAGTCCAAAAAAGTCAACACAAACTAAATTTGTTTTGATACAAATATTTATATTGTAGTTGGCGACAATGTGAAAAAATATTTTTTATTTTGAGCAAAGAATTAAATTTTTATTAAAGTTTTTGTTATCGCAGCTTGTTATCCCCTCTTAAAGAAAAACAGCCCTAATAATCATTCATATCTTATTTAAATAAATACATTTTTTAAATGCATATTAATGATTAAAATATTTTTTGGAAAAATCTCATTTTAGCCGAATTGCGTATTTTTGTTAGTTTGCCAGCATCGCTCTGCCCAATAATATTACTTAAAACCTTTTCACACTACATACGAAATCAATCGATTTCAGCTTGAAATGACAGTAGGTCGACAAATGCCAAATTTGTATGGGATCTGACATTTGTAAATCTTCATTGAGTTGAAATCGATCAATTTCGCATGCAGTGGGAAAAGGCTATTATGGTCAATAGTTCAATCATCATTAATAAGCATTTCAAAAATTTCAATCGTTTGGACTTATTTACATAAATTTCGAATAACCCAACTGTGATACCACTGTTTGTTAGTACTCCTCGACAAGTTTTAAGATGAATAGCGTCGAATAACCCGACTGTGATATCACTGTTTGTCAGAACTAGCGATACATTTCCCATGATTTTCGACATAAAAAAATATGTAGTTTAGGGATTATGGTCATTTGTGTCCAATAAGTGTCGTTTAAATTCGGGTTATTAGTTTTGGCTTTGTGGCCCCCACAGTTTTTGAATTCAAAAGAAAAAAATATATTTCCTAATTTTATGAGAAAAAAAAAAACGAGAAATAAAAAATATTAAAATAATAAAAAATAAAATAAAATATATTTGTTTATTATATATTTATATAAACAAGAATTCAGTCTTTCATAAGGAACTTAACATATGGCAGAATGGAATAAAAATAAAGAAGAATTAAATATTAATTCTTCTACATATTAAGAATATCATCAGCAGTTACAAGCAATTTAACTACCGCTTAGCAAGAATTAAAAATTGATCTTGGTTCATGGCCATGTTGTAATACAGCAAGCGAAATGGCCGCCGCGACCTCGGCGGCATACCTCCATCCAAATTTTCGATGACACTGAGGCATAATTGAGGTTCTAGGCCGTTAATGTGCCGAATTATTTCATCCTTTAGCTCTTGAATTGTTGCTAGCTTATCGACGTACACCATTTCTTTCAAATAACCTCAAAGAAAGAAGTCCAACGGTGTCAAATCACATGATCTTGGCGGTCAATTGGCATCGCCACCACGTGAGATAACACGGTCATTGAATTTGTCGCGCAAATTTCCAATTCGGGCCATAAAAAGTTCGTTATCATCTCACGATAGCGAAGACCATTCACAGTAACTGCCTGACCGGCCTCATTTTGGAAAAAATACGATGCCGCCAGCCCACAAACCGCACCAAACAGTTACTCTTTATGGGTGCATTGGTTTTTAGACAATCACTCTTGGATTATCATTCGCACAAATGCGGCAATTCTGCTTATTGACGAATCCACTGAGGTGAAAATGTGTCTCATCAATGAAGATGATTTTCTTTGAAAATTTATCATCCACTGTTGTTATTTCTTTCCACCATTCTGACCATTGACGACGTTTGGAATGGTCAAGAGGCTTTAAATGCAAGTCTTTATGCATAATGTTCATCAACGACGAGCGTGAAAGGTGCAAATTGTTGGGCACGACGACGAGTTGAGGTGGACGGCTCTTCAGCCACACTATCCCAAACAGCAGCAATATTTTCTGCAGTACGAGCTGTACGAGCATCTCCTACAGACCCGGTTTGCTCTAATTTTTGCTCGATTTTTCCGATTGTACGCACATTTGGACGATTAAATAGACCGAAAAAATCTCGAAGTGCAAGATATGCATTTTGATTTGAACGCCCATTTTTATAAACTTTAACGCGTGGCTCAATTGTGTATCTTTCCATGGTTCAAATTGAGCTAGTCAGAAATTGAGAAATGTCAAATGAAATGCAGAAAAAAATTGACCTTTAGGTGTGGTTCGCATTCAACATCGGCCCTTACAATTTAACCGCCCTTTATTTGACTCGATTTGCTTCAAATTGGCACAGGACCTTATAATTCAACTAGAAATATCTGTGGTGAAAATAGGTCAAATCGGGTCATAAATCTGACCTGATATCTCACATACAAATTTCGCTCTATATTTTTGGACCTTCCTCCTATATAAAGCACATATTTAACCGATTCTCTTAAAAATTGGCACGAAATGTCATATTTAAACTAGAAACATCTCTAATGAAAATAGTTCAAATCGGTTTAGATTTATATATAGCTCCCACAATGTCGATTTGTGTGGGGCTTGACTTTTTCTGCTCTAGAAACCACAAAATTTAACAGATTTTAATCAAATTTGGCAGAACGACTTATATTTTAAATAGAAACATCTCATTTAGTTTAGTTTTCCGTTTGTTTTATTTTGGTCTGTAATTAATATTAGGCCTGTTCGATTGGGCTTACTAGCTTAATATTTGTATGGAATTTACTCGTTTAACAAGAAAGTAGTCTGCTACTCTCTTAATTGTGTTGCCAGATTTTTCTTGTTAATCCATTTAAGAATATCCAATGGGAAGCAACATTGCCACCTTATCAAGTCTCTTAATTGTAAGCTATTAAGCCCAATCGAAGAGGCCTGCTGCAGACACCTGAATATGCGCGATATTGTCACACCAATTCTGGTGCCTCCCAAACAAATTGACATATGCTTTGGTATGTATGCTTTTGCCACGCCCTTTGTGGTAGATTATGACTTGAAATCTGAACTATAAATATAACAAACATTTTTTTTAATTTTTATATATAACTAGCTGAACCCCGCCCGCTTCGCCAGGCAAAAACACAAATGGTAAAATTAAAATCAGGTTTCATATTGATCTTATCATATTGATATTATCGTGGTCAGTAATATATACGTTGCAATTTTCAGCCTTCTAGCTAAAAGACACTTTTGCCGCGCCCCAACTACCCACCAAACGAAAATTCAAACTCCAGCATCATATTTATCTTTCTTGTGGTCAGTAATATATACGTTCCAATTTGCAGCCTTCTGGCTCAAAAAAACACTATTGCCACACACATAAAATGAAAATCCAAATTTCGGCATCATATTTATCATTCTCGTGGTCAGTAATATTTATGTACCAATTTTACATCCTATGTCCTTCCTTGGGCCAACACGAATTCATCAAGCCCAAAATCGTGAAAATCAGACGATCCGTTATAAAGTTTTGCGTGTTCACACGGACGGCATTCTCTTTTATAAATATAGATATTCACACAGATCTCCACGATTCTTGTGCAATATTTTGGTTGGTACTTTTTTATCCCTTTTTGTCTCAAACTCGAAAAATCCATTTATGTTATTAAGTATATACCATTTTATGTCGCTTGCGCCCTGAGACTTGCAAATTTTTAAAAATCAATTTATCTTGCGCGGCTACGTACTCAGAGAATTGTACACACCAATTTCTAATAGTTTTTTCAGACACTAGCCGAAAACTTTGGTTGGTACCATCTTTATCAAAATTTCCCCAGTTTGTTCCATTTTTATCACTTTTCATCCGCTTCCCACCTTAACCCATTGCCACCCTCTGTCTCCATATGAAGACTGTTTAATGCCGTGATTGGCACCATTGTTATCCCTTTTTACCCAATTTCAATATTTTCTTCGTCGCATTAGTGCTATAAGAGTAATGTCCTTTCCAAATTTCTAGATTCTAGGCCCAGCGGTTTGGTCAAGGCGGTGGTACAATTTTTATCCCATTTAATCCCTTAAAAGTACAAATTTCGAAAAATGCCTTCTTATACTGAAAGAATTATCTTCATAATATTTATGATTTTGTCTTAAACTCATTGAAAACGTTCATTAAAAAGTCGCCGAAGAAACATTTCATAACATGTATGAAACATGTTTCATAAAGCACAAATCAATGAAAAGTATCATGGAATTTATGAAAGATTTCTTAGAAACTATGAAATGAAGTTCTTCATTCTAAGAACTTTTGTCATAAAAAATCATTATATTTCATACATAATGTTGTGTTTCCAAACAAAAGACGTTTTCGATTCCACTACAAAAAGGTAACTGACTATATTCTATTTTATTTATTCTCAAAGTCATCGACAATTCCATAGCCTACTACAATTACAAAACTAGTCGTCAGTGGCATAGCCTACTATAAACAATATCAATACAGTTGTTATAACATACATATATTCAAAGTGTTGTTCCAACACATAATATGATGTATGAAAATTTTCATAGATTTTATGAAGAATCTTCATTAATTTTATGAAAGAGTTTTATAAATAGTAATAATTTATACTGAAGTTTCCAATATAAACAAGAAAGCGTAAAAAAAGGTCTGACTCGTTGACTAACCAATCAACACTCACCACCATTGCGCGAGTCTTTGCAATGAATATGTCTTTGAACTAAATCAGGGTTCGTACTTATGTCAGAGTTAACAGAGTACAAATGAGAATTGCTAGCATTAAACGAATAAAGTCGACACACGGAAAATGTAGTTGTAAGTTATGAAACATTTCATAAAAACTATGAAATCCTTCATTATATTTAAGAACATATTTCATAACACTAATATTTTATTGGTTATGACATATTTCATAATATTTAAGAATTGTTTCTTTAATATTATGAAATCTTTCTTTGATCTAAGTTCACTTTTGTTCTATGAAATATGAAATGTTTATGAAACATTTCATTTTATTTATGAATTTTTCATACATATTAAGAAAAAATTCACTAAATTTATGAAAAACCTTTTATGAAATCGTTCATATTCATATAATTTTTATGAATATTATGAAGGAAAATTCTTTCAGTGTAGTATTAAAAATAAAAATTAATACAAATTTTGTTCCAATTTTCAAAATTGTTGGGAAATTTAACAATTTGTTATTTATTTTTTCCATTTTTCTGATTCGTTTACAGCAATTTAAATTACCAAAGAAATTTATACCTACTCTTTTCAACTAAATATAGGGTCCGCCATCTAACTTTTTTTTCAACTATTCAACCGTTGGACTATTATTTGTGGGGTGCCCGAGGCAGCCATTTGAATGAAATTATTTTCCATTATTAAACGGAAGGATTGTACTTTCAAATAAAAAAAGAAATTTGAGAAAATATTCAGTAGTTTTTTTTATAGCATTTTCAAAAAAAAAAGTTATTTGTGGTTTCTAGAGCGGAAAAAGTAAATCATAGGAGACATTGGTATGGGGTCCGCCATCTAACGTTTTTTTTTTTTCAAATATTCAACCGTTGGACTATTATTTGTGGGGTGCCCGAGGCAGCCATTTGAATAAAATTATTTTCCATTATTAACCGGAAGGATTGTACTTTGAGAAAATATTCAGTATTTTTTTTATAGCATTTTCAAAAAAAAAAGTTATTTGGCGGACCCTATATATGAAAAAATAACAGAATTGTATCCAATAAATATTTCAAACATTAGCTTATCATCGCCACCCCAAATCTCACATTGGAAGATAGCGATTTCAGCTCTGGTCTACACATACAAAGGTAGATGACACATTCTATCCGACTTTAATCTTTTCAAATGTTCACACCTTTAAACATTGTTTCCGTTTGACATTATCGATATGCTTCCGTTACATCTTTATGTTCACAAAAGGTACTTGGGTGTGAAGTATTCCACCTCTACATAGTTTTCTTATTCACAAAAATAAATAATCAAAATTTCCGTAATTAAATTTGTATATGCATGTGTGTAAGCATATTTAAAGTAAATATATTCTAATTGCCAAATAATACCAAGCCGACAAGTGAAAATTGTTTATTCTTTTAGGTTTATTTAAAAGACAAGTAGTCACCTACGTACTATATATGTACATACATATGTAGCATACAATTCAAATGGATAAATTTGTTTAAATTTTAAACAAAACAAATTTTCGGTTTTATGGTTGTTAAATTCCCAGGATACATACACATACATATGTATGTGGGTATGGCTACGGCGACTATATTATAACAAGAACAAGAAAAACGACAAAGTTAGGCCGTGCAGTGTCGTATCTACTTCGTCAAGAAAAAGTAAAAAGTGTCGAGTGAGTATCACTTGTTGAATGTACTGTTTTTGGACAGCGTTTGGCTTCCATTTGATTGTCTCTCCCGTCTCCTCAGACTCAAAGGAAGCACTATGACACATTTCATGCTTTCTGTAGGGTATACACAAATTTCACGTGTTCGGGAGGAAACACTTGAAACGAGTGAACAACAAAAGTTGTGAAATAATAACAACAACAACAACAGATTCGAACTACAATTACAATTTTTTATTGAATTCTTTTGTATCGAACGGAACGTTTTAAATCAATGTTCAATTGCCAATACTCTCGTACACTGGATGTGGATGGCGTACGAGTACATTTAATATAAACAAAAGAAAACTAAAAGTATTTTTAAACATTTCAACATTTCCCTCTCCTCAAAAAAAAAGAAGAAAATAAAAGGCTTTGCCAAAGGAATAGTAAATCCATTCCCATTAAATAATGAAGTTGTTTAATTGGAAAGCAAAGAATAACAATGATCAGAAACTATAAAAACTTTTGTTTACATCCCGGCAAGACTTTACACCTTTTTCGGAATAGTGTGTGTGTATTAAACGTACAACAACGTTTTAATGGATAATGGCATTAATATGAATACAGGTACTCCGAATAAATAGAAAAAGTAACGCAACACACAATTAATTGTGTATTGTGCCGAAGTCTGCGGGTAAAATGTTCCAGAAATTTTCACAAAGGTTCGTTTATAATCTGGTACTAATTAAATATGTGTTTCAGCTCGCATAGTTTTGATCTAGCTTGAAAATGTTTTCCTCTGGGGTATGTACAATGTCGGCTACGCAGAGTAACAGTTTTTGAACCCAAAATCAATTTGAGGTTATATCAGTTTTTCGGTAATCAGGGAAAACCCCCAAATACACTTTGGGGGTTATATCCGTGTTACTCCCAAAATTGTTTTGGGGTTTATGACGCTTAGGGTTATGGCCGGGCACCTCTCAGGTGTCCGGTGATTGGGCTTAATAGCTTACATTTAATAGTTTTTTGTTTAGTTGTCTTTCTCTACTGAATTAGGAATACAAATCTGACAAGACCATACTCGTTAACTAAGCGTGTATCAATCAACTTTCTTATAAAGCGAGTAAATTCGATACTTTAAAAACACAACGATGTGGGCCATTTAACATTTTAAATTTGAACTACCGATTACTTTGACTTTGAAAGGTGGAATAATATTCATTTTTATTTTCAGATTTATGTTTGACATTTGCAAAATGTGGACGCTATACTCTCCAACAATATTGGGAAATATTAAAAACTTACTTCCAAAGTATTGAGTCTTTGACCCAAACTGTAAGAAATTTACGTGGAAAACTTTTAAGCATTATTAGGGCTGATCGATTGGGCTTACTAGCTTACTACTCTCTAAGTTACCCAGTAAAGTGGTGTCAGATTTTTTTCTCTTATTTATTTAAATAAAACCAATGGATAAAAATGTTGCCACCTTATCAAGTATCTTAATTTTAAGCTAGTAAGTCCAATCGAACAGGCCTATTAGCTGTGTCATTTTCGTCCCGTATATAAGTGACGTATATACAGTACGAAAAGAACGCATCGCCGCTTAGCATAATCTAATTGGCAACACTTTCATAAAATACAAAATTGTGCACCCTACTTAATTGAGAGAGTTATATTTTTATCATTTCGTTTGTAGCTTCTATATGTCAAGGCGTATTTATATAGGGTCCGCCATCTAACGTTTTATTTTCAACTATTCAACCGTTGGACTATTATTTGTGGGGTGCCCGACACAGCCATTTGAATGAAATTATTTTCCATTATTAACCGGAAGGATTGTACTTTCAAATAAAAAAATAAATTTGAGAAAATATTCAGTAGTTTTTTATAGCATTTAAAAAAAAAAGTTATTTTGCGGACCCTATAAAGGTGATAGCTGAGAGCAACAACAAAATAAGGTAATTTTTTGATTGGTGAGCCGTACTGTCAAAGCAAAATATATGGGATTAGACAGTTTCGATTACAATCGAATGAAAAAAAAATCAACCAGATGGGCTACTGACTTCACCTGATATAAATACACCTCGCTATATGTTAAGTCCAATGAAGTTTTTTGTTGAAAGCTTGTTAGCATTCCGAATATGTCTGTATTTAAATTATTGTTGAAGGAATAGTTAAGTTAACAGGAAGCAGTCTCGTGCATCAATCCATCGAAATCGATCATATACGTTAAAGTTAGTAATCTTTCATTGCAATAAATATGAAATAGTTTTATTTTGATAAGGATATTTTTTCACCGCAAGCATATTGCGGTAAATATTTGGTAAATAGGCAACCCGTTTATCCCCGTTTTACTTACTGTGGATAAAAAGGTTGTTTAACCGTATATACGTTTTCGTTTATTTGGCTAAGCCTATATACGCTTAGACGAAAAGAACACAGCTATTGCCGCATATGGGGTTCAGAGAACCCACATGTGACTATTGATAAGCCAATGCATCCACAGCGAGACACTATGGCGGCATCGTTAGACCATGTACTGAAAAATTGGGTTGGTCGGACGAGGTACTGCCGAGACGAGGTCATATGAATGATATTGTGTTCCTTTCCAATAAAACCAGAAAATTTAAAAATAATCAGTACTAATCAGCCGATTCTAAATTTAAATGGCCCACCCTATATTAAGCTTGTTCGATTTGGACAACTTATACAACAAAAATTAGGTTTAAAATTGGCCCATGTTTTTTGGAAGATCGATATTTTTCGACAAAATATGTGTGTATTTCGGTAGAGCACGGTGAACAAATATTACAAATTGGAAATTTTTGCATCTCCCGCGAAAAAGAAATGTATGTATGCATGACATTTTTGTTTTGCAATTGTTTTCGCGATCTATCCAACAGATTTTTTGCATGCGTATAGTCATTGTTGCAAAAATCCAAAATTCACGGTTCTAATTGCATTTATTTCAACTTTCTCTATTTGGGTTTCTGCAACTATTCTGTCAAAAATATCAGTCAGCAATCATAAAAATTTATTGGTAAATTGTAATCCTTAAATGTCCTTTTTGAAAGGACTTTTTTGATTTTCTCGAAAAAAGGTCCAATGTTCTCTCAAACATTAACTTACAACACTTTGTACAATGTCCCTTTCGATCGAAAACTTTGACCCACTGTAAAAAGAAACTCAGACCAGCTAAACTATAAGTTTATTCTACAAAAATGTTCTACTCAACATGCCCTTTCAGAATTATATGGCCGCTATTCTGTTCCAAAAAAGCTGTTGTACAGAGTTATTTATGAAAACAATCATAAAATTTTTCTGTTTAAATTTTCATTTTTATGATTATTGCTGTTTTTGTTTGTTTACATTTTCCAACACTATATTTTTCATGTCTAGATACACATATATGCATGCAAAATCTAGCTGACATAAGGTCGATTTATAGAAATCCCATACAAAATTGACATTCGAGCTTATGTCATATCAGCTAGATTTCGCATGAAGTTTGAAAAGTTTTTTGGCAACTCATACAGTTAGTTATACAGAAAAACTTTGTAAAATTACATTATTGTGTTATTGGTAATTTTGCAAAGTAATTTATTTACAATTATGTGTTCAGAAAGAATTTTATGCCAAACATGCATCTTTTAACCAGCCCTGGTATACGATAATACTCTACCAACTCCACTGTAACGCGGACAACAAATCCAAAAAAAAAAAAAAATGCATCTTTAAATTTTAGGAATCTTTGCAGCAACAATAGGTCTGTTCGATTGGGCTTACTGGCTTAATTTTTGTATGGAATTTACTCGCTTAACAAGAAAGTAGCTTACTACTCTCTTAGTTGTATTGCCAGATTTTTCCTGTTAATCCATTTAAGAAAAACCAATGTGTAGTAACGTTTATAATAAATTCGGTTTAAAGGCCCATTCAGACAGACGCGACACGACAGTCTGTGACAAATTCTTATTGACACTACTGTCAAAGCTTTAACGAAGTTTTATTTTCTGTCAGTAATACATATTTGTGATATTCCCCTTAAACTAATTTCTTATTAATTTAAAAACTAAACTTTGATCACATTTCCGACATTCTGCAATTATAAATAAAGGTGATAAATGTAAAAAAGCAGTCAAATCAAATCTGGTCAAAACGTATCAGAACAGCTTAGATTTCCCACCAGATTTTGTTGCAAAATCCGAAAAAGTTAACATATCAGAACACGAAAATACAACTCTGCACTATATTGAAAATACATCCCTTCTACTACGAAATTATCCAACCACATTGGGTAACCGTGTTCCTGTGACACTAATGACTCATTCGACCTTTGAGGTAGTTGTTAAAGTAACGAGTAATTCGTAAAATTTCTTCAATCAGATATCATTTCGACATCAAGCTTTTTCGCTGCGCTAAACTATACAAGTTATAAATATCAAAGTTCAGCTACACAAAAATATAAACGGGCTACACGCAACTGCAGTATTCTAAAAATAAATAAAAGGGAGCAGATATATTGTGATTCGAGCTAAATATAAAGCTAATCGGAAGTGAACAAAGGAGAGAAAAATAGTTTCAATTTTTGTTTTACATAATTGGGTGATTTAATTAAGCTACGAGAATGTATTTATTACGATTATTAGCAATTATGAATGATATGGATTTTGAAGAACGTTTATAAAACACAAAGTGTTTGAAAAGAAAAATAGTGGCAAAGCAACAAAAGTGAGCAAGCGACGAAGTACAGTGTTTTCGATTTTTTCCAAATAACGAAAACACATAAAAAACTGATTAAACCATTTGTTTAATATAAACAAAGAAAGCGAAGAAAAAAACCAGCAGCAACACCGACACCATTTCCAGTGTCTTGCGTATAAAGTGAAATCAAGGGCAAGTAAACTTACCGTGAACATCTTAAAAAGACGAGATATAAAACTCTGAACTAAACTACCACTACCCGTAACGACGCCATTTTGAAAAGCCAACAAGAAAACAGGAATTCTGTATCGAAAATATAAGATTTTCCCAATCAGAATTTGTATTAGAAATATTCCGGTATATTCGGTGCGTTGTATTAGTGTAATGTTTACTACGCAACAACAACTCAGACTACAACAACAAGCAGCCAACAGAATTTACACCATAAAGGACAAAAGAGCCGGAGTGAAGAAAAGAATTCTCGTCCATCCCTCGACAATGTTCAGAAACTTCAATTGCCAATTGACGACACCCACAATAACAGCAACGGCCATGATCAGCAACTGCAATAGACAAGGAGTTATTTGCCAGCAACCGTGGTTTATAAGAGTCCAAGCTTAAGAAGTGTGACAGCGACCTTAAACTTCAAGTCTAATTGAAATTTAAACGTAATATCCAAAAAATATTAACCTTTACAAGGTCGTCGTGTCCCCTCTTAACTTAGGATTGTTAAGTTATATGCATCGTTAAAACATCTGGATTTCAAACAAATACAATAAAATACACATTAAAATTAGTATAATAACAACAAATAAAGGCGTTATTATTAACCAAACACAAGGAATACTTCAGCGCGGAGTGCAGATCTCCATTATTTACACACCCTACTTTTGACAACCATTAAGGACGACTGCGTCTAATACAAGGATTTTACCTGGAACGTAAAACACCTTGCACTTGGATATTACGCTACCTTTTTTGATTGCGAAGCTTCAGATTATCAGAGACAGCGCCACCATGAAACTCTTGGAAAGTTCGCGCTTTGAAGCCATCAATAATGCTTTGTCTATTGGTTCCGGCAGTAGCACCATATTTGGACGCATTGAATCGTATTCATGCAAAATGGTTGCTGCCGACAAGACATTGTATAAACGTTTCACAGCTGAAACGCATGGGTACGGACCGCATGACTTGCAGGCCCTCTCGCCGCCTCAGACATTGGCTGATCTCTCGCCAAATTTTCACCGCAACAATAGCCAGTCCGGCGATGAGGGTGTGATTTTATGCGATACCATATCGCGTAAGACATTGTTTCATCTGATTGCTACATTGAATGCTTCATTCGAACCGGATTATGATTTTTCGGAGGCCAAGGTGAGAAAGAGAAGTATATATTATTATTCACTTTTATATATGAAATCATGGCACAATAATAGAGGTAGATGCAATTGCCCAACAACAACTAAAATTCAGATACAATCCTGTGTATTTTAGCATTTTGATTGTCAATTCACATTCATATAATCAAGGCCGTACGCAGGATTTTGACCTGGGGGGAAGGTTTTCAATTAATCTTACAAAAAGTAAAGGTTTAAAAGTACATTTCAGACAAATTATTTAAAAGTATTTACAAATTCTTAATTTTCTAGCTATAAAAGTCTGGAAAGGTTGTAAAAATATTTATTCGAAACCTCTCTGCGGGGTGGAACCCACATCATCCCCCCTCTACACATGAACCTGAACTATAAATTTGACAATCAAAATATTGAAATGAAAAAAAAAACTAATAAGCTGAGCGACACTACCTCTCAAGGCGTATTTATACAGGTGATAGCACTAGAACAACAACAAATTCGGCAACAACAAAATACAAGTAATTTTTTGAATGGTGAGCGATACTGTCAAAGCAAAATATATGGGATTTGACAATTTCGGTTACTTTTGAATGAAAAAAATTTTCAGTCAGCTGGGCTCCTGCTATCACCTTTATAAATACGCCTTGCTACCTCTGTTAATGTGCCATGATATGAAATAAGATTGATTTTGTTTATATATTTATGTCATGACGTCCTTTGATAATGTTTTATTAAATTTAAATTTTGATAAGGCCACTTAATTTTTGAAGTCGAAATGTGACTTTTTAGATAAGGGTGATTCAATTGGAGCCGCGAAATTAAAAGTTATAGACGAAATATTTTTGGCGTATTCATTCTTTGATCCGGTCTAATGTGCATACATTAGGAAATAAAAAAATAATTTCCAGTCACACACCAAAAGTTAAGATTGGATTGTTTAATGATGTTCTGCAAAATATTTCGTCGCTGTCGTCTATGAGCTATGTTTTCCCCATGTATTTTTTTGTTGCATTTTTGTCCAACATTTTTTCTGAATTTAGATTACTATTTCAGTGTTTACATTGTAGTTGCTGACGCTCCAATGTATAATGATAAAACAAATATTTGGGTGCATTACGTCGGAACCATGCAAATTTAGTGTTGTTGTTAGCTGAGACGTCTTTTGGCCATAAATCGGGCAGAATATAGTCTAAATGACTCTGATGCATTGCAATGAAAAGACCCATATTATCTCTTCACAAGATGTCCTACCCTGCGGGGTTTCGTCAATTACTTTGACACCAATCAGCACTGTCTTGTTGACAATAATGCTAAAAATTACACAAACGTTAGTCTTATTCTGAGAAAAGTATACAATCTTATCTCTCTTCTGCCAATGTATTTCATATAAATGTATTTGTGTATCCATATATCCACCATATAAATGGTCATTAAGTGACCACCAGTTTTTAAATCGCAAGTCAACAAATATGTATTGATGCATACCATATATAAGTTTGAAAGTAGAAAGAACATAGATATTTGTTGGTGGTATTGATTGTTGATCATAACATTTAAAAATCTCACTCGTCTTTTGGTGCGGTTTAAGACGTCAAGATAATAAATTTCAGTCAGTTCTCCATTTTTTCATACCATTAAGTCTTATTTTTTCAGTAAACATTTTCATTCGATGTACTTATTAATTGGACATATAAAATATAATTCCATACTGGTTCTCACAAGTTTGGTGGAAAGAAGCATTGACGACAGGAAGAAGAAGGAGAGAAGTTGATTTTTGTTAGCTCAGGATGAATCTATTATATGGAATATTCAGTCGAACTTGAACTTCTACGATTTCTAAATATAAACATCTTTCCACGTGTTTATTGTCATAGACCATTCAAATTTGACATCACAAATCACATCCTGCCTGCTTTTACCGTTAAAATTGTATTTTTTTGCTGAACTTATCTAAACTGGGAAAACACCATCATGTTCGAATGCTGTGTCGAAAACCTTTCTATTCGTCGTCAAGTGTCTGTATAATGTGACGTCTCGAGAAATATGAGAGAAAAAAATTTTTAGATCCTCTACAACACCCGTATCAATAAAGTGACTGTACTGTGACAAATCGAGAATATATTAGAGCGAGTGTAGAAATTGAATTGCAAAACACGTCCGAAAAGGCGTTTACGTGCTAAAAGCAACTGATAAATACAGCGGCATTAAAATAAAACAATTCGGCGACAAATTTATATAAAGATTGTTTACGCGACGCAAACATACATACATAAGCACATGATATTATTTTACTACTAAATTGTACCTACATTTAAAACAATGTCGTAGGTAGGCATTTTCTTAGTTGCCATAGGTTTGAGGCGTTTTCGATTCACCACCTGATATTATCGATTGGTTCACTGGCAGGCAGTTTTCTGCTGAAAACAAATCAAAAGAACAGTTTTTGTTTTTTTTTACTCTCTTCATTTGGTACACAGGCATGTTTATAAAATATATTTTTCGTATTTGTGTTTTTCAGCTTTAAAAAACAGTTAGTACTAAGGGCGAGCAACGAGTAATGTCTTATAATACACAAAACCGTGTGGACTCTTCTTTTGGGTTTTTGTTCGCCCAACATGTTCGTTAGTTAGTGGGTATTCCGCTTTACTAACTAACTACACAACCAGTATTCCGTATTCAGTATTTACCTACTTACTACAACACCAGTATTCATAATTTTGAATTGAATTATTCCTGTTCCGCTATCAAGTCATTTGAAGTCAAAAATTGTCTGAAAACATTTGTGAGGTGGCTACATACATATATTGAAATTAAACTCACGCAGTCAGTCTTGTTGTTATGGTAATAAATTCTGTATTTTGTCGATTTTGTTGAACAACCGCTGGCGGCCTATCTATTTTTAATGTCCTAACCTACCTACCGACAATTATCTGCCTATATTTTTATTATTTGCCTACTTTTTTGTTTTCAAAGAACAATGACTCAAATTTATGTGTGTCTGTGTACAGTTGGGATTTCATTTGTATCTGCTGTTGATTACAGATAAGAATATAGTTACACTGGGGGACATAAATAAATATAATTACAGTTCTTGTGTGTGGTATAATTTGAATCATTATTGAATGAATTGTTTACATTGTACCTGCGAACCATTAACCATACAGTGTCAGCTATAGCAGACTTGTCTCGGACGAATGTTGATTAGTTCTTTTAACATTGTCGTCCAATGTATGTTTTTGTATGCGTTAGTAAAGCCCAATTGTGATTTTCGATTTGTTTAACTCCATTAATCAAATTGTAAGATCAGCAAATTGTAAATATGCATCACAAATAGTAATGTGACCACAACGATTTCATTCCAAAATTTGAACGTGAATGGCATGTGGTTTGGAATTGTATATTTATACATTAATTCTTGCAAGACAGTGTTTGCAGATATTATTTATAAGAAATGCGGTTATTTTTTTGAAATAATAAATAATAAAAAATAAATGTTGTGGTTCTAAGGCGCCAAATAAAAAATAAAACTTTATTTTCTAAAATTAATTTCGAATGGTCGTGGAAGTTATCTTCACAAGATGTATACTTCGACTATATTATATTGGTCAATGGTTAAGTCATGAAGAAATAAATGAAATGAAAGGGAAAAAGGTGTTCTAGCATTTTTATATCCATTGAATTTTAAATGGCATTTTGTTAATTTCAAATGTTCTTCACCACTCTATGTCCAGTATTTGTAATGCCCAGATATAATCGAGCTAGATTCACCTTTAAGTTTATCGATCGGCTTTTGATCAAAGGTCACAATTGACGTCAAACAAAATTTTCAGGCGGAGGATGCCGCACATTTATACTTGTACCCTAAATAGTTATGAAGTTTGTATGTTTTTTCCACAATCTAAAGAATAAAAACAATCAATTTGAAAATGATAGATGTTGTATTGACAAGTACATTGTGTAACTCGGACAACACTTTTGCCACCCAGTGTATATATTAATATTTGTTTAAATGGAAAAAACCAAGGTAAACGTATTTTTAGGCGGGAATATTGTTGCGATGACAATTTTTTTGTTTAGTTTGTGCCTGTTTCCCTTCCAAGATAACCTAAACGAGGGTAGGTTGAACTTTTATTTTTGATATAAATGAAAACAAAAGCTAAGTTCGATTTCTATAGAAACGTTAGTTTTGGTAAAAGGCATCATCGCGTGTAAATTATTTTTTCTCCATTTAGCATAATATAGAAAGAGTTTTTCTTTTTTGCGTAACCATCAGACGCACATAATTTAGAATTTTTGTTTTGAAAACAACATTTCAATTTGAAAACAAACCATTTGTGTTTGTTAGCTTGCCAAAAAATAAATTGTTGGTGGCTTTTCACTTTGTTCTTTTTTGTATTCAATGTCAATTTATAGTATACAAATGTATAGGCTAGCTGAGTGTACAAGGAACCGATCGACCATAATATTATTTTGGTTATATTGTTTTTTTGAAAGCGTACAAAACAACAACATAAATATACTTTGTGTATTAATTTAAATATATGTACACTTATATATACTAAATGAGTATGTACGTATGTGTGTGTGAATAAATTATATTATATATGTAGATAATAAATTGTTTACTTTTATAGAGCAACATATTAACCCATATTAAACGAAAACCAAACAACAGTGCCTTTTGCAAGAACGTTTATATTGCAGATGTTTAAATTTTTTGAAAATTTATTCAAATTTACCATTAAAATCTCAGATCATTTTGCACTTATTAGACATAGACTTGAATCACTCATACTTTATATTTGGAATTACCCAATAATGGAAAGAAATTTTAAGAAAAAACATGATTTTTTAGGTTATGTAAACTTGATCTGGCTACGAGAAGGTAAATAAATATAGCCGAAACATAAAACAAACCAATCTGGATAACGTTAAGTCTGTCATTGACATAGTCGGGTCTTGAATCGCACTACTGAGAAAAGGGAATTCTTTTGTCGCCAAAAAACACAGATATATTTACTAAGGATGTCTTAAATGTGTTTGTGTTTCTGTCAATAATTCGTGGGTGGGTCGTGGTGACCTCACAATAGCTTGAATGATCGCTAACAAAACGTGTTTGTATGTGGCCGAGTTCAGTTGACCATTTAATACTTTTGTACAACATTTTACACAACAACCACTACTAGGTATAATACGAGTTTTAATACGAGGGAATTCATTTTTTCTATTGCGGCAATTTCAATACTAGAGTTTGTTGACTTTAAATATTGTACTGTGTATATATCAAAAGGCATCTATATGTATGAATATTATTAGTTCGTATTTATATGCGATTTTTTAACTGATTACACTATGCAACAAAAAAAATAAAACTTTGTTGCCCGAGACTTACAAATTTATTTTTTGTGTGCATACTGATACATAATCAAAACAAAAAAAGTAAGGAAAGGCGGGCGGGGCCGACTATATGATACCCTCCACTTTTTACCCAATTACAATTGAATTCGGAAAAAGTGATATCGGGAACGATTTTTGTATTGGTACTATATATGTATGTGGGGTATAGAGCGGAAAAAGTCAAATCCGGAGCGAAATTTGTATTGGAGCTATATATAAATCTTAACCTATCTTATTCGCTTTCACCACATATTTTGCTACCTAGATTATAATTTGGTGTGCCAAATTTGAGGTAAATCGGGTAAAAGATGATCGGAAATCTATCTAAATCTGAACCGATATAATCCTGCTTTCAACAAAGGTGTTTGTTGTTGGATTATAAGATGTTGTGCCAAATTAAAAGAAAATCGGGTACAATATGTGCTTTCTAGAGCAGAAAAAGTCAAACCAGGGCGAAATTTGTATGCGAGCTGTATCTAAATCTGTACCGATCTAGCCCAATTTCACCATAGATGTTTCTAGTTGAATTATTAGGTACTGTGCCAAATTTAAAGTAAATCGAGTAAAATATGTGGTTTCTAGAGCGGAAAAAGTCAAATCGGGAACGACATTTGTATGGGGGCAATATCTAAATCTGAACTGATTTTCTTCAAATTAAATAGGGCTCGTCCTTGGGCTGCAAAACTAACTTGTGCCAATTTTTGTTACGATCGGAAAAAAATTTGCGACCTGTACTTTGATTACAAGAATATATGGACAGGCGGCATGGCTAAATAGATTCAAAAACTGATTCTAAGACGATCGGTATACTTAACAATGGCTTCCTTTTCGATGTTACAAACAAATACACAAAGACATAATACCCTAGTGGAGTTAGGTCTTAAGTGGTCATTCAGGTGTTGATATAAGAAATATATTTTTTCTCTTTTTTGCGTGATGATTTTTGGACAGTTTGGGATACTGTTGTGATATTACCCAGCAAAAAAGACATGACTGAGTTGTTCAACTGATGAAAATATGAAGTACTGCGTTTTCGGGCGAATGCATGATTTTTACATAGGGTTGTCATTGAGAGGAATGGGTTAATTTGCAGATCCCCGCCATTTGTGATTAGAAGCACTGCATGTTTGACATATTCTCATAGGTGAAAGTCATTCATTTTTGTATACGTTAAGGGTGAACATTACAAATTGAGTTTAATAAAAATTAATTTGAAAATTTTTGATATGCGGGCAAGTTATTCTGACTTCATATAGTTCCATATTCTCAGTTTTGTTAGTACATACTGTATTTTTATTGTGCAATTAATTTATCCAATAAAATATAAATAAAATTTGTCCTACCCATAAGAGAGACAATTAAAATCTGTTACTCAATCATCAATAATGTAACAGAAAAATAATTGTTTATTTTACATTTTCTATAAATTCAAGAAATAGTAATTTAATAAATGTACTTCTTAATTCTGGAAATAAAATTACAATTTTAATTTATAATAAGAGATGACCTATAGTTTAGAAGAAAAATTTGCATTTGAGATACTGTCTAGAATGAATTCTCTTGGATGCATGATTTTGGAGTAATGAAACTGTAATTCATTTTGAACTACTTCAATTCTTTTTTGCTGGGTGATTACATGGCAATATAAGCATATACGTTTCTTTAGATCGAATCCAAACGTTTGTCAGATTCGAAACTGAATTTCAACAATCATATTATGTATTACTTCGTTTAACAAAGAGTATTCTGTTGTTATTTTCATTATTTTCACAAAGGGCTAAAGAATTCTCGATTCCTTGCGTGACAAAGCAGCTAATTACATCGATTGTTGGGTTTATTCGGAAATATGGTTTTTGAGTCATAAAGTAGATTAACTTTATCTAATTTAAGCGGAAAAACTTTGACTCACACATTTCTCTTCAGCTTGTTGTATATAAATAAATGCGAAACTGGGATACCAATTGTTAAATGGGAGTTTCCAAAAACAATGAATTGAAACAAATATTTATTTCATTAAGAACTGCAAAATAATATTAACACATAAAACAATACATTTATAATTCCTTTATGTCCCTTATTCTATCTTTATTTAATATTACTATATGATAATTTTTATTTTTTTTTTCAATTGCAGAGCCATGAATTCAGCAAGGAGCCATCATTGCAGTGGGTTATGAATTCGGTACATTCGAATCTTTCCGCTTTGGCCGGTGATCAATATCAGGGCTTACGTCAGCCGCTATGGTCAGCCATCGATGATGAAATCAATTTGCAGGAATGCGACATTTACAGCTATAATCCGGATTTGAGTTCGGATCCATTTGGAGAACCTGGTTGTCTGTGGTCGTTCAATTATTTCTTCTACAATAAGAAATTGAAACGTATTGTTTTCTTCACTTGTCGTGCTGTAAAGTAAGTTACAATTTCTTTTACATATTCAATTTTTAATGTGATTTAGAATTCAAGAAGAAGCATACGAATTGCAATATGTGTGTTTGAAATTGAATACCCCAATGTTGTTAGTTGAAATCCGAAATTAGAGTTGGGCAAGAGTAATTTTATTGCAATTTCGGGAAGCAAATGAGAGATAATCTGTTTATAGAGAGCGACCGACCGAACTCTCTTTCCATTTTTTAGATTAAATCTGACATCTCTTCAATTTGTTGAATAGTGAGTTTTGAAATACAGTTTGACCTGAAGTTCAATTTAGATTCTTTGTGTGGTCACTTTGGGCTTTAATTTGAATAGTATCGGTGTTTTGAAATACAGTTTGAACTGCAGTTATGTAAATCACATAACTTCAATAGATTTGACATTTCATAAAACATTTTTCGAGGATCCATTTCCACAATAAATATACTATATTCAATTGTTCAGCAAAAAATAGAAATTAAAATTAGGGTACTTTCCCGCTATTATCCAGCCGTACTCAACAAAATTAGCCATGATATGTGGGTCGTATGTAGACTTTTTTTTGTCAATGCATTTTGTTTAGTTTTTCGTTAACATCTTTCTAAGTTGTGTTATTATTAAATAGTGATTTCAAACAAAAAGTCCCGAAACATAATGATAAAAGGTACTGCTACCATTTTATGATAACGTTTCGGTCCTCATCCGGGAGCAGAAATTTAGGTTGACTTCTGTAGACCACTGTCTATCAATTTCCTTTTTCTCATTCCTTCTCCTAATGTTCCGTTCGTGTATTTTTGCCTTAACATATGTTTATTAGACTGGATCGCGTGGAAAACCCCAACAAAATAAAGTTTGGATTGTTTAATGATGATTTTCAAAATATGTCGTTCCTAGATCAAGCCATCTGAGTGCTAAAATTTTGTAATTTTTTAAGTTGAATTTTTGTCCAATTTTTTCGGAATTAATAGACGAAATTTTTCGTCCGATCACTTAGACATTATTCGAAAGGAGGTTTTGATTCTTTGTATACCCTCCACCTCCAAGATGGGGGTATACTAACTTTGTCATTCCGTTTGTAACACCTTGAAATATCGACGTGAGACTCCATAAAGTATATATATTCTTGATCGTCATAAAATTATAAGACGATCTAGCCATGCCCGTCTGTCCGTCTGTTGAAAGCACGCTAGCATATAAACGAAAGGACTTAGACATCCAAATTTTCCATAAATGCGTCTTATAGTCGTAGATCGGTTGGGATTGAAACTGGGCAAAATCGGCCAAAAAGGAAAACAATTTCCCTCACAAGGACTAAAAATACTCATAATAACCCCTAATATTTTAGAGTATTTAAGCGTATTTTTTCAATATGTCTGCTTGTACTTGATATCGGGTATGCGCATTCGCCCTATAACAAAAACGTGCACCATAAAGTAATTTTTATTCGTAGGGGGTGAAATGGGGCAAAAAGGAATAAAAGTGGTACCTATTAAACGACAACAGCTAGAAATACGAAATTCAGTATGTACATTCCTCTGAGTTGAGACATACTATAAAAGTATTTTGGCCAAATTCGTACTTTTAAAGGGTAAAATGGGAATAGAGGGATAAAAATGGTACCATTGGAATGGAATGGTATACATTCCTCTGATTACGTAGACTCGTAAAATAAACGAATTTTTCCATATTCGTACTTTTTGGAGTTAAAATGGAAAAAGGGCATAAAAAAGTACCAACCAAATGACCGCAGCTAGAGTCATGAAATTCGCAGTATACATTCCCCTGACTGCGTAGACACAAAAAATAAAAGGCTTCAAGGGATACAATGGGTACAGAGGGATAACAATAACCAACTAAACAACTACAGCTAGAATGATGAAATTCGGTGTGTACATCCCTCTAATTGCGTTGACACGTACAATACAGAGATTTTAGAAAGTCGTACTCTTAAGGGGATATACGGCAAAAATTGGTTGAATCATGAAGTTAGGTTATTTTGCACATGTACTTGAGATAATGGATTTTTAAAATTTGTACTTTTTGAATTAAAATTGAATGGAATACAACCAACTGAAACATCCTCTATTTACCAATATTTATGGTATTTATATTTATTTTTTCAATTGATATGTAATCATATTGGTAGCCTTGCCTTAAAAGCGAGGTTTGAAATAATAAAAATACTATATTTATTTATAACATTATTTTTTTAATATTTGTATTTTCCTGTAATATTACTTCACTTCTAGGAAAATCGACAGCCTCTGTGGAATGCAATCCATGGTGGAGGGTATATAAAGTTCGGCCCGACCGAACTTAACGCCGGTTTTACTTGTTATTTATATTTCATAACACCAACTGTTTCCAAGAAATATTAGTTTTTGCTGGCCCACAAAAAAAAATCAATCTAAACGTCCAATAATAATATTCTAAGTCAAGAATACAAATTTATATTTAAAGTGCTTCCTTATTTTGGACAAAAATGCAATATAAAAAAATTACCCGGGAAAACATGATTTTTAGAGGTGTTTTCAGCAGCTTTTAGCTCGCAAACGGCTACAAAATATTTTGCAGATCATTCATTAAACAATCCAATCTTCTTTTTTGGGGGTGTCCGCAGCAATTTATTTTCCTAATGTTTACCATTATTAGTCTTATTTACCTACTAGTGCAAAATAACCGCTTTCCAGAAGACGAATTCGTTGAGACGAACGAATTGTCTGTATTCAAAGAATCAATTGTAGCAATCCACTTTCGAAAGTCAAAGATTTTGACTGGTACCTCTCACAAGAATTCATTTTCTGGAAACCGACTATAAAAATTATAAGGTTTTATCATTTTCCAATGTTTGTTTAGTCACAAATAAAGGGTAGTTTTTCAGTGTTCAGTTTTAGTCAGTTCATCGCTTGTAATCATTGAGTTTTATTATCAAAATTCGTACACTCTGAAATTTAAAAAAATTGAAAAATGTCTTCACGGCTCATTTTTTGGCTCAATGGCCTGGCCAAAAAACAGACTTGCTGACAGAGGCTGTTCAAAAAAAGTGAACTAATTTGTTCAGTTTATTTGTCCAAAACGAACGAATTTTACATGTGGTTTCAGCTGCACTAGCTGGCTGGTTATTTGACCTTGTGGTGTCACGTGAATACTCTCGTATATAGCGACAGGTCAACCACAATTGATGCGTACAAAAATACGAATTTTTGAGATGTTTTCAAAGCAAATTTCGATCAATGTGTCTTGTCCGTGGAACAGCGGCCAGTGATGTAAAATCACACAGCGGTTGGTACACAATTTACTCAGAAAGGATTTAGTTTACTTACACAGGCTAAGCCAAAAAACTTAATGGTGAACTTGTTTTTCTTAAAAATGACTACTTAGAATTATATACATTATATATTAATATTAAATATATTTTCTATTTTCAGTTCATTATATGCTGGGGACACCTCCGATTTCTCCATGGAAGAAGATGTTTATTAAGCAATAAAGCAAAGCAAGCACGTGGAAGTTACCACTCCAACCAACACCATACATAATAATGCATAATGATATAACTGGCTGGCTGACGCACAGTTATTTCAGTAATTTCGATATCAAATATTATGTGTTTGCTCCCAATTAACCGATATTTGTCCACAAAAAATTGTTTGCTCAGAGAACGCAAATGTGTCCTTAACGAAGCAAGCAGAATGAATGAAAATAATCCCATACGTTTGAAATCTTTAATTTGTTGGTGTATTTATGGGGCCCGAAGGCAGGTGAGAGCTGCGGTGTGAGAATTCGTGCCTCTAAGTACACGCGATGCCAATTGAATTATTCAATATTTTACCAATACTATTACTACTACTATAAAAATACATAATAATGTTAGTTTTTTAAATATTTCTGTTTATTTTCCCTTTTCTCTCTATCTCTCCTAATTAACATGATAAAATTCTAGTTTTAAGTAAACTTTTTTTCTGCAAAGAATATTAAACAAACATTACATGAGTTTAAAGATTGGATTTTATTAGAGCCGTAGAAAAGTTACAGTGGATACCGCTTATAGGTGCAATACCGCATATAAGCAATATTACCAATTTTTCATAAAAATCAGATAGAACAAGTCGGTTTTTCTGCATTTTTGGCGTTTCTTATAAGCGCTATCTGCTGTAGTAAATGTTTGAGTTAAATAAATACATACATATTATTCACAAAACAGTTTAAATAATTAAATACTAAAAACACAAAACAAATAAATATATATTACTTGAAAATTACTCTTTTTTGCTAACTTTTCAATTAACATTTTATTATTTTAAGCAAAAATTTTTGTTTCCCAGTCTTTACCTATTTTTTAACATTTATCTTTTTATGTTATTTTCCTCCACTATTAAATATAAAACACAACACATTAAGATTAACCTATTTTTTTAGAAAAGTTTTCCATACCCTTACAAATTTATAGCGATCATTCTTTTACTCAAACTTATTACGTGTTTTTGTTTGTTGTGAAGCATATGTTTAAATTACAACAATTTTTTATTTTATTCAATCGAACAATGGCATATTTTTAAATTAAATAACTAATACTATTGAAATAAAAACAGAAAGAATGGCTTAAAAGTAGTATTAGAATGTTTTATTATTGTTGGGGAGTATGTCCCAAATGTCCCATGACGATAACGATTAAGCAGTCACAAATTGCTCAAATTTCTCGCTGTTCTTTATATGGAGCGATGGAATCGTTGTTCTTTACATATTTTAAAGTGAGAACGACGAACAGATTATTTCATGCCCCATTGAATGCAGGGGTATGAAAGTGTTGTATGGGATTTTTATGAATTCGATTTGGAGACGCTAGTTCATTCGATTTGGATACGCTGGTTCAGAAAAAATGCATGCGTTAAAAATGGGTTTGGTTGGGTGGGTGCACGTGGGCATTCGTCGGGGCCAAAGGTAAGGGAAAAGGTGTAAAAATACACAAAAGGCCCCAAAACTACCTCGTAGTCGCACCCATTAATTTTCTCTCCAACATACCCCCTATCCCCACTCCCATACAAAAATTAACCACCAATCTTTCTGGCCCAAGGAGGCCGCTAATGGAATCAAATGTATGACCGACCCCCAATATTTTTTCAATCCCCGTATTTTCTCTGAGCATACCTATCTTCAAACCCTAAGGTGTTTCCCAACGAATTTTTTATGACAGCAATGCCCAAAACTGTCCCGGAGTCGCCCCTAGCTGTGCTATAAATGTAAGATTATTTTCCCTCCCTTCCGAACACTCTTTTCCCTTATCTCCACTCCTTAATGGGGACTAAACAAAAACTAATTTTTATAAAATTTGCTCCCACTGCCCCGATGAGGTGCCTAAACGAGTCAAATGTTATTATATTTTCAGCCCCCAATATTTTCTCAGAATAAACCTACCCTCTATCTTCAAACCTTAAGGTGGTCTCCATTCCAATGAAACGAAGATTTTGATGCGACATCACGGTTAAATATTGTGGATACATTTACAGTTCATAAATGTTAAAATAGATAAAAAGTTATCATGTTAGAGGTTATTTTATCGGAAACTATGTATCGTATTGGAATTTTGTTTAGTTCGTTGAATACAAAAGTGCTCATGTGGTGTTATTTTACATTGCAAATTACGTTTTCGCTTTTCTTTACAGACAGTGTTTTACCTGAAGGTTGTATTTATTCAGTATGGTTAATTTTCTACAGTATAACACGTTAGGTCGCGTTTACAAATATTAATAAACCTTTGTCTTAGTTAATCATTGTCAAAAGAAAATTCAGCTTAAAGTTGCAAACATTAAAACAATATGCAGAAGCCAATCCGAAACTGTTGAAGAATTGTTTATACAGTCCAATATTTTTGCTGGTATTCAAACATGTGCATCTCCCAAAAAAGGTGTCTACCAAAAAAATGAAAGCAGACCACACTAATAGCTTTTAACTTTATTTTTTTCCTTATTTCGACAACTTTTTTTATTCTAAAACTTGAAGTTAACTTGTTCTCTTCTATCTTTATTAAAAGTTGAAGTGTTATAACGAAAATTACTATTTTTTTTACGAGTGGAAATTTTTGTCCCGTCCGTTTTGTCGCGTCCGTATTTCTGCTGCACCTAATTAAAAAAAAATAAGAGATAATTCTCATAGTTCAAAAATATACGAACAAAATATATCCTCTAACCTTCATTTACATGTATATAAGGAAAAAATCTCTGAACTTTGTATATTTCTATTAGACCTTCAAAACTACTTCTTTTTTTTTTGTCGCGTCCGTTTCGATGTAAAATTGTTTATAATTTTCCTCTAATTTGTACTAAATCCTGACGATATATTTTTAAAAAGTAGTACTCTTTAAGCGCTTTAGAACACTAAAAAAACTGATCGTCTTTTTCAGTTTCTTTCTTGTTTTTGGCGTAGTTTAAGACGTGCGAATGTCGCGTCCGGACCACTGGGAGATGCCCACATGTGTATTAATTTGTACCTTTAAGACCAACAACAAAATAATTCAATAGTAAATTTATAGGAATGAATATTTGGCTGGATATTCGGTGTGATCTGATACTTATGACAAATTAATAATCGTTCGCAGATTGTCAAATTCGGAAATTCTTGTTCTAGGCCAATTCTGGTTTCATCGGGAGTTCCCCAAGGTAGTCATCTTGGGCCTATACTATTTTTATTATTCATAAATGATCTCCCGGAGTCTATTATAAACTCTAGGATTTTGATGTATGCGGATGATGTGAAAATATTTTTGTCTTATAAACAGCTAGAATATTCTCATTATTTGCAGGACGACTTGGATAATTTTGGATGTTGGTGTGACATAAACTGCATGGAACTTAATTTACGGAAATGCAAGCATATGCGTTTCTTTAGATCGAATCCGAAATTTGTCAGATATGATCTTATTGGAGCTGAGTTAGAGACAGTTGATTCTTTTGTAGATCTTGGTATTCTGATGGATTCGAAACTTGATTTCAACAATCATATTATGGCCATGGTTAACGGGGCGTATGGTGTTCTTGGCTTTATTAAACGTTGGGCTAAAGAATTCTCTGATCCCTATGTGACGAAACAGTTATTTACTTCGCTCGTTAGGCCTATTTTGGAATATGGTTCTGTAGTGTGGGACCCTCAGTATGGCGTCTATATTGACAGAATTCAGTCAGTTCAGAAGCAATTTTTATTGTTTTCATTGAGACACTTACATTGGAATAGTGATTTTGTTCTTCCCCCCTATTCTAGTAGATTGAAGTTGATTGACTTGCCCTCCTTAAAAAGTAGACGAATTATGCTGAACACCGTGATGGTATTTAAGGTTCTAAATGGTGATGTCTCATCTGAATATCTTATTTCTAGGATTAAGTTTAACGTGCCATTTAGACCAACTAGATACTATCAGTTTCTTCATATTGATATTCAGCGTACGAATTATGCTTCTGCGCAGCCCATTCGTAGAATGTGTATTGATTTTAATTCATTGTACCACATCATAGATTTTGGTGTCAGAATCGATACAATAAAGTCAAGGATTCTCTCGTACTTGAATGTTTAGTATTCTGTTTTAGTATTATTAAATGTAATGTATTGCTTCTATGTCAAATGTTAGCATTAACCTTTAATGTAGTTGGTCTTTGTTCTTTGTTTTTTGCCGGCTGAAGATATTTAATCTGTAGCCGGTATTCCACCCTCTACTGCTTGTCCACCACAGTTCGGACTGTGGTGTGTACGTTGTCCCTACGTTATGGGGACGAGGCCCTCTCGGTCGGAAGGGGCGGGAGTGAGAGGCGTTGGGACCGTTCGTTAAAAAAAAAAAAAAAAAAAAAAAAAACACAAAATTGTCTCATGTCTTTTTGCACATGTTGGGCTGATATATTAGGCTTAAGATATTTTTTAAGTTATAAGAACTTGTTGCCATTGATTGATACACAAATGAAATGAAATTTATGAATCTATTCATTTTATGTTACATGGGAGGTAGGCGTGGTTGCGTGCGAATTTAAACACAAACGTTTTTGATCCAATTTGACAATATAAGGGATCTGTGGAAATTTCAATATTCTAGCTCTATTCCTTCTAATTTCTGCCGCAGCTAGTATGAAAATATTCCACTGGGCGTCACCCAATCCATGAAATCTGGACCCTGGAAAAATTCATAATAAATTCAATTAGTAAGTTGGATGATATTCCTAATGAATGGAAGGCACAAAATTTTATAAGGGATCTGTGCGAAATTTCAATATTCTAGCTCTGTTCCTTCTAATTTCTGCCGCAGCTAGTATGAAAATATTCCACTGTGCGTCGCCCAATCCATGAAATCTGAAAATTCATAATAAATTCAATTAGTAAGTTGAATGATATTCCAAATGATAGAAAGGCGCAAAATTTGAGTTTTGGCAGAAAATGTTGTTCTTGAGACCTACATGCTGCAGTACTTCCTGTAAATATCTTTCCATACAAGTTACAGTGGAACATGCATAAATGTTAATATACATTTCTATGTTAATTCTTTACTTTCTCCCTTATTTTTTAAAACGCAATACGAAAGCTTGCGTTTTTTTCTGTAAATTTTGTTGAGAATAAATTACACACAAAATAACGCAACGCGAAATCAGCTCGCGTTTTACAA
Source organism: Polietes domitor (assembly GCA_947397865.1). NCBI lineage: Eukaryota > Metazoa > Arthropoda > Insecta > Diptera > Muscidae > Polietes > Polietes domitor. Next base: position 141,641,284 of record OX377619.1, read on the forward strand.
AATGCTTAAATGTAAATGCCCCATGCGATAGAACGTAATCAGAGTTAGATTAATCACGTGCAAGTTGTTTTGAGTTTGATTCGGGCGGCCCGATTTTTTATTTATTGATATTATTTAAAAATATAGCCTTTTATGTTTACTAATTACTTCAGTTTTGTATATTTTAGAACAAAATAGAGGCTTAAAATTAATATAATTTAAATGTTATATACCCTCCAACAAATACATACATAAAATAAAATGGAGTGTACTATTCCTTATATCTTATAACTGTGGCGATGAACAAGTTCTGGTTAATCCAAATTGGAGTGAGAATAAAATATTTCGGTTTTTTTATATATAAATTGGATGTGGTTGACACAGCCATTTTGGCCGCAGTCGAACTGTTTCCCTCAATCATGAAATTGGGATTCGTACCATATGTTCCTTATAGGAACGAAGGTCGATCTATGGTTTTCAAAATTCAAGCAGCGACAAGTTATGTATATTAATTACAAAACATTTAGTAAATGTATATACTATTTACCATAGTACAAAAAAAAAAACAAACAAGACATTTGTTTAGAATTAGAATACATAAGAAAAATATAAAATTATTCGTCGTCACTAAGTATTTCGCCAATCTGGGTACACTTCTTCAGCACAGTTGCACCATCGTCCGTGTCAACAAGCAACTGCATGAATGTGTTGAACTGATCTTTATCTGTGTGGGCCAGACATATTGCTCCGTACTGAAAAAAGGAAATAAATGAATTATGATTAGAAATACGTTCGTTCCGAGGGATATGACAGATATGAATTGCAGACAACAATGACATTTTTTTTTAGTTATGACGGTCGACTTCTACACAACAATTGTATTTATGCGAATGAGAATCGTTACAATGCCTAATGTACTCAGAGCCAGAAATCATGAGCAGCCATGTAATAAATGTCCCCATTCCATTTGTAAATAAATTTGCATTCTATAAAATATATGTAGATGCAAAATGGCATAGGGCCAGGAGATTATCTGAGATCGTATCAATCTTAATAAATAAAACAAATGGAAACCATTATTTACGATAATAGGGAGTGTTCTGATCTTCACTTTAGATATAAGTGAAGTGTGTTCTCAGGCACAGCATCGCAAAGTCTAGCATCATAAAACTCAATGGTCAAGCGAGAAGATATATTGCAATATAGAAAGGCAAAGGCCACCCGCGTAAAAGAATTAGAAATCTATTGGGAGCGGCCGTTACATGAATGTATTTATGTATGTGCTGTGTGTACATGATTCAATATGTAGAATTTTTTGTTTTAGGAAATTCAAGCAATTTTTATGTACGCTTCCGTCTTCACTCACCTTTGACAACAGTGGATAATAATTTTTGGTTCCTAGTTTATCCTGTGATGCTATACACAAAACTTTAGATAAATTCACCCAATCTCGACGAATCAGAAATTGTCTGGCATATTTCAACCTCAACCTTTGCTGGCACGATTGCATCCTAGGAGCTTCCCAAAACCGATGGATAGATGAATTACATGATGTATTCATTTCTTCCCATACGGGATGCTTCGGATCTTTTAAGATTGTTAGTGATTCTTCAAGACGCTCCTTGGGTATCTTTCGAACATGCAAAAATTTAGTTGATTTTTCTTTATCATTTCTTGGTTTACCTTTAGTTTTGTTTACATGTTCCCCTTTTTTCTTTTCTGTCATACTTTTATTCATTTGATTGATCTTGTTTCTTGAAAGACTGTGCCTACTACCATATTCTTCAATTGGCTTTTGGGAACTGGCAGATTTTATCTTCTCTTTATTCTTAGCTCCTAATGGGCGGCCTGCTCTTCGCTTTTGAATTGGAATTTGGGCGTCATTATTTAAACTTTCAACTGTATTTTGTGAAGAAGAAATCTTTTTTGGTCTACCTCTACCCCGCTTTTGATTTTCGTTTTGCGATTCGTTAATATCTAATTTTTTAATATTACCTTCTCCATCTGTTTGTAATTCTTCGCCATCCTTAAAGGGAATTTCCAATGAATGCGTTGAAATGTCATTAGCACGACTTAAGTTGCGTTCAGAATCCGAATCACTAATAGATTTGCGTGAGTCTTTTTTCTTAAAAGATAATTTTATGAAACTTTTTGAATGGGAGATTTTGTCTTTTGGTCGCTTTATTAATTCATCAGACTTCTTGACTTTGCTAATTTTTTCAACAACGGCTTTATCTCCTTGAGGTTTTCTGTTTTTAGATCCTTGAGGTCGGCCTCTACCCCTTTTTTCTGCAGGCAGTGATACATTATCCTCTCTGAGAGGAGTTCTAACAGTGTTGTCTTCAGCAAATGAAGAGTTTGGATTAGCAGTCATATCTCCTTGAGAGATCGATCTCTTTTTAGAACCGACTGGGCGTCCCCTACCTCGTTTTTGAACAGTTAATGGCGCATTTTCCTCTTCCTTATGATCTGCACTATGGCGATTAATTTTCTTGTTAATATCCATGTTTTCACCTTCACTAGATACGTCTTTGTGAACGAAAGAATTGTCCTTTTCAAGTTTGTTCTTATTCCCCTCCGTCGTTTCAATAATTGAATAAGAATCGTCATCTCCACCATCCGCTTCGCTTATAAATGATATGGAATCATCCTTTTTCCTTCTTTTTAGGGAACCTTCTGAATGTGTTTCATTAACGCCATTTTTGTCGTCACCATCATCTTCAACAACGGAAGAGTTTTTTTCATGTACGTTTTTATCTCCTTGAGACTTTTTCTTTTTTGACCCAGGTGTTAGATCCTTATCTCGCTTTTGGTCATCAGTATAAACGTAATTTTTGTCTTCAATATCACCTTCAACGATGGAAGAGTTTCCACACATGCTTTTATCTTCTTGGGACTTTGTTCTCTTTTTAGGCCCAGGTGTTATATCTCTTGCTCGCTTTTGGCCATCAGTATCAACGTCATTTTTGTCCTCAATATCATCTTCAACAACGGAAGAGTTTTCACGCATACTTTTATCTCCTTGAGACTTTGTTCTCTCTTTAGGCACAGGCGTTACATCTCTTTTTCGCTTTTGGGCATCATTTTTACCTCCACTGTCATCTTGCATGATTTTATTTCCTTGAGATTTTCTCTTCTTAGACCCAGGTGTTCGACCTCTACCACGTTTTTCTGCTGACAATGACCCATTATTATCCCTCAGAGGTGTTCTAGTGTTGTCTTCAATATCATCTTCAGCAAATGAAGAGTTTGGATTGATCATCTTATCTCCTTCGTATAGATCTTTAATGCTTTCCATATCTTCTTCAATTTAAGACAATTTATTCGGTTGTTCTACCTTCAATGTGATTTCAACCTAAATTGCAACTTCGAAAAAGTTAGTCCTGGGGAAGGATTTATGATTTAACCACAAAATACGGCGAGATTAGTGTGTTTATTGTTTGTTTCTTTACGCTAGTATTGAGTAGTCTCACTTTTATAAAATAAAAACTTGGAGCGTCCGCGCCAACCTCGTCCAATGAAAAAATCACTAAATAAGTGTTGAGAAAGTATCAGGTATTTGAGTGCCAAGTACTCGATTCTGCCTGTTTTAGCCAGTACTCAATACTTAAAAGCAACTAAAGGGTATTTTTTATTGAGGTATAGAACTTCGAATTGAAATAAAACACAAGAAAATCGTTTTAATGTCCATCAATTTGGCTTTATTGGAAGGATAATTTTATGCCATTAATGTTTAAATATGATTTCGGGCATGTGGCCGCCGCGGCTGGCTCGAATATAGATTTTGCATGCATTGTGGCAAGGCTATAAAAGAGTAGTAAGCTACTTTCTTGTTAAACGAGTAAATTCCATACAAAAATTAAGCTAAATCTAGCAGAAATGACATAAGGTCGATTTACAAATGTTAGATCCCATATATATTTTACATTTGAAAATCGACCTTCAGCTAGATTTCGCATGCAGTGTGACAAGGCTATAACACATTTTTGCGCAAATATATAGTGTGTCCACAAAGTTCACGCAAAATGTTGCCAACCTAAAACAGAAAAAAATTGGGAGCAAATCTAGAATACGGACATTGGTCCTATTTTTTCGAGTGAAAAAATTCAATTTAAAGTAGAAAAATAATAAAATAATATTTTCTGTGGAGACATATTTAACAATATATTCGTTATTTATAGTTCGATTGGTTTTGTTGGAAAGTAAATTAAGTTTAAACTAAATAAAAAATATTTTGTTAGAAATGACTTTTAATTTTATATAAATTGTGTGATTTTTTTCTAACTAATTTTTCATTGGGGTTAATTAGAGAAAACAAAAAATATTACTTTATTGTTAAAAAAAACTCAATAATACAAAATTTTTTGCAAATGTAAATAAAGATGACGAATTTAAACAAACTACTGCTTCTTAAAATCCGGTCAATACATATCAGAAACCTAAGATTTCCAATCGGATTAGCAATGGGAAATAAAAATTAAGCTAGTAAGCCCAATCGAACGGGCCTTTTGTGTGTTCTATGAATGTGCATATAATAGTATGCTATAACAAGACACGCGGGTTGTCCCAAGGCGTATTTATACAGGTGATAGCAGGAGCCCGCTGACTGAAATTTTTTTCATTCAAAAGTAACCGAAACTGTCAAATCCCATATATTTTGCTTTGACAGTATGGCTCACCATTCAAAAAATTACTTGTATTTTGTTGTTGCCGAATTTGTTTTTGCTCTGCTGCTATCACCTGTATAAATACGCCTTGGGTTGTCCTCTACGAAATTCGTTTTAACTACTACTAAATAAATACAGCGCAATGGAAATTATCGTTGGAAAATCGATTTCATTCGATTCATCCATTTGTATCGATACGATCGAAAAACAAATAAAATCGAAATCGATTTACTAAACAAAACCAAACTTGTCGAGGAAAATTATACATTTTTTTGCTAGAGAAATATTATTTTTTACGAAGTATATAGAATATTTAGATTTACATCAAAACGAAGGCCGAATAGATTAAGTTAAGGAAAATAATGGAGTACATGAGAAAATAATCGAAAAAAAGGTTGGATGGGATTAAGATGTTTGTTTAACAAGAAAATCACTTTGGGTGTTAAAGTAATTATTTTCATAATGCATTGCATTTTTGTTAACATCACGATATACAGGTGGATGATTCCTCGTTCTGTTGTTTGACCATTTGATGTGTTGTTTTTTGCAGAGACCATCGACTGTTCAACTATAAACAACGAAATTAAACATGGAAAAAGAGTGTGAAAATACATTGGACTTGGTACTGGGTTTGGATGTACAAAACTCGATTAGCTTAAATCCATTCGATAGACCACCGAATATCATGGATGATGACTTAAATAGTGTTACCCAAGAAGAATTGGAAGCAAATCTTTCGACAGATTGTCCCATGAGCAATGCAACTTCAACTAGTTTGGAACAATTGATAAAAAGTGTTCTCGAAGACACATCCACACAAGATGCCGTTGACCAGCAAGAACAATATAACGATATGTGTGCTCAAAATACATCCACAACTCAAGAAGATATATTTAACAAGGAAATAAAGGACGAAATGGAAACCGACGGCATGGAATGGCATCAGAGTGCAATAGCTGAGCCTGAAGAAGATGTAGATAACATCCTGGAGAATGTTGAGGCCGAAAAGCATGAGAAAGAAGTTCAGAATGACTGTACAAGCGCAAGTGGGGGATGTGTGAAAGAAGAAGCAGAAGAAGAACAAACCGTTATGGATATATCTGTACATAGTGAACACATGTTAACACAAGATGTAGATGATTGTTATTATGTGGATGCTATAAACCAAGAAGGCGTTGATAACGACTTATGCCAGGTTGAAGTTTATGCATCCAATAATGAAGCTGTTAAATGCGAGAAAATTTCAGTGAAATCGGAATGCTCCCAATCCGAAATTAAAGATGAAATTTCCGACGACGAGGATGACAATTTGAGCAACGTATCCTCAATTTCCGTAGGTCACTTAGAAGAACCTTGTGACGGTGATGAAGTTGCGGGTAACGATAGTGTTTCTCAATTGTCGATAATCATTAGCGATCATTGCTATTCACAGGAGAAACTAACCACAAAAGAGGGGGACACGCTGAAACAGAACCTTATCAACTATTTCATACAACGAAATAGTTGTCAAGAGAAGGTTTCCATTTTGGTGGATAGAATATTTCATAGCGTAGATAATGATGGAGTGGATATGTTATTGGATTCACTTGATAGAAAAAATCTGCCCATTGCGATCAACAATAACATCAATTTGGGAAAAGAAGATCAACATGAAGAAGAGACTACACCAGAAAAAGTCGGCAACATTCAAGAATCTGCAGATGCAGAGAATAATAAAAGTGAAGGAGAACAGCAATTGATAACAGACATTGAGGTAAACGAAGTCGAACCGGATGTCATTGAAAATCAAGAAGAATCACCGGAGCCTCAAGCAGCGGACCCCGGTAACACCGAAAAGGTTAACAGTTTCGTTGAACTTCCAGAAAGTGCATGTAATGAGAATATGTCAATATGCACTGACAAAGAGCAAGAAGAGCTTATAAATGAGGACGTTGAATCGCAACGGCAAAACCAAGAATCATCCGAACCAGTCAACGCCAACACCGTTGACGCCAATGAGGAGGATATCCAATCCACACAAACAACCGATACTACTGCTACACAAGAAACTGTCGATTCGAAACTTTTGAGTGAATCGCTGCCAGACAACTGCTCGGAACCTTTAGAACATCATATTTTTGAAGAGGAATTTGATTTGTTGTGCAAAACTGGAAATTTGAAACTGGATAAAAGCAAAACTGACTTGCCATCGCAACTTTTAAGTAAGCTCACTGACTTTGTAACACATATGCAAAAAGATTGCGAGTCCTTTTTGTCGGCTTCAACCAATATTGAACAAAGATTACACAACTATATCCAGCAGCAGTATGCAAATTTTCAAGAACAATTTAAGCCATATTGTTATACAGCACCAGCGAATAATAAACAATGCGTAGAGACGCAAACTGATTTCAAGAAGTTAACCAAACGTCATCGACGACTAATGAATATGGAGTCAAAGAAAACCCTTTTAAAAACATCGGATAAGTCATCACAATCATCGGATATGTCGTCGCAATCATCTACGGACGATGAAGAGGTTTTGCTTTCTAAAACACAAAAAAAGAAACGTGTAATCAAAAGACCGACAAAGTCTTCAGATTCAGAAGCTAGCGAGAAAATAAATAAATCCGAAACTGCTTCCGCTCTACCTGCACCATCCCAATCATCCACAACAACTTATTCCCAAGAATATGATGATGGCATTAATTTATCTCAATATGTACAATCGGAAATGTTTGACTTAGAATCCACATCACAACAATCGCCGTTGCCATCATCAGCCGATGATAGCGATGTCTCTGCAAAAGAAGATGCTGTCCAGCATAATTACTTGGATGAATATGGCGACAGTGATTCAACCATACTTTTTAAACCCAAAAAGACCAAAGTGGCTAATACGGAGGATGTATCTGAGGGTGGTCTATCATCTTCTGCCACTAAGAGATCCCGTAAAAGTCGAAATGATGACGTGTCGGTCAACAGTGAAAGTGATAAAGAAAACTTGAGCTCCGAACGTAAGGATAAAAAATCGCATGATTCTATGGACGAAGAAGAAAAGAATGATAAAGAAATTGAACGGTATGTATATTCTTCATAAAAACATGAAAGTCGAACATTTCTCAAAGTTTTCTTTTATATTACAGCCTTATTAATATTGGAGCTTTAGCTAAACGCTCCGTAGCCAATGGCAGTTCCACAAAAAACAGTGAAAAGAGTAAGTCCAAAGTGCCTGCGGCTAAAAATCTTAACGAACACTTTGACTTTATGGATGTTGAGTTTGGTTCTGATGATGAGGTTAAAAGTGAAGTGAGTATGTAGATAACAATAGCCTACAAATAATGGAACCCGTTTTTTCTCGCTTACTTTAAGAAATCAATTCACAAATATTTCTTCATTCTTTTTTTCCAAACATAGGCGGAGGAGGAAGTCATTACAGAAAAACAATTTTTGGAACGTTGCAATGCGGATATCAAACGACAAATGTTGGATGAATCGAGTACCGATTCTGAAGAATTGGACGAAGAAGACGATGAGCTGCTTAAGGGAGCATCGGAAGAAGATGATGAGAGTGGAAAAAATTCACCATTGGTAGAGAAATTCTTAAAAACGTACGTTGTCGATGATAGTGACAATGATGTGGTGGATGAGGATGATGATATTGATTCAGATAGTGATAAGGATGGTGATGCAGCAGCCTCGTTAAATAAAGAATCCAAGGAAGACGATGAACCTGCAGACTTGTCAAAGAAAGAAAAAGAAACTGTAGCAGAAGATGAAACAAAGAAAGCTGTTGACGACGTCAATGAAGTGGATGGTGAATCTCACTCAGCCTCCGACATAGAACTCTTAAATGACAATCTATTATTCCGCAAACGTGGTAGTCGTCCTCAAAAACTCGATAAAATGTTATCAGATGCAGAGAAACGTAAACGGATTAGTAAAATCGATGAAGAGCTCATCAGCCTAAGTTCGGATAGTGAAAATTCCGACGTGGAGGAAATAGATGTCGAGCCTAGTCAATCGACTAAACCGCGAGCAATTAAACGCATGATGAGGCCTGATGAATTGGCCGGTGAAACTATAAAAGCTCAAAAGCACGAAAACGAACGAATATCACGTTTGGACAAAAAACACAATATGCTGGATAAAGTACTGAAAGATAATCCAGAACTAGATAAAAACAAAGAATTAATCTTAGATTATATTAAAGACACAAAAACGTTCATCAGAGTACACCCGGGTATTGTGAAGCATTTGAAACCACATCAATTCGATGGTGTACGCTTTATGTACGACTCATGTTATGGCGGTGTGGACTCGTTGAAGAAAAGTCCCGGTTCTGGTTGTATATTGGCGCATTGTATGGGTCTTGGAAAGACGCTACAATTGATAGCGCTCTTACACACTGTGATATCCTATAAGGAGCTAAAAACTACAAAAATTCTAGTTTTATGTCCGAAGAGTACAGTAATGAATTGGGCCGATGAGATAATACGGTGGTTGGGCCCATTAAGGCAAAAGAATTTGAAAGTTTATACTTTCAATGACACATCGTAAGTTCCTTCTACATACTATCCTAAATACATACATTGTAAATATATAGATCTGTCGGAAATGAGTTTGCCGAAAGTACCACTTCGGTCTATATTTCTGGGAGTTTTTTTAGTTTTCTTAGTTGGAATTCCACAACACAACATTTTGTAAAAAAAAAACTTAAAAATTTAAGAAGACTTTAATTTCATAAAAACTTTAATTAGGTTGATTGTAAACAAACATCATTGATCATTGAAAGCCTACATTGTGACCCATGTCAAATTGAGGGTTTGAATTCCAATTGTTGTGCCAGAAAAAAAAACATAACAGCGTTATCTCTAACCTAGCATGTTGAAAATAATTAATTGTGTCTACAGAAAAGCACGTAAAGAGCTCGTAACTAAAATATCTCTCATCTACGATTTATAGAATTTAAGTAATAATTGATAATTGAGTTCGCAATAGACGAACGAAAATAAGTTAAAGAAACAGGCTCTTAAATTGTCCTGGTTCCAGACCATTTTATTTTATAGACCAACCTTCGTCTTCAGAACAAGACCGTCATTTAAAGTATTAAAGTGTTCTCCTCAAGAGCGAGGAAATTGTACATACGACTTTTTTCCTTTCCAATACAGATATATTGTAGAAGAAGTCGATGACTGATTTCATCAAAACTAATGTACTTTCAATCTCTTATTTCAATTCTTTTTAGAGACATTTATGAAAAATTAAGTATCTTAAGGGAATGGTCTCTTTCAAATCACACTCGAGCAGGTTGTTTATTAATTGGCTATGAAGCATTTCGTACTTTAGTTTGTTATCATTCCTATAAGAATCGTGGTAATGTCAGTGCCCATCGTCTAGAAGAAATACGAAAGAATGTAAATACTTATCTCTTACAGCCTGGTAAGTAAACAAGAACTTCATAAAATCTCCCCACCTACTAATAAACGAACAATTTCCGTAACCATTTTATAGGTGCTGATCTCGTGATATGTGACGAAGGGCACATAATTAAGAATAGTAAATCAGCCATTAGTACGGCTGTGGCTCAAATTGTTACCCCGCGTCGCATTGTTTTAACTGGTACACCCATACAAAATAATCTTAAAGAATGTGAGTTATCTAAATTGCCACGACTTCGTTTAAAATACATTATTATATTTTTTCTTTATTCATGTTTTGTTGCAGATTACAGTATGGTCAATTTTATAAAACCCCTATTTTTGGGCACCGAGAAGGAGTTTGCTAATCTTTATGCAAATCCCATTAAAAATGGCCAACATAAGGATTCTGGCAAATCGGATATCAAAGTTATGAAACAAAGATCATTTGTTTTACACAAAAAACTGTCGAAATTTGTACAGGTATGTAAATATTATTTTAAAAATCTACTATTGATCACGTCAATGTCAGCTTTTGGATTTTCGTTTTGTGGGCGGAGGTTGAAATTTGATACGTGTATATTTTACTGATACTGCTAGATTTATGCCGGAATTTAGATATTCGTTTTGTGGCACGCACCAAAATTGCTATTGAGAACTAAAAGGTTGAATATTGGTACAAACATACATATATATTTCTGATCGCAAGTAAGAATAGTTTGAAGGCGGAGTTTGGATTTTCGCTTTGTGGGCTAAGAGAGAATGGCAAAAGTGTACATATATATTACAGATAGCGAGAAATTACAATTTTAAGGCCGCGGAAATAGTGTTTTTGAGAAAGATTAATTTGATTCCGGATTCCGGATTTGGATTTTCGTTTTGTGTGCAAAATGGCTTTTACAAGTTAACAGGTTGAAATTTGATGCACATATGATATTGTACACGAGAACGATACATTTGAGGTCGAATTTTGGGGTTTCGATTTGTGGCCGTTTTTTTACAAAAAAATCTTATATTCTATATTGGACCCGGAAATATATCTTTGACATAACTACATACATGAAAAACTAAAAAATCTCGATTTGCAAAAAATGTTAGTTGAGTCTTTTTTACATTTGGGTAACGATATGGAAATTTCACCGTTATCGAAAAAAGTTGACAAAAACTTGTTTCTGACTAGCATTAGTAAAAAATATTATTATATTAAAGAGTCCAAAGCTTATCTTAAACATTTACATCATTGAGAATGATGATGGATGTAATTGCACTCTTATCACAAAATATTTGTATTTAAGTCCAATAATATACATGTGTAGTAAATTTAATTTGTCCAGTAACGTCATATCACGTTTCACATTATAGCTTGTAAACAAATAATAATTGTTTTATCAGTTTAAACACTAAAAACATTCCAAGTCATAATAAAAAAGATTTATCAAAAAAGTCATACACAATTCGTACTACTCTGAGGAAAAAAGGAAAAAAGTAACATATATTTTTTGGACCATGTAGTTCAGCAGTTTCTTCATTTTACTAAATATTTCGTCATTTACTCCTACTCTGAGGAAAAAAGTAACATAGTATATTTTTTAGACCATGTAGTTCAGCTGTTGTTTTCTTCATTTTACTAAATATTTTGTCATTTCCTCCTTGTGTGTCATCCCAATAAAATGTCACATATGTGACCACATAAATATCCATATACATATGTATGTACATATTAATCAATAAAATCTAATCAGGCAAAAATATCAACAGAATCATCTTTCCATATCTAAGATGGCAAATAAATTGATTTAAAAAATGTTTCCAACAACAAAAAATGAAATCTAAGAATTCAAAAGTTATTGGATGTTGCGTAGTGATAAAGAAAGATTTCACCATCACAGCCCCAGCAGCGCTTGTATAAAAACCAAATCTATGGATAAATGAAGTTTATGATCCACTTTTGTAGACTAGGGAGAATTTAAACAAAAATAAGTTTTGGTATTTTTTATTTTTTCACAGTGATTAGCCAGAATTGATGTTATATTAGTCTATGAAGGTAACGACGATGCGTTACAGTACAAGCAATATCAGCTCAATATATTTGTTTTGCTTTCATATGATGTTGCGCCGAGCCAAAGGTAATGATAGGGTGTGGACCTTTTCGGAGAAACATCACTGCAGTGCATCAGATTCATTTGGACTATCGTCCAACTCACAAATTAAATTTATTGTGAATTTATCCATTGGTATTGTTTTCGCATTTGCCCGTTTGCTCTTGGTTTTGTCCAATTTAAATAATCTCAAATCCACAGATAGTGTAGGGGTACCAAATACAATTTTACGATATTGGGCTGTTCCGCTAACATTATTATCTAATACCTCATTGAGATGTGGATAATTTTATTCAGCTTGACGATCATTGATCCACTTCCAAAAATTTGACAGTCTAATTGATGTCTCAAACTTTAGGTGAATAGTTAAATTGAATGCTCTAATTGTATTCTAATCTATTTTAGCGCAAAGAAGCAGAACTTCTAAAGACGTTCTTACCGCAAAAGTTCGAATATGTTCTATTTATACCCATGACTGATGTACAGAATAATCTGTATCAACATATATTAAGTGCTATAACAAACCGAGACGAAACTTATCGCGGAAAAGGCCTCATCACCGATTATACGTGCCTACGTAAGGTAAGTTTGCTTAATTTCTTGCTGAAATTTAATTTAAAAAGGATTTGAATTCGTAAAAGAGTTTCTTCAGTACGAAAAAAAGTATGAATTTCAAATCGATTTAATCGAAATATAACAATAACCAACCAAGCAACTCACATATCAATTTGCAATATATTTTTTTAATTGTAGATTTGGACTCATCCCAAAGTTTTGGAAGATGCTTGGAAGAACGCTGTCAATGTAAGTATATATCAAATTAATTGCTTTATTTGAAACTCAAAATCGTTCCTTTTGAAACCCACAGAACCGCAACAAAAAAGAAATTCGCCAAAAACAAAAAGATCACAATTCTGATGACGATCAACCCGATGATATCCACGATTTTCAAAACGGTCAAATGTCAGTTACAAATGATTGGTGGCGAAGTTTGGTTACCGAAAGGGATTTGGAATCGGTTTTGCCGAGTAATAAACTACGTACAATGTTTAAAATTTTACAAATGTGCGAGGAAAAAGGTGAAAAATGGTATGTTTCAATTCAAAAAAAGACAACTTCGTTTTTAATATTTTGTTTGTTTGTTTTTTTTAGTTTGATATTTTCAGCTTTTGTTGCTGTCCTAAATGTTGTTGAATACTTCTTTAGGAAGATAACCAATAATGATGAAATGGTTCGGAATGAGCTAAGTAAGCCCATCGCGTCCGCTATTCTGGAAAAGTATTAACATTTTAATTATATGTATCCATATTTATTTTCTACAGATGTCAATACTCACTCGCAATGGATGTTGGGCAAAGACTACTATCGTCTGGATGGTAAAACGCCCAAATCGATACGTCATGCTATGATCAATGAATTTAATAATGTTCTCAATAAACGAGCAAGAGTATTTTTGATATCGGCCAAGGCCGGAGGTCAAGGTATCAATTTGATTGGAGCCAATCGTGTTATGATATTGGATACTTCATGGAATCCATCCAATGATCAGCAAAATATATTCCGTGTCTTTCGTTTGGGTCAGAAGAGGAATTGCTACATCTACAGACTGTTGGCTATGGTAAATTAGATTAGTGAATGAAAACTACAACTTTTTCAACCTCACCTCAATTAGTATAAAAAAAGAGGATTAAAAGAATTCTCTGTTAAATTCTCTGTCTTTGTCGTCGCCACTAAACTGACCTTTTCTGTAGCTTTTTTACAGAAGCTAACATTTACGTTCTGATTTTAACAAAGAAAAGGCAGTGTTTTTAACATATTTTAGCTGAAGCAAAAATTCATTAAATCGTCTCGCGAGATTGTATTTAGTTCTTAGTTTACGTATTTGAATTTAAAATTTTGGTCTCAATATATAAATTGCAATTTGGGATTAGTAATCTAAATGGTGGCATAATTATGCTGCTCAGTGTTATAGGAAAAAAGTTCATACGTTTTAATTGCATTTATAGGGTACTATGGAAGAAAAGGTCTATTCTCGTTCCGTCACCAAACAAGCCATGAGTTTTAGAGTGGTGGATGAACAGCAAATCGATAGACACTATAATATGGCCGAATTAGCTGAATTGTACATGTAAGACTTTTCTATAGCAAGCAATTATTTTTCATCAGATATAAATAATCTTTGTTTGTAAAATATTCCAGATTAACAATACCCGATCACAGTAATCGTCCTACGCCGATTTTGCCCCAGGATAGCATATTGGCTAGATTATTGCGTTCTTTTCCCGATCTGGTTTACAAATATCACGAGCACGACAGTTTGCTGGAAAATAAAGTGGAACAGGAACTGAGCGAACAGGAAAAGAATGAAGCTTGGACTGCCTACGAGAGAGATCTGCAAATGAATTCGGAAATAAGAGAAATGCCAAATATTGAAGAGTACGTTATATACAGCATATGTGCTATCAGTTAGTATGAAAGTGGTCGAAGTCAAATCACAAAAAATGACTTAGATGGTTGGGTTAATTACATATCGTCACCAGAAATGCAAAAGGATCAGATAAGGAAGATCACTTTTGATAATTTTATAGGCAAAAAAGCAAAAAATTAAATAATATGAAAACCATTGTGGTTGTCATAGCGATTCTTCTGGATACTTTCAAAACACAAATATGCAATTACATTAGAAGGTAGATTACGCAGAAAAAAGGGACTACACAGTAAAAAATAGTTATGTTTTTCAAACAAATTTATTTTTCGGCCTGTTTGAATTTCGCTCATAAAGTCGCCATTTTGCCAAAAGAAGACTAAAATTTGGCCAGAATGTGTATTCTAGTGTAATACATTATTAATCAAAAGTTGAAATTTTAAAAATAATAAAGTGTACCAGCTTTTTTAATGACTTGTTAAGGTATTTTTAAGATCCAATTAATTTTAGCGGAAGTTCGATATCTACCGATCTCCTCAACATTGCTGATATGACTTAGTCCACTTTCTTTCTAAATTGCACATTGTGTTTGTTTGGAGTCTTGACGATTTCTCTTTCGTATTTTCAGTTTACAAAACAAGTTTAATACTACGAATTTAGCCAATTATATGTCACCATTTTCTGGTTTAGACGTGAGTAACAATACAGCTAATACAAATAATAGTAATAATAGTAAAAATGTGAGTATTATTTTTTGATTTGTTTTACTTTTATTTTTTAAGTTATTTAATGTATATTATCTAATATTTGAAAAAAAAAATCAATAACCGTTAATGTTGTTATTAAGGAATTTTCGGAGAAAATGGTTTGCATATTTTAGAATGATTCATTACTATCGTTTGTTTTATCTAATTATGTACTTGGTTTCAAACTTCATTTCATTCCAATATTATTTTACGTTTTTTAATTATTATATATTATTTTTTATTATTACTTTACTTACTTTATTCCAAAAAGCAGACATTTTTTTGCCAATTTTCTTTACTAGTATAAATAGTCCGGGGCTACACTAGACATTTTTGGGTAAACTTTTCAATAAATCTGTTTTTTTTTATAAAGGGTATTTATTGAAAATGTCATTAACTATATTCAATATTTTTTAGAGAAATAAATTAAAAAGTTGAGGCTGTGCAGCGTTGTTACGATAACGTATCTGGTATCCATGCTGGACACACAGATCCTGTATTTTTATATTTTGTCATTGCGTTTGTAACACCTTAAAATATTCATCAGAGACTCCTAAATCATATACATTGTCCGTCTGTCTGTTGAAAGCATGCTAGCTGCCGAACGAAATGAGCTAAGAGATTCAAATTTTCCGGATTGAAATTGCGCGAAATCGGCCCAAGGCAAAAATTTCCCCTAACAAGGGCTGAAAATACCTCCTAATATTTAAACATTTTTTTGAAAATTTCTTCTTTAAATTTGTTGCGTACATTCTTCTTATAGCGTCAATGTAATGTGGAAAAATATATCACAGTTTTCGTAATATGCAAAGTCAAAAGTCTCTAATCTGACGGTAATTCTGTGGAATTCACTCCGAGGTGGAGGGTATATAAGATTCGGCCCGGCCGAACTTAACTCCTTTTTACTTGTTTACATCTGAAATGTATCTTATGTCATTCTCTGTCATTTGAAAAATGTAGGACAGTCTAATTTTTGCTCTTAACTTAGAAAGATGTTAAAATATTCGAATGAGAAGATTGAACGTGGCACGTTTTAGTAGTTCATTTCAATTTCTCCCTCACATATACACGTAGGGATCTTACACGTTGAGGAATGAAATTATACTTTATCTATCATATATTTGATGCATTATTTCTCTACCTCTTTGTATCTGATTATCGTCTTAAAACACCAACAATCCCATCCAACCCGGGGTTTAGTACTAATACCGACAAATGACATCTTCCTTCATTAATGTTATTGGAAAATAAAAATCGAATTGTTTATTGTAGGACGATGATACTGTTCTGCAGTTTTTTATTGTATTTTACTTATTTTTTGGTATTTTATTGTTTTTTTTTTTGTTTACGACGTAGCCGTCAAGTAGTGCGTTGTTTTGTATTGCATTTTTTAATATAACCCTAATCTCTCGCACTCCCTAGATGTCTCCTTTCTTTGGGCCCAGAGGTTTTACGCAGCCACTTTTGCAATCTCTATTGGGGCCAAATACGAATGCAGCCACAACACAGCAATACTTAGAAATGTTTAATTATTATAAAAATTTGGGTGCTTACGCTGATCTCAACTCATATTCAAGCCTATCGGCCATGGGTGCTGGTCGAATGCCTGGTGGGCCATCAACGTCATCGGCGGCAAATCCGTTGGCCGCATTGGGCGATTTAAGCATGTATGGTTTAGCTTCGCCAGCCTTGCAAGGTATGGGTCCATCTAGTGCGAGTAGTATGAATTTGGCTAACAGTGTCTTGGCGGGAGCATTGCCACCAATGCCAACGGCTTCATCCGCCGCATCTATGTATACTTCGCCGGCTCCATCAATGATGGCTTCATCGGCATCAAATGCCGCTATGTCCTCTGCAGGTTTAACAAACACCACCAATTCAGCTGCGCTGTCCGCATTCGAACAATATACACAATCGTTAAGAAGCTCCTTTCCCAACATGTATAGTTATGCTGGTGACTTTGGTATTGGCTCGTCGGGTTCTACAATTTTGGATAAATCCAAGTCGGCTAAATCTGCAAAGCACTCAAGTGGTGGTGGTGGTGGCAGCAGTAAAAATACAACAAATTTACCCGGCGGTTCCAAAGGTGGCGGTAGCTCGATAAGCTTGTACCCAGGATCTTCGGTATATTTAACCCAGCATCAACAGCAATCGAGACCCAGTTCAAGAAATACACCCAACGAACAAAACAGCAGCAAGTCGAAAACTGCAGCACCATCATCATCAAGTGCTATGCCAACATCATCTTCAAATTCAATGACAACATCGTCAGCAAACACAATGACAAATGCTCCAAATATGTCAAATACATCGAAATCTATAACGAATGAAGGTCCAAATAGTTTGATAAATTACCGGCGTTCAGACTCTGCCGGTAGTAATTCAACACCCACAAAACAACCCCATCCAACAGCAAATCAAAAGAGGGGAAATGCTGATCTTCCGAATGGAAGTGGTGCCAATAAAACAACAACAACACAGCCAACCGCCAACATAACGCCGAATTCTAAACAAACTGCGAAGCCTCTAAACTCCTCAGCTTCTATACAACCCTCCGCTAATCAAAAACCCCAATCTCAAAAGTCTTCTTCAGCAACCACAGGAGCTGGTTCCACGAAAGCCTCTGCGTTGGACAATCGTACAATGAACATGGGTATCCTATATCCCAATTCTAAGGGCCAAGAAAAAGCCGGTTCCAAATCCAACTCACCCATGAATATGGGCATTGTTTATCCCAGAAACTCCTCAAAAAACGCACCTTCCGAAATGCAAATAATACCCACCTCCTCACCGCCGGGCACAACAAGCATATCAAAACAATTAAACGATTTATCACCCAGTATATCATTGACAGCTGTTAAGAACACCGGTCAGCATAAAGCTGTCAACAATTCCAATGCAAAACCAAATACAACACCACAGAGTTTACAAATTAATAAAGTTATACAAAATAATACCACCATTAGACGGACTACAAGTCCGGTTACTAGTGCAGCAGCAAGTGGTTCTAAAACAACACCCACCAATAGCAGTAATAACTCCTCAGCTACTGGGACAAATCAAAGCAATATTTTGGCTAGGCTCAAAGCGGCAAACGCCAAAAAGGCCACAAATTCTGGCCATAGCAGTAATAATCCACCGCCATTACATAGGGCTAATACAACTTTGGGCAATACAACTGGTTCCGGCATAAATATTACAACAAAACCCGCAACTGGCTTAACAATAACAAATGTCAAACAACAAATGAAACCGCAAAATGCACCAAACAAACAACTATTGAGCACCAGTGCCAGTCATGCTTCAACATTGGCTAAACAGCAGGCTGCAGCATCCGTGGCCAAATCGAATATACAAAGAACAGCTACGCCTACTTCAAATATTATCAATTCCACATCTAATCCATCCAACTTACAAAAATCAGCCACGTCTTCATCTCTCCCCTCCCTTGCATCCTTCAAGAGAGCTATCATTAAAAGAGCTTCACCCAATACCAGTGCACCGAATAAACTACCCGCCTTATCCTCGTCATCTGTGACTGTAACTTCGAGCAATAAATTACCCATAATAAGTAGCGTTAAATCAATATCTCCCTCTATGGCTACCATAAGCAAAGCATCCCTAAACAAAGTCAACCTATCGGGAAGTGCACAAAACAAACAGAATATGCCGACAGTGACGAATGTTTCCAAAACGATAGCTCAAATGCAGAAGCGTTTGCCACCATCGATGACAGCATCCCCATCGAGCTCATCATCAGCGGCCGCAATGAATTCGCCCAATTCAATACGCAATACAGTTAATATACGCCCAGTAGATAATAAACAGAATCCATCTGGAGTAGGTGGTGGAGTATATATCATAGAAACGAATATTAATGACAAAAAAGTGGCAATAGGAGCACCAACAAAAAGGTGAGTAGTGAAACGTCGATTAAATCAAACGATTATATAAAGACAGACAGACAGAATGTGTAAAATTAATGTATTTATTTGAACACGCAAGACCTTTTGTTGCATCTATTTGGTATAGAATGTAAATTTGTTTACAATTGGCGGTTTTTTGAACAAAATATCTGAACTCTAAGTCAAAATACCCTCAAGGTCACCTCTCTTTTCGAATATCAGTCAAAATCAATCGCCAAACGAGATAGTAACACAAAGTGGGTCAAAAGGTCATTAGAAAAGATAACGTTTCACCGTGGGAGTCAAATCTTTTTTAAGTATGAAGCAGAAAAATACACTTCTTATAAAAAGTTTTACAATTTTAGAAAAGGGCTTTTCCTTATTTACTGCAGGTATGTGGTAATACTTCTTGAGTAAGAAAACATATGAGTGATTTTTGATAATAATTTTTTTTTTGGATCGAAAATTTGACTATTGGGATAGTCAGATATATTTCTTGAACCAATTGAGGCACACACACATGTAAGCACATTTTTTTGTGGGTATTTATGAGTATTATCATACATAATTGTACTTTTGGCAATCATTTCAAAAATTTGACATGCCCGAGGTTACCAACTTTGAAGGGTCACCCAGTAGCCCCCTGCACACTAGGGACTCAAAATTTTACAAATCATCTGAAATTTCGTCAAAATATCTCTTTCCGTTCAAAAGCTACAGAATTATTAAAAAAAAAACGATTTGGAACCTCTGTGCGTAGGGACAGCAATAGTAATAGTTATCCAAATAAGGAAAAAATAAGGTTAAAAGCTATTAGTGTGGACTGATTTAATTTTTTGGTGTACCTTTTTTGAGAGATACCCATATGAACATATATATTTATTTACTATCAACAATTGCTTTTCTAATTTTTACCATTTTCATTTTCAGTGGCGGTGGCACAACAGTTACCAAAGTTCCCCTGCAAAATCCAAATAAACGTAAGGCCACAGATCCTCTATCCAAAGATGAGAGTAAACGTTTGAAAAATTAATTGTAAAATTAGTAGTCTTAAGAGCGTTACAATTAATTTATGTTTTTATAATTAACAACAACAATAATAATAATTTCGTTATAAGAAAAAATACATTTAACAGAAGTGAATTTTTAATTTATTTTTCTATATTGGATAGTATTAATCTTAATATTACATACACATTAAGAATTTTAAACTCTATTAAATAAAACGAAATTTAGGTAAAGTTTATTTTTTACAATCGTATGTTGTATAATACATTCTTAATATAATTTTTTTGTAAACGTATCTACTCGTTAACGTATGTTTAAATTTCGTTAATTGTTGTATTCTCTTAATTACAACAATTTGAAATGTATGTAAAAATGTGTGCAAATTTTAAAATTCATAAAATAAATGCATGATCGATGGAATTAAATTTATTTTTTAATAATTGAGAATAATTATAATAATTGAGAATAAACATTAAGTTCTATTAAAATTTAACAATATAATTTAATTTTTAAATTAATAACTAACGCTTTCACTTTAGAATAAATTGTTGTTTTTGTAGAAGATTTAGAGGAGAAACAGTGATTAAGTCTGAATTTTACCAGACTTCGTTCCAGCATGTATCTGATTTTCGCGGAAACATTTTTAGTTTTATTCCATTATTCTTATGTAGTCCGGATATTATTACATCTTCTTTTCCCTTATGGAAGGTATAACAAGCTGCGATAACATAACGTTTATGTAAAAATTTAATTTTTTGCTCAAAATAAAAAAAATATTTTCTCACATTGTCGCCAATTACAATATATATATTTGTATCAAAACAAATTTTCAAAATTTATTTTCCCACACTATTAATATTGCTGTTGGCTACAATTTTAAAATATAATTTTTTATTTTGAGTGAATTTTAATTTTTTATTTAGGTTTTTGTTATCGCAGCTTAGTTATCCAGTCTTAAGGAAAAACAGTCCTGCCAAATGTTGTAGCATAATGTTATCTGTGTTCGGCGGCATCGCTCGCATTTCTTCAAGTTAACAGCGAGTTTTTCCTTCTTGTAGTTATACGATCTTTGACCCTAGGAGATTATACAGATTGAGAGTGGAAATGCATGCCATGGCATGTTAAGCCATTTGGAGCAACACCAGATTGTTAACAGTTCGTTTTCATTAAAACGTAAAATGATTGTTTATTTGTCAAATTTTTTGAATAGTGTGATTTGATTATCTACAATCAACATTACCAAATAAGTAACTTTATTTTTTACAAAATCCAAAAATAATATTTTTTTACATCGCTGTTATACTGGTCTTGCTTGAAAACTAACATGTTAATAGAACTCTCTTAGTTGTGCTGCCAGATTGTTCTTGTTGATCCATTTAAGAAATACCAATGGGTAACAATGGTGATACCTAATCAAGTCCCTTAGTTGTAAACTAGTAAGTCCAATCGGACAGGTCTAATGTTGAAAAGATTTTTTCATTTTTAATTCGCAATATTACAATTTACGAATTGCAGACGAACATGTATTTGTTCTTTAAGAGACATTAGGACTGTTCCATTGGTCTTACTAGCTTACAATTAGGATACTAGATAAAGTGACAACGTTACTACCCCTGTTTTTTTCTTAAATGAATTAACAGGAATAATCTGGTAACACAACTAAGAGAGTAGTAAGCTACTTTCTTGTTAAGCAAGTAAATTCCATACAAAAATTAAGCTAGTAAGCCCAATCGAGTAGTAAACGAGTAAATTCCATACAAAAGGCCTGTTCGATTGGGCTTACTAGCTTATGATTCAGATAAATGATAAGGTGGCAACGTTGCTACTCATTGTTTTTTCTTAAATGAATCAACAAGAAAAATCTGGCAACAACACTAAGAGAGTTACAAGCTACTTTCTTGTTAAGCGAGTAAATTCCATACAAAAATTAAGCTAGTAAGCCCAATCGAACAGGCCTAAAAATTAAACTAGTAGGCCAAATCGAACAGGCCTATTGTCTTCTTGTAATTGCATATAATATAATAGAGCTGTCGACTTTATTGGATTTAGCCTCGATATCCACCATTTTGACTTACACTGGATAATTATCAAGGCTAAGTCAAAAATTTTTAACACAAAAAATTTTTTTCAAAATTTGTTTTCACACACATATTGCTTTTGGCGACAATTTTAAAGAAGAATTTTTTATTTTGAGTGAACTTTCAACATTTTATTTAGATTTTTGTTATCGCAGCTTAGTTATACAGTCTTAAAGAAAAACAGCCATAATATGCCTGTTCGATTGGGCTTACTAGATACATTTTTTATGGAATTTTTTGCTTAACAAGAAAGCAGTTCGCTTTGCACAAAATTTTGAATTTGTGTAGCAACACAAGAGTATGTTAAACCTGTAATCTCGCATTTTGCGCAACACGCAAATATTTCCAAATATTTGCTGAATATAAACCCCATTAGTGTTGCTGCCAGATTGTTGATTCATTTAAGACAACCCAATGCCCAATTATCAACTATCTTAATTGTAAACTTGTAAACCCAATCGAACAGGCCTAATGTGGACGTGCTGCCGCTGTAATAGTGACGACTATTATAAAAAGGTGAAGAACGAAAGAAATAAACTTGGCTATTTTAGCCTTTTCACACTGCATCCGAAATCAATCGATTTCAACTTGAAATGACGTAATAGCCTTGTCACACTACATGCAAAATCTAGTTTAAATGACATAAGGTCGATTTTCAAAGGTGAAATTTGGACATTTGAAAATCGACCTTATGTCGACCTTAGATTTTGCATGCAGTGTGACAAGGCTATAAGCAAATTTCAAAACGAAAATTTCGTGAGTTTTTTACATGTATTTCTTATGGAAACAAAGAAACGTGAGAGGTGCTAACCAACTTTTAACCAAACTTTTTCTTTATTTCTTCGTCACAAGAGATAGACAGATGAAAAAGATTTTTTAAAGCAACTGCAAAATTTAGAAACTCGAATAGTAACCCTGTTCGACTTACTAGCTTAAAATTAAGAGACTTGGTAAGGTGGCCATTGACTTTATTTAAAAAACTAGAGATAAAAATCTGTCACCTCCTTACTCGGTAACTAAGAGAGTTACAAGCTACTTTCTTGTTAAGCGAGTAAATTCCATACAAAAATTAAGCTAATTAGACCAATCGCCTATTAATCTAGTAAGCCCAATCGAACAGGCCTAATATTGTAAAAATTGCGGAAGCTAGCACGAGGCCGAATATACACGTGTATCTGCAAAGTCCATGTGTAAACACTCCTAAACATTACAACTTTCTGTTGACGCTCAATGTACAATCGCTACGTGCTGTGGCAGGCGACGACAACTGTGCTTAGTCGCTCAACCTTTCGGCAGAATATTCGGCCGGCTTCCAAGAAAAATGAAACGTCAACAAAAAGATTAACAATAATAAAAATCAACAAAAGCAGACAGACTGCGTGACCGCCGCCGCAGACTCCAACAATTTTTGTTTTCTCATTTGTATCGGCTACTGCAAATGCATCGAGTATATAAATAAGTAGCAAATAAAAAAGTAAAGCTCTCATTGCCCATACCATAATTACGACTCAACAACAAAAGCAGTAAGTCAATTATTATTTATTATTTACAAACGGCTCAATTCAATAATAAACTTGCTTTCCTTTTCTGATTCTTTTTAGAAATAACTATAAAGAAAACAATTTCCGCGTGTTCAGGCTCCAAGCTAAAGCATAAAACCACACAAACCACAGCCACTGTCTTCTCACACCTCAACTGCTGTGTTCCCCTGAAGTACACATAAGAGATAGAAGAAGTGTGAACGTACAAATCAATTTGAAAACTATTCATTTATCTACGAAATGTCTCAGCAACCTGTTGCCTTTTTAACCCGCAAAGAGACCTTCAGTGCTTGTCATCGTTTACATAGGTAAGATAGACTTAAGATTACAACTAGTATCGCTTCCACCTACTACTCAATGATAAGTATATTTCCGCATTTTTCAATTTGTGAATGTGGATAATTGTAGAATATCCGTAATGTATGTATTGAAGGATATATTGATTTCTTTATGGATTTTTTCTTTGGTACATCTAGCAAAAGCTCATTTCACTTTTATTATTTGTTTTTTTTTTGTGTCATGGTCAATAATTACGTATTATTTTTTATATTTAATCAGTGCCTTGGTGTTTTCTTTCTTTTTCGTCATATAGCAAGCAATTGAGTGATGCTGAAAACGTCGAAATCTACGGCAAATGCAACAACCCCAACGGTCACGGCCACAATTATACGGGTGAGTTAATGAATCATGATCACCCTCCGCAGTATCATCATTAGATTTTTGTACATACATACATATGTGTGTATGTATGTACATATGTATACGAATGTATAGAATTCTTCGCACACCTGTTTCCTTGTTTCCAGTTTCACAAAAGATAAAGTATTAAATGCAATCAATATAATGACCTTAAAATTATCTTTGTGTGTAAAATTCGTCGACCCTGTTCACTTGAAGAACTTAACATTATGTTCAGATAAGTTCGGCACCACTGATTAGTCGGACATTTTAAACGATACAATTTTTTAGACTTTTTGCATGTTTCATTTATAAAAAGGTATATTCCTTTGCAACCGCAAGTAGTCACATATATTTCAACACTTCAATGTAGCGGAAAATCTCAATTCAACTGACTTTTTTTCAGGTAATACCAGGATGTGTATAAGCCTTGATTTTAGACTATTCGTTCGTCTTCTTTGCCACTTCATTTGTGGGAAATTTGTTGAAAATTTTAATTTTTGTATTTGATAAAAAAATCGTTCCCCGAAGCAATATTTATGTTGGTAAACCGCCCGTTAATGCTCAGATCTATTAATTATCTCAAATTATAATGCAGTACTCCTCTGTTAATACTTCATTATTTTGGAGTATATCAAGCAGGAGGTAACATTTGATTTGTGTACCTTTCACGAAGTAACCCAACACCTCTCACTC
The DNA here is from genome assembly GCA_947397865.1 of Polietes domitor. Taxonomy (NCBI): domain Eukaryota; kingdom Metazoa; phylum Arthropoda; class Insecta; order Diptera; family Muscidae; genus Polietes; species Polietes domitor. The sequence goes on from OX377619.1 coordinate 141,666,505, forward strand.
CAGCGAAAACGTCTTAGTCCCAACTACATTATAGAATATACACTCTACACACCGACAACGAAATCTATGATGTGGTATTAAGAATGCAGGAAATAGTGCTGAAGAAACTAATAGTATCCCATTTATAACCCATCGCCATTTATAACCTTAAACACCATCACCGTATTTATCATAACATGCACGAGGTTAGTGGATCACCTGAACAAGCGGATAATATCGAACAGCTAGCACGTTTACAAAAAGAGCAAGTCGACTGAATATGACCATTGAAGCCTTTCTAGATATAGAGGAAGCATTCAATAATAATGTGTAGTCTCAGAGTGAAAGAAGGAATTTAAAATCTGATCCATTGCTTACTGACCAGTCGGCGCACCACTGCGAGTCTCGGCTCCTCAATACAAACCATATTTGAAAACAAAGGCAACCCACATGGTGGTGTCTTGTCGTATTTATGGAATCTAGTAATGAACAATGTATTTTTGTGTACGCGAATGTCGGACGGCAATGGCCGTATTTGGAATTTTCCTACAACACTTATTATATTATATGTTACATGTTATTATATTATATGTTACATGTTATTATATTATATGTTATGTTATATGTTATTATACAAAATTCTCTAAACATGCTGGTAAAATGGACTTCTCAGGTTTTTTCGGACAGTGTGAAGTATTTGGGCATCATTCTTGACAGAATACTTTACTTCAAAGAAAGCATTCTCCTACAATGCTTCAAAGCAGATATGAGTGTATTATAATATTCAGCGTTTGCAGTTTTCCTTAAAAAAGAAGTTGGCTCCGCCGACCTTCGTCTTCTTACAGCTAAAGAGAGAAGCGGGAGAATATTCTTGAAATGTATGCAAAAAATCCACCATCTTTTAGCGATCGCTGAACAAACCCTGTGCAAAATTTCATAACATTTGGACTAAAACAAACAATTTTGTATGAAAAAATCATATTCAGTCATAGGGGCGGTATGTGATGGGAGTGGTCAATTTTGATGAATCTACATATTTCCCTTAATTGCGTTCAGGAAATGCTCGATGCCAAGTTTCATCACTCTACGAGCACTACTTATATTTTAGCGATCGCTGAACAAACCCTGTGCAAAATTTCATAACATTTGGACTAAAACAAACAATTTTGTATGAAAAAATCATATTCAGTCATAGGGGCGGTATGTGATGGGAGTGGTCGATTTTGATGAATCTACATATTTCCCTTAATTGCGTTCAGGAAATGCTCGATACCAAGTTTCATCACTCTACGAGCACTACTTATATTTTTTGCACTCAAATGTATCCCACTGTGCGTCGTTGGGACGTCAAATAATAATAGTTGAAAAGTGTCTTAAGTTTTTCCATCAAAAATTTAGATTTACATACTACTTTTAACAAGGGCTGTGGGTGGAGTCGAGGCAAAATTGCTCGACTCCGATTCCGACTCCAGCAAATTTCTCCGAGTCTTAGACTCCGATTCCACAGCGCTGCTTTTAACAGACCCATCGGTATTCCCACCAATTACATCGAGCAATCAATCTGTCGTTCTTTCGTTCCCATAGGACAGGGATCCACATAAGAGTGACTTCAGAAAGACAACTCAGTTTGGATAAGTCCACAATGCATTGACCTAGTGTAGAGGTTATGCGGTTAGATCTAGGAGACAAAAACGCATATCCTCTGTGTTCTACAAAAATATCTCGAAGGACATAATTGTGTTTCTCAGTTATTGAAAATGTAATGTTTATTGCTCCACACAGTTTCTACTTTAAATAGACATGGGATTTTGTACAGGTCATAGACTATGACTTTTGGGACACTTGCGTAATTATGTTCATTTCACAAAAAAGTGGACTTGTGATATTCTTTCCAGCACACCAATGATATTGTCTGTCTACAAAGATTCCAATGCCTAAAGAGGAAAGTTTACTGCATGTTTCCTTAATTGCGAAGACTTCGTCTGAATGTGAACCACATATTTTTAAAAACGTTAAACATCGATTTCGAAGCGACAAATTTTTCGGAGTTACATGACCATCAGGAACTTTATTGTTAAGAAGAGTTCTCTCTTTTAGATAGTGTTTTAATGTGTTTTTCGTAAGTGTAAGAGAACGAGGTTTTGGTACTCAGAATGCTCCATCAACACCATGACAATACAATATTATGCGGAACAAGCGACAGCTAATATATAATTACAAAATTTAATATTTTCGCCATTACAGTTGAAGTAACCGTTCGTGGCCCGATTGACGCTCGCACTGGCATGGTGATGAATATAACAGAGTTAAAACTGGCCATGGATGGGGTAATATTCAAACAATTGGATCATAAAAACTTAGATAAAGATGTTGAGTACTTTAACAATACGGTAGGTTAACAAAGTATATCTTTCACAAATCATATATTTCATATTGTTAAATATTTTTTATATATTTTTCAGCCCAGCACCACCGAAAATTTGACAGTGTTTATCTGGGATAATGTCCGCCAGGCCTTAAAACGTCCCGATCTATTGTATGAAGTTAAAATCTATGAAACTGATAAAAACTCTGTTTCTTACCGTGGGCCATATGTACAAAATGGACAGTATTTTAATAACAAACGTTCAGCCAAAACTAGTTGTACCAACATTTCATCTGATTCTGACTAAGTTAAGTGAAAACATTAAACCAGACAGGCTAACAAAATATTCCATTCTAAATTTAAATTATTCCATCAAAGTATACGAAATGGACCAATGGACCGACCGTATTTATTAAGTTGTTGTCTTTTATTTAAAATGAAAATTATGTGCTTATTTCAAAATTCAAATAATGAATTTCCATTATCTAGTTTTCATTTTTGTTAGCCTGCATTACCTAATTTGATATATTGTTGATATTATCTAAAATTGTTACAGGAAGTAACTGCCTATTTATTTTCTTTGAAATGAGTAGAGAAAATATGAATGTGATTGATTTGTTATAGAAAAGCTTATGATATATACATTCTATATACAATATTTAAGATATGCACGAGTCATTGACACTAATTTGTAGATTATTTGCTCTATTTTTTGTAAACAATACTTTCCTAATAAATAATGGTGTACTAATTAAGAAGTGAAAAAAATATTTTCGTCTTTTTGTTTCTTGTCAACTTATTGGCATTATTTTGCAAACAAAATATTATTATTTTTTTCAACTTAGAAGCCAAATGGCCTAGCATGGCAAGACGGGGATCCCTCCATATTAAAACATATTTAAAGAATACTTTAGGGATGTTGGGGTTCTGTGAGTTAAGTTGAAAGTGTGCTTAAAATAATACTGCAGATTTCTATATTGATTGACGGTACATAACAGTCGTGTTTTATTTGCAACTCGCTTAATTGGTTTAAGTACAATAAGTTGGTCGACTTTAACAAATAAGGGCGTTTGAAATAATTTTGTTTGAATATTTTACATTCCAGCAAACAAAGATAATGGAGTTTTCGAGTAAGCGAGTTCGTTTATTACTATCTTAAGGTTTTATTCGAATGACTTTTTACCTGGTAATGTGAAATTTTCAAACAAAGAATTAATATAGGGCGAAATTATTTAGAAATAAATAAGTTATTTAGAAATAACGAACTGTTGAATTTCCCTGATATTAGATAGACGTAAAGTTATTGAACATCATTTGTAGACAGACTAACACAATCATTTTTAGACTCTACACTAGGGTATTATGCCTTTGTGGATTTGATTGTAACACCAAAAAGAAAACGAGGGCTTATATTCATAAGTGGTTATGAATTATTTTCTCGAAAATGAGTTTTTGATGCCAAACTATTCTCAGATTTGGATGTCATCTGTCATATAAATTTGGAGAAGAACTTTTTTTCTAAAGCCATTTTTTCAAATTTTTCTGATTTGGCTATCTACTCACACGTTAATTTTGTAAAAAAATTGGAAAAAGGGATAAAAATGGTACCAATCTGACGGATGAAGCTGGAATCCTTAAATTCGCTGTGTACATTCCACATTAGCGAGTTTGCAAAAGTGGCTATGAACCATAATAGAACCGCGAATAATAGGAATTTTCGAAAACTTTTTAATCGTTGCAATTAGTAATCCTCTTTAGATTAAACCGTAGAAGAATGATTCATAATTACTCTTAAAATTAAGAAGAAAATGAGTTTTTTCGCTCTCCTGAAAAGTTGTGTTTTTGTTCATAGCCACTCGATATACTTATCGTTTATTATACAGATCGGCTTAGAATCTCTCTTTGAGTCGATCCTAACAAAAATTGTTTTGCGGACCAAAAACTAACGCAATTTAATTTGAAGCAAATCAGTTCAGATTTAGATATAAATGTCAATCCAGATTTGCCTTTCTCCGCTCTAGAAACCACATATTTTACATATTTTCAACTAGAAACATGTATGCTGAAAGTGGGTCAGATTTAGATATAGCTCCCACATACTATTTTAAACTATTTTCTTCAAACTTGGCACAAAAACTTATATTTCAACTAGAGACGTCGATGGTAAAAGTGCGCCAGATCGGTTCAGATTTAGATATAGGCCCTATAAAAATGTCTATCTCGATTTGACTTTGATACATTATTATCATTAGTGGGACACATCGTTTCATGTTTTAAAATACAAATGTCCTTCCCGATTTAACTCGTTTCTTAATGTTCGTTTCCTAATGTATCACAAAAATTAATATTAAAAATTTTGAATGTTTGTTGTAAATGTTTTTGGTTTCTATAAATATTTCGACTTCTATTCCACAGAAAAATGTTTTTAATTCCACCTGATTTTTGATTTAGTTCACATTAGAAAAAATAACAAGGTTCTGACAGTGCCGTTATATAAACACCTACAACCTTGGTTATGTCAGCGAACATAATCCTCATATGCCCGTTTTCATTATTGAAATTGAATTGAAAGATGTAATATTTCGTTCAAAATTTAGACGGACTTTGTCCGGTCTTAAAGATTTTCTCCTCTGGGGTTATGTTCGTTTTTTTGTTGGGAGTTATGTCCGATTTACATTGCGGACATAAACCCCAATGCACACCACCTCGGACATAACCCCCAAAATCGTTTTGGGTTTGGTACGTCCTTTGGTGGTCCATGGTATAGGACACATGCCAAAATCTTCGTATATAGTCGGACTTTAGCATTTCCTTACTTTTTTATTTATACCCTCCACTAGGGTATAATTGTTGTTAATTATACCGATCGACTTAGAATCATTTTCTGAGTCGATTTAGCAATGTCCGTCTGCCTGTCCATCTATACTTGTAATCAAAGTACAGGTCAACGAACTTTTTCGGGATAAGGACGAACGCTATTTAATTTGGAGTAATTAGCTTCATACAAATGTCACCTCTGATTTTGCAACTTTAGGTCTACACCATTTTCATTTGTAATTCAAAAGACACAATTTGAAATTCAAAAACTCCATATGAAATTCAAAAAATATCAGTTGAAATTCAAAAAATTCCATTTGTAATTCAAAAAATATGAATTGATATTCAAAACTTTACATTTGTAATTCAAAACACACCATTTGAAATTCAAAAGACATCAATTGAAATTCAAAACTCGCGATTTAAAATTTAAAAGTCATCATTTGAATTTCAAAAATCGTCAATTGAAATTCAAAAATGTAAATAAAACTATTTGAAAAAAATATTTTCTTGGCCACGTTCATACTGTAACATACGTGGGGATTGACGCCAAAATCCCAAAAGGCAAAGTTGAGAATCAAGCCGAGTTACGCAACCAACGCCGTGTTCGTAACCTCAAAGACGTTCGAAACTATTGTGTGCAGCCAAGGAGGCTGATGAGCGACATCACCTCAGGCAAAACAGCAGAAGAAGACGAAAGCCCATGACGAAAAGGGTTTCTCGTACAACACGGAGATCAAAACTACACTACAGAAGTAGTTTGTTTCAATCAATATCAAGGCTGTCGCAGAGACGTGGCAGCCAAGATGGAAGCGCGTGTAAACGCCGTCAACAACGACTTCTCTGAACGACAGAGAGGTGCAATCACAACGATTTCTAGATAATCAACGCTAATGGCCACAGTACTGCTCCAGCATTTAGCACAATCTCCAAGAGGGTGCATGTGATGACACCTTTCTCCATTCGGCGTTTGCCTACCGACCAGCGAAGCTGACTGACCCCCTCACCATCAGTTGGTGCAGCTGGTCCAATGCGGAAAACCTGAATGGGGGTAGGCCTAATTGAAGTACTGATGTTTACATCCCGCCGGCACAGAGAAACGCAAACGATTATGCAGAGATTTGAGCGAACATTTCTCCTAAATATTTTCGTTCTGTGTGTGATCTGAGCCGTGGACGACAACTGATGAGCTGAGCTGACAATAACATTTTCGGTTCCTGTTTTGGTTACGGTCGTCAATTGCTAAAGCGATGAACAAAGAGTGCCCCCTCCGCCCGTTATTGCGAATTGTGACGGCATTGAGCGAGGCCGCGACCTGCAGACCTGACACCACGCCTCAGTTCGGCGAACAACGAACAAATTGCCCCAGAGGAATCGTAAGGCAGAGTGTAAGCCTTGAAAAGATTTCTCTTAACGCGGTTTTTCTGCAGTTTGCTGATATGTATGTGGTCTACGGAAATGTGAAATTGATGGAGATGCTGAACCGGATGCCTGACACAACGTATTCATCCACCACCGCTCGCTTTGGCGGATAACGAAAATTCCCACAGAGAAATCATAAGGCAGAGTGTAAGCCTCTTAGCGTTTTTTGAAGTTTGCTGATATTTGAATGGTTTGGTGATATTTACCGAGATGCTGAACACCGAAACAACAATGCGGCCGAACATCACTTAACAACTTGTGGCATGAAAGTTTCCATCGGTACCGGGAAACTTACATACACGGAAGCACGCACTCACAGAGGTTGTATGAAAGCCAAAGCAGAACACAGGCAGCAGCACGAGATTATCGACGAAATTGAGCCGATGAGTCACCAATGTCCGGTAAGGAACATGTGTGAGCGGCACTGAGGCCATCACACTAATCCCATGACTGGAAAAGCGGTGAAAACGAAGTTTGCTAACGAAGTGCAAAGACCGAAGACGAGAGTAGTTCAAAGATGAACGTTTTTTCTGAAGTATTAAAATTCTAAAGAATCAATGAAATATTTGTACGATTACGGGTAACATACACTCAATGCTTAATAAGTTTTATGATGATTTTGAAAATCGTAGAGTTCAAAGCCGAAGTCAAGTTGAAAATCTGAAGAAGATCGGAGAAGGTGTCTCCGTTCGAAGAAGTCGTAAAGTTCAAAGCCGATGCCGAAGTCAAGTTGAAATTCTGAAGAAGATCGGAGAAGGTGTCTCCGTTCTATGAAGTCTTAAATTCAAATGAAGCCGAAGTCAAGTTGGAAATCTGAAGAAAAAATGATAGTGTTTGAGCGGAGAAGGTGTCTCCGTTCGAATAAATCTTAAAGTTCAAATGAAACCGATGTCAAGTAGAAAATCTGAAGTCAAATGATAGTGTTTAATCGGAGAAGGTGTCTCCGGTTAAAGAAGTCACCGAAGAAGTCTGCGAAAACTATGAGTAAAATCGAATCGTATGCAGTCCCATCGCCAAATGAGACTGCATGAGATGTGATCAAAGGTCAAGTTGTATGCAAACAAGTCAAACGAGTCGTAAAACATTCGAATCAGTCGCAATTGTAGCGCCATATACAATTGTATGTAGTCACATCGCCAAATGTGACTGCGAGTTGAACCATAACAAGCATTAAAAATCCAACATACTAATTTCAAGATTTTAGCCTTTTGATCAAGGCGGTGGTACCATTTGTGTCCCGTCTTAACACCATTTTACCCCTTAAAAGTGACTCTTATTCACCTCTACGCTGTTTAAACTCATAAAATATTTATGCTTTTGCCACTCCCTTCCTTCCACTCAATTGTTCCTATCCTTGGTAAAATTATAAGTTTTAATATATTTTTTTTAATTTTATAAATTATTTATTTATTTATTTACAATATATCTTACAAAATTAAATTTATAAATTATATACCGTTGTACTGGTGAAGGTTATAAACTGTATACGAAATTACCGATATTTACAATGATAATCACCTTATCAATCCATTAAATCTGTTTCCTAAACTGCAGAATTACCAGAAATAAATAAATACTACCCCACCTAATATACATTTAGGTTTGTTTACACTTTTGAATTTCAAATTATGTATTTTGAATTTCAAATGCTGTATTTTGATTTACAAATGGACTTTTTGAATTCCTATTGATATTTTTATACCCTTCACATAAGAATGAATATACATTTTGTCATTCCGTTTGTAATACCTTAAAATATTCATCGGAGACTCCAAAAAGTATATATATTCTGGATCGTGGCAAAATTCTAAGACGATCTAGCCATGTCCGTCCGTCTGTCTGTCTGCTGAAAGCACGATAACGGCCGAACGAAATGAGCTAGGAGGTTCAAATTTTCCCAAAAAGTGTCTTATGGTTGCAGATCGGTTGGGATTGAAAGTGGGGTGGGGAAAAATTGTTCCCTAACAAGGACTGAAAGTACTCCCTAATGTTTAGAATATTTAAGCAATGTTTTCTAATTTCCGCTTTAAATACACTTGAAATTTATTGCATACATTCCTCTTGTAACGTAGAAGCACCAAAAAGTAAATACACGTTTTAGCGGGCGAAATGGGACAAAAAGGGTTTAAAATGGTACCAATGATACGATAACAACTAGAAACATGAAAATTGGAATGTACATCCTTCTAATTGCGTAGATACGTTAAATATCTTTTTCAAAATATACTTTTAAGGGATACAATTTGAAAAGAGGGATAAAAATGGTACCTACCAAACTGCTGAAGTTTAAATCGTGAAATTCGGTGTCTTTCATCTGACTGTGAAGATGCGAAATAAAAAGGATTTTTTCGAAATTTGTACTTTTAGCCGGAAAATGGGGCGAATGGGGAAAATAGTACCAACCAAACGGCTGCAGCTGTAATAATAAAATTCGGTGTGTACACTTCTCTGACTGTGGTGACGCGAATAATAAAGAAATCTTCCGATATTCGGAGCATCAGCATCTAAATGGAATAAAATTTGGCTACAATCAAATGATTGTAGCTAGAATCATATTCTTCTTTGGAAAATAAGAGGTACGCATTTTTCTAAATTCGTACTTTTAGGGTCAAAATCGAAAAAGGAGTGAAAGGAGTGGATCTTCAATATTACAACTTTTCCTATCAAAATGGTACAGACATTTAGGCTGTTGTTGGAATTAAGAAATTGCAATGGGGAAATCGGGCTTGAGGGAAATTGTTTCTACCTAATAATATTTAGGGCACATTTTTGACGATTTCTGACCAATAATTGTATCAATACTTTCCTAATATGATAGTGCACTTCTGTGTAATGTAATGTAATCTACCGATAATACTGTGGTGGAGGGTATACAAGATTCGGCCAGGCCGAACTTAACGCCTTTTTACTTGTTAGAATTACAAATGGAATTTTTGAATTTCAATTGATATTTTTTGAATTTCATGTGGTGTCTTTTGAATTACAATTCAAAATGGTGTAGTAAAGAAAATGTATTTTGAAAACGTATGCTATGAAGTCATTTGCAATTTTTAATTATTTTTTATAGCGTTTGCTTCACTTTTGTGGCAACAAATAATTATCAAATATTTATTTTACTTCGTCAAACCATTTTTTTTTTGTAAATTCTTTTTGTTTTAGTTTTGTGAGAAAACAGTATTGCAATGCAATATGGTATGAAAAATTTTTGCTAGCGAAATTCTGTTTCGACTTTTTCATATGTTTAATGAACAAAAATTCAGGTTCTAACATACTAACCTTTAGCCGCTGAGGGTTGTGTATTTAAATCCATTATGTTAAAATTCCATCTTTGTCAGGGTGGCATAACCACAACGGACTCTAGGCATACATAACGCCACCAGATCCCGAGAACGACTTACAAACCTTGTTAGCACCATATTCGAACATTCCGAAATTAATGAAAGAAAAAACACTTGTTCAAACAATCGTTTGATTTAAATAAAATATATTTCCAATTTTTCAGCATATGTTTTAACAATGATCATTATAATTTCTCATATACTTTGAGTCTGCTTATAAATTATTGTTTTGGCTAATTATATATTATTCATCTTATTATTTTAAAGCTATTTGTTGCTTATAATAAAAATTCACTATTATCACTAAATGTATGTATGTATTAAAAAATTCACTACATATTTCTGTTTAATGGGCTTAGGTTTTTAAATAAAAACAAACAAAGTTCATTATTATTTAATAAAATTTTATTTTTGCTTAAATAAGAGAGCATAATTTTACAACAGTCTAAGGATTTTTATAACTATTATTATGTATTATTTTGATATACGCATGTAGCAATAATAAACTTAAATGTAATTATAAATATGTGTGTATATTTTCTTTTAAATTACAACCTTTACTAACAAAATATTTTGTATTTTAAAGTTTTGTATGTCTTTTTTCAATTTTGATTTAATTTCGTAGGAAGTTCAAAGGATTTACCAATCATGGTGATGATTTTAAGTCAAACATTTGTTTAATGATGTGTTTATTTCTTCTTCATCTTCTTTTCAGCAGAGTTTCCCCAAAACGTATAATTAAGATTTAACAACTATTTGCTATGGATGTATGTTGTATTTCTAAATCTAAGTTATAGTAGTATTTTGTCTAAAATAACATAAAATGTGAACACTTTGTTATGACTTTCTGGTGATCGTTTTTAAAAGATCAATAATTTATTTCACTACTCACTCAAAACTGTAGTTCGTATAAAATTCCAGCATTCCACAAATAATTTCATAACAATTCTGTTACAGACTTTTCAGACTGCCGACGAAAGCGAGCTTAACTCGATTGGTAGTATCAAATTTGGGATCTGGAAGTTCGATCGATTTCAGCATGTAGTCTGAATAGGCTATTACATTTTTCATTTGACAATTCACTAATTTTGAATGAGCACTTTTTCAATCGTCACTTAACTATCTTTTTCCCCAGAAGTATAAAAGCATTGCATATGACATTGTCGTTGACGATTCCTCGACAAATTTTTGGAGTTAGTTGGCAGGTAGTTCTCCTTTAAATTGCTTTCAAGGAAAATAAACGAGTGGGTTTACTAGCTTGGAATTAAGAGACTGATAAGGAAGACAACATTTTTATCCATTGCTTTTATTTAAATAAATCAAAGATAAAAATCTGGCACCACCTTACTCTGTAACTAAGAGAGTAGTAAGCTACTGTCTTGTTAAGCGAGTAAATTCTATACAAAAATTAATCTAGTAAGGCTTAATTAATTTCTGTATGGAATTTACTTGCTCAACAAGAAAGTAGCTTGCTACTCTCTTAGCTGTACTGCCATATTTTTCTTGTTGATCCATTTAAGAAAAATAAATGGGTAGCAACGTTGCCACCTTATCAAGTATCTTAATTGTGAGGTAGTAAGCCCAATCGAACAGACCTAATATATTGACGACCAGTTCTTCGACAAAATCGTGCCATGTTTTAAACTTCGTTGGGGACAAGTTGGGCCATCAATTGAGGTTTGTATGAAAATAGGCAAGTCGACAGAGAAAACGATTGTAGCTGAGATGGCGATAAATTGACAATAAAGTGGACCTAATTGACTGAAAGTGCATAAACCCCGGGAACACAGGTGCAAGTAAAAGTCTAATTAAATTTTTTTTAAATGTTAATCAAATACATATGCATACATACACCAAATTTGTTGTATGTACTAGCAAAAGTAGGTATATATTGGTAAATTGCATGTATTGATGTTCTTAGAGCTTTTACTTGCACGTGTGTTCCCGGGGTAATTGTTTTTGTTTTCTTTATGTATCGTTGACCTTTTTATTTATTTAATTTTCTTATCGATTAATTCAGCTTGAGGCGATGGAAAAACTGGTGGTGTTGTTTTATTATTTATTTTTATTTTATATTTTATTTTATTATTTTATATTTTATATTTTATAAAATAAAAATAAATAATAAAACAACACCACCAGTTTTTCCATGGCCTCAAGCTGAATTAATCGATAAGAAAACAATTTTTTATTTTGATTAAAAAATTAAATTTTTATTAACGTTTTTGTTATCGCAGCTTGTTATCCCGGCTTAAAGAAAAACAGCCCTATTATGTCACTCCAGCTAGATTTCGCATGCAGTCTGAAAAGGCTATGAGAGCTTAAAAGTTTTAGAACTCTTTAAATTTTGAAAGAGGATTTTACAAATGCGTGTAGGATACATACATATTTATGAACATATTACATCATTTGTAACATAAAAACCAATTATATATCTCAGATGTATGATATGTAAAATGACTAAATATTGACATAAAAGCTTGAAATATTCCTCAAAAATGTTCAAGAAATCTCAAGATCCAGCATAAGTTTAAAAATACTTAACTTGCGGCTAAAGCTATTGAAGACCTACATAAATAAGCAGACAATCAAAATATATAATTAAGTTCTTACTTTGGTTCTTAGGAGTGTTCTTTTCGTAACTTATTTAAGTTAATACATACAAACGACGTTAAATTCCAGAAAAAAGTTAAACGTACAAGGAAATGGATGGTAGTGATTAATTGTATCTCAAAATTTCTCTATTTTCAGATTTTTATATAAATGTATTAAGTCCTGCATGGTCTGTACTTGTGGTTTTTTAAATTATTTGAAAATGAATTTGAAAAATTTTAGTGTGTAAAGATGAAAGAGAGATTTATTTTCGAATATTTATGCATGAATACTACAGATATGCTCAAATACGGCATTGAAAGTCACCTAACGTCCGATTTGATAGCTTCCAATAAACTTACATTTTTAAATCAACATTAGTATAGAGATAAACGTCTAAATCAAGCTAGGAGATATCACATTAAAATGTTACGAGCCTTACACTGCACTTAGATATACACCCAAAATTCACTTTGGGCGGATTTCACCTGTTAAACGCCTTATAAAAAATCCAAAATCCGGAAAAGTGGTTTTTGGGTGTATATTTGAATGTATTATCTGATTTTTAAACATACGGTATTAATATCCTGTCAGATATCTCAAAAGAAAACTTTATCTACATACGTTTATAAGTTGTACTATAAAATATCAGTCATGTATCGTGACATTTAATGAATTTTTGCGGACTAAGAGGGACACAAAATTTGGGTTTTTTATACGATTTGTGATTCGGACCCCAAGATCTGAATATATTTTTGAAAAGAGGACCTCAAAATAAGAAAAAAATTACATTTAACGATTGATCGGACGTAAAAGTATAAAAATCGTTAAAGTAATAGAAATAGAAGATAGACATTCAAAAAATAGATCTTTTATTTTTATTTTGAATAAAAAAACGAAAAAATCACATAATAATTTCCGATAACTTTCGAGTTATCGAAAGTAAAAATGTAGGAAAAAATTACTTTTTTAGAAAACTCACAGGGAAAATAACCAATTTTTTCGATAAGTCGTAGCACGAGATATTGTACAATGTTCCCAATAAAATGCATCCACCCTATGTGAAGGAATTTTAAATGATTAGCCCAAAATCATTATCCAGTATTCAGTAGGTCCCTGCAAATGGAGTAACATCGATATTGCTGTATTTTATATTGTGGGCGACCATGAATACATGTCGCTGCATAACTAACATTTAAATAATGCAATTTCTAGAGGCTACAACCATAGCTTAACCAGGCTTTTATAAATGAAAGATTTTGGATAGATCGATTTTTGTCCGGCTTGAATACATGATTACTTTAAAAAAAAATCGTTTTTATTATTTTTTCATTTAAAAATTCCCTATTTTTCGATTGTCAATTGTCTGGGTGTCAATTTATGAACATTATGCCAACTATTTAGTCTTTGGAACTATTTAAATTACATGAATCAACTGTATATACGGAGAACTATAACATTGAAGAGAGAACGTGTATGTACTTTGGGCAAGGGAATCGACGATTCGATGAAAAATTGTTGACGATGAATATGTGCAAGAAGTCATATATACTGAATTAATACACCGTGTTATGTTTTTAAAATAATGTTTAAACCTGATAGGAACAGGCGGAAAATTATATTAAAACATCGCGCGTTTTTAAAAAAAAATAATTTTTCCCTTTTAGCTTTCTTTGAAGTGCATGTAATAAATATTTTTGTTATTGAATTCCTTTGTAGTAATTTATAATTTTGCTTTATTTAGTTTTTATAGAATTTCCACAAACGGAAGTTGTAGATTACGAAGGCAGTTATCGATAACTAAAAAAATATATAGAATTTTTTCTTCTAATTTTTGATTTTGAGGCCATTGGAACGAAATAATCGGGTACCATAACTCGGTAATTAAGCGAGATATCGATATCACGCCGATCATTGTTTTCTTATATTGAAATCCTATTGGTAGCTGACAACTGACGTTTCCAGTTGAAAGTTTGACCTTTTAAACCATAATCTTCTACGGAACGTTTTGTCATTTGAGCATATTTTGTGTTGTTTACACTGACTTATCGTAGTGAAAAAATGGATTTAACTGGTGAACATTTCGTGCGATGATTTTTAGGGCTTTCGATGTGGATTATCAAGACTGCAGTGAATCGATCAACTTACTTCGACTCGACTTTTGTTATGACGGTCGTCCTCAATCAGATGTTGCACTCAGAAAAATAGCATTATTAAATCTGAGTAAAATTCATACTACATACTTTAGATCGACATATTTACTCCAGTTCAATAAAAATTTCCTTAAAAGTAGGAAAAGTAGAATTCCATTTATGAAATTTTAACTAAAAAATGTTTTTTTTTCTAAAATTCTTCATGCATTCAAGTATTAATGAGATTATGAAAAATCACTTCAAATTGCTTAGAAAATTCTTGAATATTAATCTAAGAAGCAATTCTCGTTCGTTTGCAGAGACTTATTTCTTAAATACTTCAAGTATTAATCTGCGAACCAACCACTGCGAAGGCGCCTTGATTTTTGATATGAAGCAAAACCATTTGTTAGTTTATTAGTTAAATTTAACTTATTTTGAGTATATTGTTTTATTGGGCTAATTGGTATTAGATGTAAATAAAACTAATTATTCCATCCTTCTTCTCGACGTTTCATTGGTTTTTTTCCAACATCATCAGGAGAAAATTATTTTATTGAAAAATCTTATTTTAAGTTCACATTTTCCTTGTATCAAGCAAAATTTGCCTCAGTTTAAGTAAACATTTACTTGTTTTAAAGAAAAAATCAGCAAAATTGTCCTAAGTTTACTCAGTTTGAGTAAAAATTTACTTAGTTTTAGGAAAATTTCACCAAAATTGTACTTAGATTTAGTACAAATTTACTTGGTTTGAGTAAAAATTTACTTAGTTTTAGAAAATTTTTACTTAAATTTAGTAAAAATTTATTTGGTTTTAGGAAAATTTTACTTAGATTTAGGAAAAATGTACTTCGTTTGAGGAAAAAATTAATGGATTTTTCCTCAGTTTGAGTAAATATTTATTTGATTTGAGGAAAATTGAACTAGAATCAATTTCAAAAGATGTACTACTTTCAAGGAAAAGTTTGAACTTGATATGAGGAAATATTGCTTTACCGCTATACGAAGTTTAATTTTCCTAAATTGTTGTTCATTTTAACTCATTATATGGTTCACTTTTTTCTGAGTGTGTGCGAGAAATCATCAAGATACTGTGCGGGATCGCTGGCAAGATTGCAATGTGACTAATCGTGCGATTGAGACTTCCTTGGACATTAGTAGGACGACTATCAATTGGATAAACATTTCTGGCAAAAGCTCAAAAAGATACGATTTTCAAGTCACTCTAAACAACACAAGTTATGCTCAAATTCCAAAACAAACAAGTAAGGAAAGGCTAAAGTCGGGCGGGGCCGACTATGTGATGTACTCCACTTTCTATCCGAATACAATTCAATTCGGTAGAAAATTGAAAACGGAAATAATTTTTGTATATTTCCTAAACATAGACAATTTGTCAAATCGAGAAGAATATTTGTATCGGAATGTGACCCACTTACACAATATGTTCTTCTAGTTCAAGTATAACGTGTTATGCTCAATTTGAAGAAATTCTCTGAAAATAAGTGGTTTCTGGGTCGGAAAAAGTCAAATCGGGAGTGAAATTTGTGTGGGAGCTATATATAAATCTGAACCGATCTGACCCATTTTCACCATGGGTTTTCCTAGTGGAAGTATAAGATTTTTTTTTAGCAAATTTGAAGAAGATCTGGTAAAATGTGTGATTTCTAGAGCAGAAAAAGTCAAATCGTGGGGCGAAATTTGAATGGGAGCTATATATAAATCTGAACCGATCTGAACTATTTTCACCATAGGTGTTTCTAGTTTAAATATAAGATGTTTTGCCAAATCTGAAGACAATCTGATACAATATGTGGTTTCTAGAGCGGAGAAAGACAAATCGGGAGCGAAATTTGTATGGGGGGCTATATATAAATCTGAACCGATGGAACACATTTTTACCACAGATGTTTCTAGTTGAAATGTAAGATGTTTCGCCAATTTTGAAGAATATCTGTTAAAATATGTGGTATCTAGAGTGAAAAAAATCAAATCGGGAGTGAAATTCGTACGGGGGCTATATCTAAATCTGAATCGATTTTCTTCAAATTAAATAGCGTTCGCCCTTGTACCGAAAAACTTCGTTGTGCAAAGTTTCACTTTTTTTCTGTCTGCAAGTGTGACCTGTATCGTGATTACAAGAATAGATGGACAGACAGACGGACATTGCTAAATCGACTCAAAAAATGATTCCAAGTCGATCGGTATAATTAACAATGGGTCTATCTCCCTTCCTTTTGAGTGTTACAAACAAATGCACAAGGACATAATACTCTCGTGGAGTGTATAAAAATCAAGACCTGAGGACCGATTCTGGTTCTGTGCAAACTTGCCATATTAAAAAAATATGTCAAGACTATTGACTGACAGATAATTTTTCACTGAAAAGTTTTCATAGAATCAGAATCGACTCTCAGCTTTATTACATCAAATTTTAGTTTAAATGCATTATTATCTTCAATAAAGAAATGTGGACATAATAGGCGGTATTCTGGTACGGTTTTAAGATAATTTTGAACAACAACATTTTATTCAAACACAGACTTAATAGAACTCAAATCGATGTTAAATGTTAAATCTGACTAAAATTAGAATTAGATAGAATTATTTTTTCTATTTTTTTACTTTAACCTTTTTCCGAGTGTATGATCAGGGATATTCGTTACTAAAAGAACACTTTTATACCTAGCTACCTGCTTTTAAATTGTCTATGCTACTCCTATAACAGCGCAGCTGTTATGAATATTATACTTAATAATATATATATAACAATTAAATAATTTCTAAATATAGTATTGTGCAAAAATTGGTTTATATATCACCTATAGAAAAAATCTAAATATATATACTATCAACGTTTCGGGCATTTGTGGGATAAAAAAATTGAATTTGACCTAATACCTAATTACTTGTAAGACGGCATATTTGTTCTTCCAGAATTTGTCCTATTTGTAAAGTAATCCTTTAACGACACTAACTACATACATACTCGTATATGTACATGTACAACAACAATACAAACATACATACATACAATTTAAGAATAAAAAATTTTCCTATTCCTGAATTTATCACGTTGTGTTTCGTTTTTTAATTGCAACTTTCATCACACAAGGTTGGGAACCGTCATCGTTAGCGAAACGATTAATTTCAAACATCGTTGCCGTTGCCGAAACAAGTATTTTTCAAATACCATTGCATTCGTAAGTAGTTAGCAGTTAAATTTTAAATTAAAAAAAAAAATAATAAACTATTAGCTGTATTAAATATGCTTAATAGATTTAGAATGGAAAATCGAATCCAGCGCATTGACAAAAAGCTCCAGTGATGGGAGGAGAATAAAACTAGTAATACCGGTACATTATTATTTATCGAAATATTTATTTTCTATCTAGTTAGCGAAATATTTTTTCTTATTTATTTTGAATGGAAAATCGAATCCAGCGTATTGTGCAATAAACTCCAGTGATGGGAGAAGAATAAAACAAGAACAAAATAAACCTGAGCGCAAGTGGGATTTGAACGACTGCCGGCATAGAAATAGTGACGTTCAACATATGTGTATCAACATAAAAATATAGTTAGGTTAGAAAGGAGTATAGTTACATACTTTAAATAAATCAAAATAAGATTTTCAATTATTTTAAATATAACGCTGCCCATACCGGTACATTACTATTTATCGAGATGCCTATTTATCTAATGCCTTTAGAGTTAGCGAAATATTTTTTCTTATATCGTTTTTTTATCGTTGTCGGAATAATACCCTATATCTATATCTTCTAATACCGTTACCGTTTGCCAATATATATGTCTACCTATAATCCTTAGCATTACCGTAACGTTATCCGTTCCCAACCTTGGTCGAAAGTGTCGCCGCTACAATTTCAAATTGCATTTTTGAACTCCTTACCCGGATTACGTATACTTATAAAAGGTATACCGAATTCAAACTCGTTGACTGGCCAATACTTGAGCAGTGGCTGCCGTTGTGGCAACTCATTTTCAACATATAAATAAGCGTAGACCACGAGTAAGGTGTAGGCTGCGATAAAGATGAATACATGCCAGAATCCATGTAAATATGGGAAATTGATCGCTGACCAAACATCACAGAACAGGCGGTCATTGATCCAACAAAAAACGGCTATACCCCAAACAGCAGTTGAACGCAGGCCCAAACGATAGACACGTTGGTCTTGTACCCTGGAAATAAAGCAGAAGAAGAAAAATAGAAAATGAATTTATTTATTCAAACAAAGAGTGACGTACGAAAAAAAGAATGACGATGTGCAAGTAGTCAAACATTATGTATAGGTTACGATATTCAAATAACACTAAACACAATTCTACGAGCTCTAACCAGTACACTCAGAAAATGGCATTCCTAAATGTGAGTAAAATCCATAAACCCTTTTAGTTTAACAATTTTAATTCAGTTTATTGAAAATTTCCTTAAAAGTAGAAAAATTAACTAAGTATGAGTTCATTTGCTAGAAAAAAGTAGTAAATTTTCTTAAAAACATTTCATTTGATCTAATAAAAAATTGAGTACAAATGAGTAAATTCATACTTGTGTGGAAGAATATTTTCAAGGTTTTAAGAAAGAAAAATATTAGGATTTTTTTGTATTTACACTTAGAGAAAAAAGTCTGTTATTAACAGCAGCGATTGTCTGCTGCCTATCAGCAGGTACTTTTCTGCTATTACAGCAGTTTTTCTGTCATAACAGCATTCACACTGCTGTTAATTAAAATATAAAAATAGATAAAAACAACTAAGAAGGCGTTAAGTTCGGCCGGGCCGAATCTTATATACTTGTCAGTCGCCATTAGATAGAAGCATTTTCAGATACAGACAAAGTGATAAGAAAAGTATAAATTTTAAAGATATCCCCATTCGCCCCATTCTCCGCCCAAATGTACAAATTTCGAAAAAACACTTTTTCGAGTCTTCATAGTCAGAATGTATACACCGAATTTCATGATTTCAACATCAGCGGTTTGGTAGGTCCAATTTTTATCCCTCTTTTTAATTATATCCCTTAAAAGTACGAATTTCGAAAAATCCCTCTATTTTACGTGTCTTTGCAAATAGAGGGATGTACACACCGAATATCATGATTCTAGCTGTTGTCGTATCATTGGTACCATATTTTATCCCTTTTTGTCCCATTTCGCCCGCTAAAACTTTTATTTTCTTTGTGGTGCTTCCAAGCTACAAGAGGAATGTCCACAACAAATTTTAACTGTATGAAAATAAGACATTTAATTAATAAGCCAAGGCTACCAATATTTGTATACTGGATATAATACTTCAATTCATAAAGTAAATATAAGGGAGCAATCATAAATACCCAAAATATTGGGGGATAGAGAGTGTATTTTCAGCTACAGTCGTTTGGTTGGTTGTATTTCCATCCTATTTTAATTTCAATAGTATAAATTTTGAAAATACCTTATCTCTCACCTACGCAGTATAAGACAACTTCATGATTCTACCATTTTTTGTCGTAAAAACAACAAAATAAAGTACGAATTTGGAAAAAAATATTTTACGTGGCTATGCAGTCAGAGGAATGTATACGCCGAATTCCATGATTCTATCAGCGGCCATTTTGTTGGTACCATTTTTATCCCCTTTTTTTCAATTTTGCCCCCTCAAGAGTACGACTATGTAAAATCTCTTTATTTTAAGTATCTACACAATTAGAGGGATGTACCCACTGTATTTCATCATTCTAGCTGTATTCGTTTAGTTGGTACTATTTTTATCCCCTGTAGCCATTGTATCCCTTGAAAGTACGAATTTGGAAAAAACGTTTTATTTTTCGTGTCTACGCAGTCAGAGGAATGTATACTCCGAATTTCATGATTCTAGCTGCTGTCATTTGGTAGGTACTATTTTTATCCCCTTTTTCCATTTGAACCAAAAAGTACGAATTTTGGAAAGTTCTTTTATTTTACGAGTCTACGCAATCAGAGGAATGTATATTAGAGCGTACCAGGTTACAAGTAAAAAAAAAAAAGTTCGCCGTACACCTTCGAATATGAAGTATTATTGAAAGGTAGTTTCAAAAAAAAAATTTTTATTTTTTTATGCCGAACGTAGGGGTCGCGCTTTTACATTTTTCTATATAACTTCTGCATTTATAAACGGATTTTAAAGTGTGATACATCGATGTTTTTGTCCGATTTTTTTGTCTTTGAAGTCATTGAGCTCAAACATGATTCATGATTTTATGCGAGCTTTAATTTTCGATTATTAGAGTGGTACATTAGGGTAGTAGCAACTGAGAAATGATGGGTAAGTACCAGAAGGGGGTGCTTGAGCTCAATGACTTCAAAGACAAAAAAATCGGCCTCGTCGAGACAAAAACATCGATGTATCACACTTTAAAATCCGTTTATAAATACAAGTTATATAGAAAAATGTAAAAGCGCGACCCCTACGTTCGGCATAAAAAAATAAAAATTTTTTTTTTTAAACTACCTTTCAATAATACTTCATATTCGAAGGTGTACGGCGAACTTTTTTTTTGAGGTACGCCCTAATGTATATATCGAATTTCATTATTCTAGGTGCAGCCGTTAGGTTGGCACTATTTTTATCCCTCTATCCCCATTTAACCCCTTAAAAGTACGAATTTAGAAAAAATACTTTTATATTATGTATCTACTCTATTAGAGGAATGTGCACGCCAAATTTTGTGTTTCTATCTGTTGTCGTTTGATAGGTACCATTTATCCCTTTTTGTCCCATTTCGCCCCCTACAAATAAAAATCACTCTATGGTGCCATTTTATGCTATAAATGGAATGCGCATTGGAAATATCAAGTAAAAAATATGTTCAAAAAACATGCTGAAATACTCTAAATATTATGGGTATTTTCAGTCCTTGTGAGGGAAAATTTTTTCCATTTGGACCGATTTCGTCCACTTTCAATACACATTTAGGAAAAATTTGAACCTACTAGCCCATTTCGTTCGGCCGCTATCGTGCTTTCAACGACAGACGGACATGGCTATATCGTCTTAGAATTTTACCACGATCCAGAATATATATACTTTATGGGGCCTCCGATGAATATTTCAAGGTGTTACAAACGGAATGACAAAGTGAGGTGGAGGTATAATAAGAATTTATAATTTAAAAGCCTATCAGATTGACGATTAAAACGAGTTTAGCTCGAATTTTTTTTGTATTAGCTTGAAACAACATTAAAGTGCAAATCGTGATATCTTTCAGTGGTAATAAATTGCCTTATAATAACCTTTATTCTAAAGGGTGCTTAAATATTAAGGGCCGATGATTTTGAATAAAACGCAAATTATTTAGGAAATTATTGTCATTTCTTTTTATTATGATAATATTGGTATGGTTCAAATATGTTTGGAGACCTGGGTGGCACACCTCCATCCGATGGTCCAAATTTTCGATGACGCTGAGGCATAATTTAATGTGCCGAATTATCTCATCCTTTAGCTCTTGAATTGTTGCTGGCTTATCGACGTACACCTTTTCTTTCAAATAACCCCAATGAAAGAAGTCCAACGGTGTCAAATCACATGATCTTGGCGACCAATTGACATAGCCACCACGTGAGATAACACGGCCATTGAATTTGTCGCGCAAAAGAGCCATTGTTTCGTTAGGTGTGTGGCAAGTGGCACCGTCCTGTTGAAATCACATATCGTCCACATCCATATCTTCCAATTCGGGCCATAAAAAGTTCGTTATCATCTCACGATAGCGAAGACCATTCACAGTAACTGCCTGGCCGGCCTCATTTTGGAAAAAATACGGCCCGATGATGCCGCAAGCCCACCAAACCGCACTAAACAGTCACTCTTTGTGCATTGGTTTTTCGACAGTCACTCTTGGATTATCATTCGCCCAAATGCGGCAATTCTGCTTATTGACGAATCCACTGAGGTGAAAATGTGTGATTAAATTGACCGAAAAAAATCAAGAAGTGCACGATATGCATTTTTTGAACGCCCATTTTCATAATAAGCCTGAATAACTTTAACGCGTTGCTCGATTGTGTATCTTTCCATGGTTCAAATTGAGTTAGTCTGAAATTGAGAAATGTCAAATGAAATGCATTCAACATCGGCCCTTTAAATTTAACATAAGCTAAAAGTTTCAAAAAAGCGTTTTTTCTTTATTGCTAAAAAGAGCAAACAGCTTTTTGCTATTTCAGCAGACACAAATCTGCTATCTCTTTTTCAGCAGAAATTTTCCTCTTACAGCAGACTTTCTGCTTTCTTTTACAGACAAATTCATTTGAGTGTAGAAAATTTGAACTAAAAAACGTGTTTTTTTAAATTAATTGCTGAAATTTATGCCGAGTTTTTCATACATTTAAGTATTAATGAACTTAAAAAATCTTTTGAAATTGTTTTGAAAAATATTGAATATTAATCTACGAAACATTTCTCGTTCGTTTGCGGAGACTTATTTCTTAAATACTTCAAGTATTTATCTAAACAACTTTGCGAAGGCGCCTATCTTGCTTCTTTATGGCAGATGTATCATGAAACTTTTGAGAAATACTTCATGTTTTCATTTTTTGTATTAGTTTTGCATACTCTGTAGCAAAATCATTTGTTTGAATTATTTGTAATTAAATTGAACTTTCCTCAGTTTAAGTAAAAATTTAATTTTGTTTTGAGGAAGATATCAGCAAAAAACTTACTGGAAATTTCCTCAGTTTGAGTAAATATTTACTTGGTTTGAGGAAAATTGAACTAGAATCAAGTCCAAAGCATGTACATGCATGGAAAAGTTTGAATATTTCTTTAACGCCAAAAGTCCAATTTTCCTAAATTTTAGTTCATTTCAACTCACCTTTTTCTGAGTGTGAACGCTTATTTTTATCCATTTTTATATTTTAATTAACAGCAGCCGTTTTTAGCAGACTGCTAACCCTTTAGCAGTGGGAATGCTGATGTGATATTGCTGAAAAACTGCTGTTATGGCAGAAAAACTGCTGTAATAGCAGAAAAGTTCCGGCTGATAGGCAGCAGACAAGCGCTGCTGTTAGTAACAGATCTCTAAGTGTACAGCATATTAAGTTGCATTTTCTCAAAACAGCCTTCGGTGCAGTTGGGACCTTGTTGTTCTAAGTCGCGATACTTATTCAGTGATTTCATAAATATTTTGTACAGAATATTCTCTTGATAGGTTGTGAATGTTATAAATATACGAGTACAAAATTTAAAATCTAACGGGTGTGTCATTTTGATTGAAATTCCGGTAAACAGGCGTACTATTACTGAAAGGAACACACCCACTGTAGCCATTGTTGAGAACTTTATATTATTTGAATAATAAATGAATATTCATAATACAATAGGAGTACATACAATTAACGTACATTTATAAACGTTTTCTTTTGAATTTACACATGTTTACAACATAAATTTGTATTGCGCCTCAAATATAAAAAATGCTATGGAGGCTCTTTGCTTGTTTCCCACTAACACGACAATACCTACGCACCAACTCATCTTCCAGTTTATTAGATGTATTCTTCATGAGTCACAAGTCT
This sequence comes from Polietes domitor, assembly GCA_947397865.1. Taxonomy (NCBI): domain Eukaryota; kingdom Metazoa; phylum Arthropoda; class Insecta; order Diptera; family Muscidae; genus Polietes; species Polietes domitor. Next base: position 141,690,707 of record OX377619.1, read on the forward strand.
AAAATACCATAATAATCGATCAGCTTCCGGACATGATTTAATCTTTATCAGAAAAATCAAACTATAACATTTTGTGTTTTTAAAAACATAGATTGGGAGTTGCTATATCAATCAGTTGACGTTATATCATGGGACTCATTTTTCCAATATGAATCGGTTCATGAACAGCTCTCATTTATCCAATGTAATATAAGTGCAATACATTACAGCTGTGTACCTGTCGAAAGAGCCATTGTACTAATAAATGACTATAACAATGTGCTGTGCCGAAACATTTTGCTCATTTGACTCCCCCAGAGGAAATTTGTATGGGTGCTCTCTTAAGTATAATATGAAGTCTATCAACTTTTCCTCTTATGGAGCGGTGATAGGGATAGGTATGTTTGGGGAATATGTTGGGGAGGGAAAATTAATGGGAGTCGGTCTTACACGTCTCCCGTCTAGGGGCTAAAAAATTATAAAAAATAAAAAAATCGGATGGAGAGTTGGAGGTAGAGGATAGGTATGTTCAGAGAAAATACGGGAGTCGAAACAAGTAAGAAGGCGTTAAGTTCGACCGGGCCGAATCTTATATACCCTCCACCACGGGGTGCATTCCACAGTATTACCAGCAGATTAAAGGATACCACGGTACCATATTACGAAAACTGTGATATTTTTATACACATTACTATATTTGATTACTATTTCAAACTATAATGTATACTTATGCGCACTGTTTAGAATCGACTACTATATATAAATAAAATGCTGAAATTGTGAAAGTGAACATGCCTAAATATTAGGCGATTGTCAGTCGCCATTAGAAAGAAGCATTTTCAGATACATACAAATTCCGCCCAAATGTACAAATTTCGAAAAAACCCTTTTTCGAGTCTTCATAGTCAGAATGTATACACCGAATTTCATGATTTCAACTTCACCATTTTTATCCCTCTTTTTAATTATATCCCTTAAAAGTACGAATTTCGGAAAATCCCTCTATTCTACGTGTCTATGCAATTAGAGGCATGAACACACCAAATTTCATGATTTTAGCTGTTGTCGTATCATTGGTACCATATTTTATCTCTTTTTGTCCCATTTCGCCCGCCATTTTCTTTGTGGTGCTTCCAAGCTACAAGAGGAATATCTGCAACAAATTTTAACTGTATGAAAATAAGAAATTTAATTAATAAGCCAAGGCTACCAATATTATATTTATATGTATACTATGTATATATAATGGATATAATACTTCAATTCATAAAGTAAATATAAGGGAGCAATCATAAATACCCTAAATATTGGGGGATAGAGAGTGTACTTTCAGCTACAGTCGTTTGGTTGGTTGTATTTCCATCCTATTTTAATTTCAAAAGTATAAATTTTGAAAATACCTACATACGTACGCAGTATAAGACAACTTCATGATTCTACCATTTTTTGTCGTAAAAGCAACAAAATAAAGTACGAATTTGGAAAAAAAATATTTTACGAGGCTATGCAGTCAGAGGAATGTATACACCGAATTCCATGATTCTATCGGCGGCCATTTTTTGGTACCATTTTTATCCCCTTTTTCCAATTTTGCCCCCTCAAGAGTACGACTATCTAAAATCTCTTTATTTTACGTATCTACACAATTAGAGGGACGTACTCACTGAATTACATCATTCTAGCTGTATTCGTTTAGTTGGTACTATTTTTATCCCCTGTAGCCATTGTATCCATTGAAAGTACGAATTTGGAAAAAACGTTTTATTTTTCGTGTCTACGCAGTCAGAGGAATGTATACTCCGAATTTCATGATTCTAGCTGCTATCATTTGGTAGGTACTATTTTTCCCCCTTTTCCATTTGAACCCCAAAAAGTAAGAATTTTGGAAATTTCTTTTATTTTACGTGTCTACGCAATCAGAGGAATGTATATATCGAATTTCATTATTCTAGGTGCAGCCGTTAGGTTGGTACTATTTTTAGTACCTCTATCCCCATTTAACCCCTTAAAAGTACGAATTTAGAAAAAATACTTTTATATTATGTATCTACTCTATTAGAGGAATGTACACGCCAAATTTCGTGTTTCTATCTGTTGTCGTTTGATAGGTACCATTTTTATCCCTTTTTGTCCCATTTCGGCCCCTACAAATAAAAATCACTCTATGGTGCCCTTTTATGCTATAGAGGGAATGCGCATTGCAAATATCAACTAAATACAAGCTAATATGTTCAAAATACATTTAGAGTATTTAAATATTAGGGGTATTTTCCGTCCTTGTGAGGGAAAAATTTTTCCCTCTGGGCCGATTTCGTCCACTTTCAATCCCAACCGATCTACAACCATAAGACACATTTAGGACAAATTTGAACCTCCTAGCTCGTTTCGTTCGGCCGCTATCGTGCTTTCAACAGACAGACAGACGGACATGGCTATATCGTCTTAGAATTTTACCACGACCCAGAATATATATACTTTATGGGGTCTCCGATGAAGGTATAAAAATATTGGGGGTCGGTCATACATTTGACTCCACTAGCGACTTCCTTAGGCCAGTAGAAGCGGTCGGAGCAAATTTTATAAAACTTTAATTTTTGTATGGGAGTGGGGATAGAGGATATGTGTGTTCGGAAAAAATGTTGGGGAGGGAAAATTATTGGGGGTCAGCCTTATATTTAACCCCTCAGGGCGCGACACCGAGGCAATTTTTTTTTTTTTTTTTTTTTTTGTATATTTACCGCTTTTTCCTCACCTTTGACGCCTATGAGCGCCCACTTACACTCACCACACCACCCATATTTTTTTGGCTCATGAAGTTTTTTCCAAATATTACAAAATCAGGGGTTCTATAATATCGAAATCGAAAAATCGTGCACCCTGCTGTGCAATGATGTATTTGTGTTTCAGCTCTTAACAGTGGGTCCAATTCGGCGAGTGCAAAATTGTACTGGACGCAGTTCTTTCATTGAGAGTATTGAGTTGTAATTATATTGAAAACTTTAAACGCATTTTCTGCAAAATCGATTTTTTTTGACGTATGCCACTTTCGAAGTAAATGAGCGATATGTATTTTTGAAATATCATATCAACTATCATCAATCCTAAATTCCTATTATTTATCATATTAATCGTCGAAAGTCGACGACTGTCAAAACGATAAATGAAATGATTATTCTAGCCTGACTATGGCAAATATGATTTAGTTTGTGTTTAACAGAGTACAACTACGACGGAAACTAACAAAGATAGATAAACAAGTGGAAACAAGTCATATTTTATGTGATTAATAGCGATTTTTACGATTTATTTTGGGTTGTGATGAATGTCGAACGCTTTCGTGATAATATTTGTTTTAGTTTTTGTTGAATATAAAATTGTCGCTAGATAAAACATCAAGGCAAATGTAATCAATTGCACATGTGTACATACATATGTACTATATTCAAATACATATGTATGTGTATAGTACACAGACAATTGGTTTCACAAAACCATAATTCGGAGCTTTCTGCGGAATGTTTCGAAATGTTGGCTTTGTTCCATAGAATGACGACACGTTGGAGTCGTAATCTTGACAACTAAATATAGATATTATGAGACGACATATTATGAGATAAACACGATATTATGAGACGTCACACGCTGTCCTGTATAAAGCAAGTGAGGAAAGGGTTAAATCGGACTAGCTCTTCAATATCAAAAGACACAGAAAAAACAAGTTAGCAATGTAGACTATTTTTTCACAGTCGCCTATAAATGCAGTACATTGCGTTGGCGGATGGAAGATAAAGTACTGGAAGGAGGAAAGAGTAGTGTCGGTCCAACGTGCTTTTGGTATATATAAATTGTCCGATTTTGGGCTGGGGTCGAAGCGACACGAAGAGCGGAATACGAAAATAATGCTGATCCGAATTACTATAAGACGCATTCATGCAAAATATGGACGTCCTAGTTAAGATGCTAGCGAGCTTTCAACAGGTGGACGTACAGACGGATATCACTAAACAGTCTTAGAATTTTATGACGATCGAGAATATATATACTGTATGGAGTCACAGGTCGATATTTCAAGGTGTTACAAATGGAATGACAAACTTAGTATACCCCCATCCTATGGTGGAGGTATATTCTTGATCGTCATAAAATTCTAAGACAATCTAGCCATGTTCGTCTGTTTAAAGCACGCTAGCATCTAAACGTAAGGAGCCAGGACGTCCAAATTTTCTCAGAATAGTCCAATAGTTGTAAATCGGTTGGGATTGAAAGTGGGCGAAATCGGTTCAGAGGGAAAATTTTTTCCCTCACAAGGACTGTTAATATCCCTAATACTTAGACCATGTTTAAGCATGTTTTTGCTTATATTTGCTTGATATTTGATATGCGCATTATATACCAAAAACGTGAACCATAAAGTTTTTCTTATTTTTAGGGGATGAAATGGGGGAAAAATGACACGAAATTCGGTGTGTACATTCCTCTAATTGAGTGGATACATAATATAAAAGTATTTTTCCAAATTCATACTTTTAAGGGGTTAAATGGGGATAGAGGGATAAAAATAGTACCAACCAAACGGCTGCACCTAGAATGATGGAATTCGGTGTGTACTCCAAATGCGTAGACACGTAAAATAGAGGGATTTTTCGAAATTCGTACTTTTAGGGGGTAAAATGGAAAAGGGGTAAAAATTGTACCAAACAAATAGCTGCAGCAAAAATCATGGAACTCGGTGTATACAATCATTCTTAGTTTTTACTTTTACGGCAAGAATCATTTTATGGCTAGAGTCATGAAACTAGGTTATCTTGCACTGTGTTCGTCAGTGATAATTGGCTCTTAGCTCTTGGATCTTAGCTCTTGTCATAAAGAACAAAAATTGTGAACATATAAAATCAAAAAAACTTCATCTTCACGGTCAAAATCGCAAAAAACTTAAAAAATTCGATTTTTTTAACCTTTTTTCCCCTGTTCAGGTCCATAGGTAGCAAACCGCTGAAAATTCAGGGAAACAATCAACTACAAAAATGTACCTAAGATCTCAATAAACAACTTTCTAGAACATATGAACTTCCTAGGAATTATTCTTAACATGATTTTATATGTTCACAATTTTTGTTCTTTATGACAAGAGCTAGAACTTTGCCTCAGAGAGTAAATCAAAATTCCGAACGGTTTGCAAGATATGAGCCTGAGAATATGATCACTTTTTTCCAAAAATTACACCGAGGCCTCAAATCTCTGGGGGCCCATAAAAAAAAAGTGCATGACTTTGGGGGAAAAAAAACACGGGTCTTTTTTTTTGGTCTTTTATCATGTAGCGGTGTCCGTATATGGTTATTTTTTTCGTGTTGCACTGTGTAATTTATAATATAAAAGAGTTGCGTTACTGACTGACTGACTGACTGACTGACTGACTTATCATTGACCAGCCCCCAGACCAAACGGCTGAAGCCAGGGTCATGAAATTTTCAGGGTAGTTCCCAAATATGACGTAGACGTCGACTAAGAAAGGGTTTTACGAAATTCGTACTTTTAGGGGATAAAATGGACCAAAAAGGGATAAACATCGAACCTTCGTCCTGACTAAACGGCAGTAGCTACAAACATGAAATTCGGTGAGTTCCTTGCAATGACCATGCAGACGTGCTACAAATAGGGATTTTTCGAAATTTGTACTTTTAAGGGCCGAGCGGGACAAAATGGGATAAAAATGGTACCAACTAAAGTATTACAGCTAGAATCGTGAAACTTGGTATGTAAAGTCCTCTGATCATATAGAAACGAAGTAGAATTTGATTTTTTCGAAATTTGTACTTTTAAGAGAAGAGCGGGACAAAAAGGGATAAAAATGGTACCAACTAAAGTATTACAGCTAGAATCGTGAAATTTGGTATGTAAATTCCTCTGACCATATAGAAACGAAGTAAAATTGGTGTTTTCGAAATTTGTACTTTTAAGGGACGAGCTTGACAAAAAGGGATAAAAATGGTACCAACTAAAGTATTACAGCTTGAAACGTGAAATTTGGTATGTAAATTCCTCTGACCATATAGAAACGAAGTAAAATTGGATTTTTCGAAATTTGTACTTTTAAGGGGAGAGCGGGACAAAAAGGGATAAAAATGGTACCAACTAAAGTATTACAGCTAGAATCGCGAAATTTGGTATGTAAATCCCTCTGACGATATAGAAACGAAGTAAAATTGGATTTTTACGAAATTTGTACTTTTAAGGGAAGAGAGGGACAAAAAGGGTAAAAATGGTACCAACTAAAGTATTACAGCTAGAATCGTGAAATTTGGTATGTAAATTCCTCTGACCATATAGAAACGAAGTAAAATTGGATTTTTTCGAAATTTGTACTTTTAAGGGAAGAGAGGGACAAAAAGGGATAAAAATGGTACCAACTAAAGTATTACAGCTAGAATCGTGAAATTTGGTATGTAAATTCCTCTGACGATATAGAAACGAAGTAAAATTGGATTTTTCGAAAAAGGGATAAAAATGGTACAAACTAAAGTATTACAGCTAGAATCGTGAAATTTGGTATGTAAATTCCTCTGACCATATAGAAATTAAGTAAAATTGGATTTTTCGAAATTTTTACTTTTTAGGGGGTAGGCGGGACAAAAAGGGTTCCAATTTAAGAATTGCAGCTATAGTCGGGAAATTTGGAGTGTAAACTGTGTGTAAAGCGCAATCTAAATGGATTTTTTTTAAATTTTCTTATAGGGGGTGAGCAACAAGGGATAAAACCAGTACCAACTAAAGTATTGGAGCTATAGTCGTGAAATGTGGTGTGTAAGTTCCACTGACAACGAGAAGCGCAAATCTAAACGAATTTTTCTAATTTTGTACTTATAAAAAATGAGCGGAATAAAAATAGTACTAACTAAAATATGTTAGCTATAGTCGTGAAATTTTGTGTTTAAATTTCTCTGACAACGTAGACTTGCAACATAAATGGATTTCTCGAAATTTGTAATTTTAAGTTGCGAGCGGGACAAAAAGGGATAAAAATGGTACCAACTTTAGTATTACAGCTAGAATAGTGAAATTTAGTGTGTAAATTTCTCTGACCATATAGAAGCGCAGTAGTTTGATTTTTCAAAATTTGTACATTTAAGGGTGCGCGGGACGAAAAGGTATAAAAATGCTGTACAATCATTTAATTACGTAAGCGCGGAATATAAATGGATATTTCAAAATTTGTACTTAAAAGGGGGATACGGGATAACAAGGAATAAATGTGTTACCAAATAAAGTACATATTTTTAGGGGAGCAAAAACACATGTTACCTATAGTGATTTTTCAAAATGTGTACTTTTTGGGAAAGAGGTGCAAAAAGTTATAAACTGGCTGGCTGAATCTAGAAACATAAGATCGAGGATATAAATGGTTGTAATTTTTTGTTCAAAACTTGGTAGAAAACTATACATACGAAGTAGTTCAGCTAAAATAGTGCATATCGACAAGCACATTCCTTTGACTGTGTGTGAGTGCTAGCTAATAGGAGCTTTCCAAATTACTATTTTAGATTTATCTATATCCACCAAAAGAAAATTAAATAAATACTATCCAAAAACAGAGACGGATAAAATTAACGAATAACTTGCTTTTTCGCGTGCGAAGCAGCGGGTACTGCTAGAAATTTATAAGCCTTTCAGATTGACGCCGAAAAAATAATTTAGCTCGAATTTCGTTTTATATTAGCTTGGGACAATATGCGTATCATTAAAAAGACAATCACAATATCTTTCAGTGGTAATAAATTGCCTTATAATAACCTTTATTCTAAAACGTGTGGTCTGTACATATGCTTAAAGTTTTAAAAAAACGTTTTTTCTTTATTGCTAAAAACAGCAAAAAGCTGTTTGCTATTTCAGCAGACACAACTCTGCTATCTCTTTTTCAGCAGAAAATTTGCTCTTACAGCAGACTTTCTGCTTTCTTTTACTGGTAATAAATTGCCTTATAATAACCTTTATTCTTAAAAGTGTTGTTAACATGTATATTCAACTGGCCATGCTGTTCTGTACATATGCTTAAAGTTTTAAGAAAGCGTTTTTTTCTTTATTGCTAAAAACAGCAAACAGCTGTTTGCTATTTCAGCAGACACAAATCTGCTATCTCTTTTTCAACAGAAAATTTGCCCTTACAGCAGACTTTCTGCTTTCTTTTACTGACCAATTTCTTTGAGTGTACATTTTAAGCTAGTAAACCTTATAGTGTGGCCAAAATTATATCCTTACCTTAATTTTAAAAGGGCGTAACTGAAAATCACAATTTCAAAAAAATGGAGTACTTCAAAGACAAAAGTTTAATCATTTGTAAAACTTTTACTATCATTTCAGAATAAGTCCATATTAGGCGGAGTATGCTTCGCGGTATGTAGGGTGCATATTTTTTGTATCTATATAATCTTTAAAACTAGGGAGGAAATTATCTTGGGACCCGCACTACACCAATTTCAATTGAAATTGAGAAATGCAAATTTAAATTGAGAAAATGAAAATTGAAATTCAGAAATGAACTATTTCAATTTCTCAATTTCAATTGCGAATTGTGTTTATTTATGTGATTTGTTTCAATAAAATAAAGAAAATATTACTCAATAATGATACTTATGGAGATGTCTATATATTTGAATCGACATGTAAAATACTTGTACTCACTTTCTTAATTCTGTGTACAACATCAATATGATTGGGATACCCATTCCCATCAGAACGAAGGCATTTATGGCTGGTTTCCATACCGACAGCCCCGTTGCTGTTATCGCAACTACTGTCATCAATGTACCGAAAATTCGTCTGTAATAAAAAAACAAAGGTGAATTAGTACGGTGCATGACGGTGAATTATCGCAACTACTGTCATCAATGTACCGAAAATTCGTCTGTAATAAAAAAATAAAGGTGAATTAGTACGGTGTATGAATTTTTAGCAATAGGACACGACAATGCAATTATTAGAAAATTGTTTGATTTGATAATTGCATAAATGCATACAGGAAAGCCGTCAAGTTTCCCACTAATGCTACCCGTAGTAACACACTTATTTATTATTTATGCATTACCTTCGTGAAAATTACATAGAAGACACCACCAATGTGGAGTAGATCACATACACATACGATTACGTACATATATATTTTCTGTAATTGCAGCAGTAATTGATACTCTTCTTCCTCTCGCCAAATGGTCATTAATTTAAATTATAAAAAACTAGTATAAATTGTAACTGGTAAGTTATACAATTAGATAAGGCCGACGTTATTTATGATGGCCTAATCCACCGCGTGTTAGTGTAATTCTTATTGATTTTCTATACTATTTTAATGACAAGTTTCGTTAATGAAACAAAATGTAACAATTATAAAGAAACTTCCGTTGTATCATCGAAAATCATTCACTTTTGGGGCACCCAGAACAACGAAGCATTTGCTTTTAGTGATGCACTTCTCTTTGTATACCCTTCTCAATGGGGTTCTAAAAAATGTGTCCTTCCGTTTGTAACACATATGAGTCATTCCATGCCAAACTGTACGATTTTTGACTTCTATAGCTTGGACTGTTTCGAAAGTATGTGTATGTTTCATTTTTAGTGGTTTAAAAAATTGTTTTATAATCTAATGAAAAAAATAACTGAAATTTTGAGAAAATATTTCGAAAAAATGGTACGAAACTAACATAGACATTAAAAAGACATCTAAGAACACTTCTTTAAAATTTGAAAAAAAAATCTAAATAAAATAAATAAAATTATAAAAACATTATCTTAAAAGTAGTTGAAATAACCTTCAAAACAAGGTATAGTATATTAAAATCGGCCAAGTTACAGGCGGATTGAATGAACACACCTTTTTGAAAAAATCGTAATTTCGTCACTGTTAAATTTTTCCAAAGATACGTATTATAAATTTTTATAAGAATACATACACAAACTCTCGACGTTTACTTTCATTCGACAAACAGCTGACTTTCGTATTACTAAAAACGATCAGAACGAGAACTGAACTGAAAATGCAGTGGAATATTTTCATACAAGCTGCGGCAAAAATTAGAAGGAATAGAACTAGGGCCTTGAAATTTCGCACATATCCCTTATATCGTTAAATTAGATAAAAAACAATTTTTGTTTAAATCCGCGCACAACCACGCCTACCTCCTATGTAAGTTAAAACGAAAAAACGTCATAAATTTCTTATTATATATGTTAATACAAATGTATATAATATATAAGTTAATACAAATCATTACCAGTGACTTCATTTGAGTCCGCTATTAAATGAAATTTGTTTTTTATTTTCTTTACGATTTTCGAAATTTTTGATAAAAATTATTTTATTTTTTAATCGATGACAAACGGCTATTATAACTTTATAAATAACTTAAGATTAATATCGGCCCAATATTTACATGCGCTCGCTTGCCACAAAACCTTACATCCCAAATGTATGCTTTAAATAGATTTTCTTAAATACATAACAGAGAACAACGAAGAATGTATTGCTTTATTTTTGGCTAAAAAGGTTTTACCATTTCAGTAATTAAATCGATGTTTGCAGCTATAGGCAGAATATTCTTTTTAAAATGAATAAATAAGACAACAGTTTAACAATATTTGTAAATGTCGAGGCATCGGCCTCACTAATATATAGTTTTATACTGTACAAAATTAACAATACTAAATAATTACAACCTGTAGGTAAGCCACTGTCTGAAAAAGAAACGTAATTACACTTTTTTAATGCAAAGGAACACCTCATCATATTTTCTACGAACTAAACGAAATTTCAATATGATACATGGTTTCCGAGATACATCCCAATAAAATAACCTCTATTATGATGAAGTTTTCAACTATTTTATCATTTATGAAATTTAAATGCATCTACAACTAAATTTAGCCGCGATATTGGCAAAACCTTTCAGCATATGCTTAATAGGAATGTTCTTTGCAAAATTCAATCCCTAAAGTAGAAATTTGGGCGCATGAAAATTGGGAGTTTTTATCGATGATAATACACTGTGCGGCATAAGGCCAGGCGAACGAACGAGAGAAACCAATTTCCTCACGAAAATGAGTGACTGTTTTTTTTTCAAATTTCCCGGTAAAACGAGAAATATTAATATATACTTTATTGCTTATTCTAAGCCCAATTTTACTTTACTTTATAAATGGAATACTGTAGATCTATTTCAAATACATTTCTGGTAATAATGAACATTTGTCAAGAAATTGATTTTATATTTTTTATTACAAACAAATCTAGTTTAAATTCGCTGAGTAACCAATTTTGCGTAACCCGGTTAAGGTTTCACTCTATAATGAAAGTAATTTAAATCTATAACAGTCAAATATATTTCCTTTTCAACTCGTTTAACATTATTTCATAATCCACCATAGACACAATAAACTAGAGATTTATGATTAATGGAGCAGTGGAATAAAAACTTTTTGTGAGGTTATTTGTAGGATCTTTATTGTGCAACAAAAGTATAATAGTGACAATAATATGACTGACATAGTGTCAATACTTAACCCTTCGTTCTATCTGGCCTCTCTAATGAAATTAAAACTGGGGACTGTTGAAGGAATTATCTGTCCATTAAAAAATTTACTAAAATATCTCAATCGGTCCAAAAGTTAAATAGTTTTGGTCATGTATCGAATTCAGACCGTGCTTTTTTGCCAACAGATAGAAAAATCGGGCGAAAATTTTCGCAATCAATATCCTAAAGAGCCGCGAAATTTTAATGTGTTGTGAAATTAATAATCGGAATTTTATAACAGTCTTATCGAAACTGGTATCCAATTTGAGACTATAATCACTGAATCATCACCACCATATGCGCATGAATTTGAAAACATTTATAGCCATGAAAGTGATGTTGATTTCTATCGTAAACGATTGTTTTTTTTATCAGAAAATGATACTGATTAAAAATTAAATTAATTTATTTATTTTATGATAATTATGATTTGTTTTTCTAATAACACACAAAAACTCAACTAAGGAAAGGGTAAAGTTGGGGGGGCCGACTATATGATACCCCACTACAATTGAATTCGGGGAATAAATTGATATCGTGAACGATTTTCATATGGTATTGTACCCATGTATGGGGTATAGAGCGGAAAAATCAAATCGAGATTAAAATTTGTATTGGAGCTATATCTAAATCTGAACCGATCTGTTCCACTTTCACCACAGGTGTTTATAGTTAGATTAAAAGGTGTTGTGCCAAATTTGAAGAAAGTCGGGTACAATATGTGGTTTCTAGATCGAAAAAAGTCATATCGGGAGTGCCATTTGAACGTGGACTATATCTAAATCTGAACCGATATTACCGACTTTCACCACAGGACTTTCTAGTTGAATTATAAGAAGTTGGCCAAATTTGAAGAAAATCGGGAAAAATATGTGGTTTCTAGAGTAAAATCGGAAGCGACATTTGTATGGGGCTATATCTAAATCTGAACCGATTTGCTTCAAATTAAAAAGCGTTCGTACTTAATCCACAAAACTTACTTGTGCAATGTTTGTTAAGATCTGACAATAGTTGCGACACGTACTTTGCTTACAACAACAGATGGACAGACGGACGTTGCTAAATCGACTCAGAAAGTGATTCTAAGCCGATCTGTATAACTCGTTTGCTTTAGGGTGTTACAAACAAATGCACAAATATATAATACCTTAGTGGATGGTATAATAGCAAGGTCCTGACAACGGATTCTGATAGAGGGGGTAATAGAGAATATACATATATCGGCGGTTTGAAAGTTTACGTCATTTAAGAGGACGGGTCAATATTTCCCCCTTTTGCACATTCTTATGATAAATCGGCATAGGAAACCCTACATATTAGATATATGATGTGTTCAGCAATATTACTTAAAACAATACAAGGAACGTTTTAACCCTCTAGCTCCGAAATTTGGGGGTCTCAATGTGTTCAAAATGTTCTACAAAAATATTTGCCGTAAAATTCTACTATAAGTTTCTGAATACACCAAAACTCAAAACTTAACTTAAAACGGCTAAAATTACGCGTTTTTTAGTTCCGGACTAAAAACATTTTTGCGGGTTTCGGACAACCCGAAACGGACTAAATATACCACGAAAAGAGCTAAGTTGGCATCATTGCTGATACATTCTTACTTGGCATGTTCTCTTTGCGGAGACCATTGCTCTTGTCTTTATAGCGTTCTTTAATAGGCGCACATGTTTGATGAAATCGTTCTCTTTGTTCATCAGTTGGCAAAATGCTCGAATTCCATCCATGTGAGAATTCAAAAAATGAATTTTCGTTGACATATGAACACATGGCTTTTCAAAATATCTTAGCATGGTGTCGACGTACATATATTTGAGCAATAGTTGAAAGTTATAAATAATATATTTAGTACTTTTCCATGCGACAGGTTCGCGTGGTGAGCATTTGCTCAAATTCAGCATTTTGCATAAGCTTTCGTATGTCAGGGCCAAAACACAATTTTTTAAATTTTAATTGGCATGAAACCCTTCCTTGGTTGGTTTCTCATTGTTCTTGTCTGTAAAATTCAATTTTTTACAGAACTCAAAAATGTTTACTAGAACAAAAGTTATTAAATTTTGATTCTGAGCCACTGTGCGCCAGTCCTCATTCGATATTATATTCGATATTTCACAAATCAACAGATTTGCCTACTTGAACTTATTTTTATTAAAATAAATTACTTTTGTTTTATTTTTATGTCGGCTGCATCTTCAATTTTTTGTTGCTGTAGCCCTTATAGTGAAATTTGTCGTAGAATAATTTTTCAATTCACTCTAAAATTCAGTTTTGTGGGACCAATTCGGAAAAGTACGAAACTAACCAAAAAATGAATTTTATGTTTTGACTTAAATCTGGGATTTAAGTTAAGTTTTGAGTTTTGGTGTATTCAGAAACTTATAGTAGAATTTGACGGCAAATATTTTTGTAGAACATTTTGAACCGCAAAACCACTATTCTAGGGGTGTTTACCCTTTTTCACCAAATGAATCAAAAATACCCCTACATTGAGGACCTAGAAGCTTAAAATGATTCACAAAAATGTTCTTCGTATTGTTTTAAGTAATATTGCTGAACACATCCTGTACTTAAAATGTAAGGATCTTATGTCGATTCATCATAAGAATGTGCCAAAGGGGGAAATATTGAACGGCCTCTAAAATGACCTCCATACGTAAACTTTCAAATCGTCTATAAATCTATTCTATTAGAATCCGTTGTCAGAATCTTGTTATTTTCGAAAAAGTTTCATTTTGTTCCACAGTGTTATTTTCTATTAAATTAAAATATGTGTATGAATCAGCGTGAATTTGAATTATACTTTCTTCATCGGTCCACCCTATATAAATAAATTTTAATTATAAAATATCTTGGCCCAGGAAATATCCCAATTCAAATCAAAAATAACATATCGAAAAATTTTGGTATGTTTTATTTGTATAATAAAATGTGTAGTCATATTGAATCACCCTATATTATACGCAGCTTACGTTAGTTCTAGAAATGGGTGTGGTACCAAAATAAGATTTTTAAAATATTTTAAACGTTTACTCTTACTGATTGATACCCATTTACATATAAAAACACGACAACTTTCGGTAATACTACGTGATAGTCAATGATGTTACGATCATACCACATATAAATAAGCCTTATTTGAAGAATAAAATTCAGGCGAAAATGAAATATTCCATATTGTTACATATACATAAAACGATTTAAATTTTAATTTTCCAATTTCGAAAAAAATGTTAGGTACATTTAGAATGAAGGTGACGATATTTTGCATTAAAAGCTATTTTTTGAAAGGTTGAAAAATGTGAAGATTTTAACACATTAGATTCAATTTCTTTTTTCTACTTTTGATAGAAAATCATATTCTTATAATAAAAAAATCAGTGTCTGAAATTTACTTCCTTTTTTTTACAAATTTCAGTATGAAATATATTTAAAAATGAAAGCATCAAAATTTCAATCATTTTGGCAGATTTTTCTAAGAAATGGTAGCGACCACCCACCGCAGGTTTGGGCCTAGATCATTTCATTTTAACATTCGTAGAACAAAATGTAAAATCAGCATCAGTATTTCTACAAGAAAATTTTATACAATTATTTTATATCTTAAAATTACAAAAAATTTCTAAACTTCAAATCAATTTAAGGCAGAACTTTTTTGGCGCCATGTCTGCGAGCTGTGTTAACCACGACCTGACTTCATTTTTGGATAGGGAACCGCAAAATAACAAGAAAAATTGATGGACATTATATGTCTCGCTTAGTTCGTTAAAAGTCGATAACTTTTTAATTATTGATTATTACCTTATTAATTGATAACTTCCATAGTTACCAATTGTGGAAATTAGATGAAAGATATGTGTAATTGCACTTCCTTCACCTTATAATGGGGTTCTATTAATTTTGTCTTTTGATTTGATCTTTTGATATTCGTAATTTTACTCACAAAATGGGGTTAAACGGATAACATAGGTACTAGGGTTTGGGGTCCGGGAATTCCCGCTCAAAATTTATCGGGAATTCCCGGGAAAAATTTTTAAATTTCCCGGGAATACGGGAAATATTAAAAAAATATTTTTTGTTTATTTTGAGCGCTAATTTAGTTTTACTATATAAATGGGAAATTGTAGATATATTTCAAATGCATATATTTAAATTACTGACAATAATAATGACCATATGATACCATGGCTGACATAGTGCCAACACGTACGTGCTATCTCGTTTAACTTTAAATTTCTTGTTTTCCCAGAAAAATCGACGATCCCGGGATTCCCGGGAATGAAAATTGTCATTCCCGTTTCCCGGGAAATGAAAAAAGTCCGGAAAACCCCAAACCCTAGTACTGACCGAAGCACCACAATTTATTTAAAACAATGAACATAAGTGGATGCGGTAGTTTTTAATGGCAAACAAATATCTCAATTTGCATACAAATTATAAATTTTTTTATATTTAGTTCACAACATTACAGAAATACAATATTTTTTTGATTTTTTAATTTTAATCTCCTACAACAAGCAAACAGTTGTAGCTAAAATCATGAAATTAGGTGAGTATATTCCAGTCTATAGCATATTGGATCTTCAATATTATAACTTTTCCTATCAAAATGGTACAGACATTAAGGCTGTAGCTGGAATCAAGAAAATGCAAATGAGGAAAAAAATGAGGCTTGAGAGAAATTCTAGCTAATTAGGGTACATTTGTGAAGATTGCTGCCAAATGTTCTCTTTTTGATTCCACTTGAAGTTTTATTTTTATATATTGTAGAAGACTATTAATATTATAATAATGAAGCATCACAATTTTCCTATATTGGTAGTGCAATTCTATGTAAAATCTCTAATCTGCCGATAATACTGTGGAATGCACTCCGTAGTGGTATATTAGATTCGCCCTGGCTGAACTTAAGGCTTTTTTACTTGTTATACTTGTCATAATACATATTTTTGATTATGTTTAAAAAAATAATAATGACAGCAATATGACTGTTCACTTCCTATTCCTATATTGTAATTTCGTCAAAATGTCACTCTAGTTAACATTTAAATATCCAATATTTCATATATTTGTAATCATTTGTTTGTTTGTGAATAACTTTTTTCTAGCTGACTTACACAAAATATATTTAAAAAATACATTTATTATTTCTTTAGAAAAAAATATTTTATTTCATTTTATTTTTACGGGTAAGGATAGGATAATTAAAAAAGTACATTTTTATGTCAAAAAGTTTAGGCACATAATATCTTATATAAAAATAAATTTTTCTAAGGTATAGATACACCTAATATTTGGTTAGAACCCCTTTGACCTAAATAATGGATTTTAATCGTCTTTGCATACTTCCTACTAAATTGCCTCTTCTTGTGTTATTTTTGCCCATTCCGAGCGTATAGCTTCCTTGAGCGTATTTTGTGATATTATGTGATGACTTCAATTTTTTATCAAAAGATGCCAAATATGCTCAATTGGGTTCATATCCCAATTGGGTTAATTGTTTACAATGGTAAATTAGCCACTCCTGGACAAGAAACGACGAATGTTATCTTGTAATAAATGGTTAAGTCCATCTTCTCAACACTTGGAACCAAATTTTCTTTTAAAATATTCAAGAAAAAGTGTTTGTCCATTTTCTGGTCAAGAAATACGAGAGTTTCTACCCCAGATGCCGCTATATACCACAAACTATTACCGCCGCACAGTGGTTCGAACAAACGTACGAGTGCAAAATCTCTTAAAATGTGTGAGAAACAGTTCGACAAAATAAAAAAAAGAAATTACGTTTTTTCAAAATCTGAAAAACGTGAAAATCTGTAATACAAAAAAAAATAAATTTGTTCTTCATATTATGAACAAATATGTAAAAAAAATTTAAAGCAAAAAATAAAAATTTTAATTTTCTTTAAAATTGAAAAATACGAAAAGTAGTTAACTATGGGCCGATTTCTAAAATATATCCGATTTCCCGATTTTTAATGTTAATAACTCGAAATAATCCTTGGGTCCTTGTCTAATTTTGGTTTTTTACAGAACTCAAAAATGTCTACGATTTTGGCCGATGGATTTTGATTCTGAACCACTGTGCGCCGCCACGTTTCAGTCTTAATTACATTATTTTCCTGCAGCTATCAGCTTGGTTTTCGCCAAATTATTTGCGCCCCATCTGAACCAAATGTATGTATTTTGATTCATCACTGAATATTACATTATTTCAAAATGATTCTTTAAAATATAAAAATACGAAGAGTAGTCAACTTTGTTCTGATTTCTAAAATATATCCGATTTCCCGATTTTTAATGTTAATAACTCGAAATAATGCTTGGGTTCTTGCCTACTTTTAGTTTTTCGTAGAACTCAAAAATGCCTACAATTTTGGCCGATGGATTTTTATTCTGAACCACTGTGCGCCGCCACGTTTCAATCTTAATTTCATTATTTTCCTGCAGCTATCAGCTTGGTATTCGCCAAATTATTTGAGCCCCATCTGAACCAAATGTATGTATTTTGATTCATCACAGAATATTACATTATTTCAAAATTATTCCGGCTGATTAAGAAGGAGGCTGGTGTTCACTCCTTTTTCTTAATAACATCCTAAATTAGTGATAACCCGCCGTATGTAGGGTATTTATAAATCAAATTATAAATTAAAAAAATAAAAATCTCTTTCTTTCGATAACTCGGACTAGTTCTGTACGTTTGCTTAGACTTCTTTCCGAAGTTGGTATAAGAACTCTGATTATTTTCAAAAAATTGAGTTAATTGGTTTTAGTTTTTCATTTCCTCATCCTGTTATCCCCTCAAAGGATACATTTTTTCAAAAAATATTTTAATACTTATTCACACCCTATGCTACCGTTGTATACTTCAAATTTTATGCATTTATCTGCATTTGTTTAGCATTAAAGACCATTTCAAGTTTCCCCCTTAGTTTATTCATATTTTTCTATCGCAATCGCGCACGTACGTACCTGTTGCTCCTGCAAAATCTTGGAAACAAGTTTTTCGGACAAAATAGCGAGTATGCTGCCATAAACACCCACAGAATGGCCAATTCGTCCAGTAGTTGCCCTACCAAACTCAGAGTGGCATGGAAATACATTGAACTGAGACCGACAATTATCAACAGAGCCCAGAGCAAATGTATGCCCTGAGTTACAAAGCGTCCGTATTCCTTGAACAAATACATGAGCACCGGCGGTAGTAACAAAAACAAGAAATTGCTTATCTGAAAAGAAAAAATAAATAAATGTTGTTATTATTAAATGAATGAACGTTCAAAGTCTACGATTTTTAGAGTATTAATGGACGATAACATTTGTATCTGCTTTGATAATTTATGTACGCTTAGTCGTACTAATATTTGTTTCGCATTCAATATATTATTTTGTGTGCGCTTATGATCCATCTTATCAGTGGCATGCTTAAGTAGTTCAAAGTTTTTTTCCTAGTTCTAATATTAATTAAAAAATAATTAACATTTAATAACATTTAAAACGGCGCATTTACAAAACTGTGGCCACTGTCGCTTTGATCTTCGAAATTCATTTGTTTAATATTCTGTTTGATGTTAGTTTGGACGCAATTGACCGCCCCGAAGAAATGTCATTCATAATATATTTCAATTAACATATTAATCTCAACTACTTAAATATAAATTGTATTTTTACACTTTAATAAAGCCGAAAAATGTGCAGCATTTTTTCATACAATTAGAACAATTACGAGAAAAATAAAACAAATGGTTCACAGTATGTTTTTAAAAATCGAAATCGATGATATCCGACTCGTGATCACATTCCTTTTTTGGATAGAGGACCTCAAAATAAGAAAACCAATGGACCATTTCAATATAGTCGATGTGAATAAATTTTTTGTTTTGTATTGATTGATGATTTATGCCTTCGTTTTTTAACGATTTATTGGGCAAATTTCTTTTAAGGGAATAATTTAATTTAAAAACGAGTAAAAAGGGCATTGGACCGTGTATTACATTCCACAGAGGCTGTCGATCTTCATAGAAGTGCAGTAACATTACATGAAAATTTTAAACCAAAACAAACAAAACATCAAAACAAATTAAAATATTAAAAAAATAATAATTCATTCATTTGTCATATGTGACCGCTGGGACTAATATGAACCCTGATTTAAGTCAAAGACATACATTCGATGCGAAAGTTCTGACGAGATGGGATAGCGCCCATCGAAACTGCGCAGTCAACTTTTAGCTGCAACAATAAAGGTCTCACTTTGCCTTTTTGCTAATTTTGGGTTCTGCTGAAGACTTCAGCACAACCTTTGGTCTTAACACAAAATAAATAACAAGAAATACAACATAACAGACCAACAATACATACAAACAACAACAATACACACGAGGTACAGTGAAGACCAAAGAAAATAGACTTTAACAAGAAGAACTTTCTGACTCATTTAAAAAATCGAGCGAGTTACGTTAGATTAAAATGTGAAAAATAAAATTTAAGAGCGAGCTGTCGTCGGTTTTGACAGAAATCATTCAAAATAACATAAAAATTTCAAAATTAAGAACGCTGGGAACAAAGAAGAATACGATAATTTTTGCCTTATTTTTCAATAAATTTTTTGCAATTAGTTAAAAAAAAAATAAAATAAGTAAAATGGTGACAAAATTCGAGTAAAATACGACACAGTTTCTTAGTATTTTAATGTTGTTTGTCGTTGCTTTGTGCTGTTTTCTTTAGTTCATTCACAATTAAACAAAAAACACGAAAAATATTCATTTTGAAACACCCATTCTTCACCTAAGAGTGAGTGTCGCTCTTATATTTACATTTTAATCTAACGTAACTGTCAGAAATCAAAGAGTCGGACGGAACATCTTAATAGATTTATTATTTTTGGTGAAGACGGGATATACCGTACAACAACAACCTTTGTATTGTTGCGAGCGATGCGAGCACATGCATAAAAATGAATTGGCAAAGTGAGATTTTTAGTGTGTCGACTTAGTTCGGTGGAATATTTTGTTTATCAGCGCTTCTCATTTGTCATATGTGACCGCTGGTACTAATATGAACCCTGATTTAAGTCAAAGACATACATTCGTTGCGAAAGTTCTGACGAGATGGGGTAGCGCCCATCGAAACTGCGCAGTCAACTTTTAGCTGCATCAATAAAGGTCTCACTTTGCCTTTTTGCTAATTTTGGGTTCTGCTGAAGACTTCAGCACAACCTTTGGTCTTAAACCAAAATAAATAACAAGACATACAACATAACAGACCAACAATACATAAATACGAACAACAAAAATAATAATTTTATAAACAAATATTTTTATAATTATAATTTTTAATTATTTTTAACCACGCTTATATGTTACCAATATGTTTATAATATATATATATATCGAAATAATACGTCAAGTAAATTAAGGAAGCAATCTTCAAAAGTATCGAAATAATACGTCAAGTAAATATAAGGAAGCAATCTTCAATATCAAGTATCAATTTTATCCATCTGCTCCTATTTTATCCCTTGAAAGTACGCATTTCTTAAAATTCCTGTATTTTAGATGAATCAGAGGAATACACGGAATTTCATTATTTTAGGTACAACCGTTTGGTTTATTCCCCTCTATGTATTCCGATTTTACTCCTTAAAAGTACGAACTTGGAAAAAATACTTTTATATTATGTATTTACTCAATTAGAGGAATGTTCACACCGAATTTCGTTATCGCTTGATGTTACCATTTTTATCCCTTTCGCCCCCTTTCACCCCATACGAATAAGAATCACTTTATGGCCCCCTTTTTTCATAGGGTGAATGCGCATACCTAATATAATAAGTACAAGCAGAAATATTTAAAAAAAATTATTAAATACTCTAAATTTTAAGGGTTATTGGGTTTTTTTTCAAGTCTAGTTTGGGAAAATTTTTTCCCTTTGGACCAATTTCGACCAGTTGCGATCCTAACCGATCTAAGACACATTTATGGAAAATTTGGACGTTTTAGCTCCTTTCGTGACATGGCTAGATCGTCTTGGAATTTTATGAAGATCAAGAATATATATACTTTATAGGGTCTCAGGTCGACATTTCAAGGTGTTACAAACGGAATGACAAATTTAGTATACCCCCATTTTTAGAGGTGTTTTCAGGAGCGTTTGTCTCACAGATGGCTTGACCAGCGACAAAATATTTTGCAGATCATCATTAAACAATCCAATCTTCATTTCTGGGGGGTGACTGCAGCAATTTATTCTCTTGGCCCATCCTAATGTACATATACAGTTATCTAACGAAATACTACAAATTCGTTATTTCTCTTATTGTTTATGAGTAATAATGGTGGTCAATAATTCATGTTTAATCTCTGAACGTGATAATACGTATGAACGTTTAAATACGTATAAACGTGTACATGGTTCATAGTACGTAGTTGGCAACTGATTCTTGAACTTTTAGGTAATTGTTATATTGCAACAAACAAAAAAATAAACCCTAATGTTTTGTATTAAGTTGTTATGTGGAACATTCTTTCCTGTTATAGCGTGAACGCATACCAAAATGTAGTCATACTTTAACACTTTGCCCAACATTGAAACCTATCACTCAACAGTTTGAACAGGGTGACCAAAAATGGACCATCTCGGATATGTTGCACATCTCGAGTTTGTGTTAACCACAACTGTGTCGTACGAGTCAACATTAAAAACACTGCATGCCAGTTCAATGTATAGTCCAAAATATTAAAAATATATAATGGAAATTGTATCGTCGCTCCGAAGTTATTTACACGTATATCACAAAATCGAAAAAATGAGATAAGAACATTTCCCGGTATGTTTTTTAGATCCATTGATCTGTTCAATAAATAAACAAGTAAAAACGGCGTTAAGTTCGGCCGGGCCGAACATTATATACCCTCCACCATAGATTGCATTCCACAAAGGCTATCGATTTTCGTAGAAGTGCAGTAATATTAAAGGAAAATATTTTTTTTAATATAGCCAAACCTAAACAAATACAGATATTGAAAAAATAATTTTATAAATAAATATAATATTTTTATTATTTCAAACCACGCTTATAAGGCAAGGCTACTAAGACGTTAACACTATATAAAGGGTGATTTTTTAAGAGCTTGATAACTTTTTTTAAAAAAAAACGCATAAAATTTGCAAAATCTCATCGGTTCTTTATTTGAAACGTTAGATTGGTCCATGACATTTACTTTTTGAAGATAATTTCATTTAAATGTTGACCGCGGCTGCGTCTTAGGTGGTCCATCCGCTTAGTCCAATTTTGGCATTTCCACGTTTTTGAGTAACAGAGACCCAATTGGTGCGAACGGCGACGAATCGAAAATTGGTGGTCATCATTAACACTGGCCGATACAGCTGCGATATTTTCTTCAGTTCGCACTCTACGTAAGCGTGTTGGTGGTTTAATGTCCAACAATGTAAATTTGGTGCGAAATTTAGTCACAATAGCCCGAATAGCCGCTTCAGTGGGTCGATTAAACTGACCATAAAATGGAAGCGCGCAATGAACTTTCTTAACAGAGCACGCATTTTGATAATAAAATTCAATAATTTGCAAGCGTTGTTCGTTTGTAAGACGATTCATGATGAAATGTCAAAGCATACTGAGCATCTTTCTCTTTGACACCATGTCTGAAATCCCACGTGATCTGTCAAATACTAATGCATGAAAATCCTAACCTCAAAAAAATCACTCTTTATATCGAAATAATACTTCAAATCAATTCAAAAAATAAATATTCCAATATTTATATTTTCATAAAAGCTTAAATACCATAAATATTGCTAGATAGTGGATGCTACACTTGGATGTATTTCCATTCTTTTTTAATTCCAAAAGTACAAATTTTGAAAATTCATTATCTCACGTACATAGTGAAAAATAACCTAACTTCATGATACAAAGTAAAAAGTACGAATTTGATAAAATCTTTTTATTTTGCATGTCTCGGTGTATACACCGAATTCCATGATTTTAGTTGCTGCCATTTGGTTGGTACCGTTTGTATCCCCCTTTTCCATTTGACCCCGTTAAGAGTACAACTTTCTAAAATCTCTTTATTTTACGTTTCTACGCAATTAGAGCGATGTCCACACCGAATTTCATCATTCTAGCTTTAACCATCAGTTGGTACTATTTTTATCCCTCCGTACCTACGAATTTGGAAAAAACCTTCTATTTTTTGTCTACGCAGTCAGAGGAATGTATACTCCGAATTTCATGACTTTATCTGCTGTCATTTGGTTGGTACTATTTTTATACCCTTTTCCCATTTTAAACGCAAAAAGTACGAATTTCGACATTCCCTTTGGGCCAATTTCGCTCAGTTCCAATCCCAACCGATCTACGACTATAAGACGCATTTATGTAAAATTTGAACGTCCTAGCTTCTTTCGTCAAAGGGACATGGCTATATCGTCTTAGAATTTTATGACGATCAATAATATATATACTTTATAGAGTCTCAGGTCGATATTTCAAGGTGTTACAAACGGAATGACATCCTAAAGGTGGAGGGTATAATTAAAGAGTTTTACATCGGCCAGGCTTAAAGATTTTCTTTTATAGGATATGTTCAAGGCCGTCTATGCAAAGTAAAGATTTTCTGGGTGTTGATTCTGTGAAAAAATTGGGGTACGCCTAATAATGAATTGCATTTATGAAAATTCGCCCAAAAGGGCCATTTTTTATATTTAAATTTATGAAATATTACCCAATTTGCGCTATTTCATATTTTGTTTTTGGGTGAATTTTCATAATGAAAAATTGCCCAAAAATTATGGAGATAATTTTATAATTTTTCGTATGAAAAATTGTCCATTTTTGCATGGGATTTTTTTGGGTTATTTTTCATAATTTCTTCGACAATTTTTCGTGCACCCATTTTCAGTTGCCACACCAAAAACACGTTTGAGGTATATTCTCCTTCTTGATTTCCATTAACTTTGAAATTTGGTCATATTTTTGTGTATAATTTTTCATATTTAATTTTGGGTAATTTTTATACCCTACACCACTTCGTATACTAGGGTATTATAAGTTAGTTTCGCGCCAAATGTTTGTAACACCAAGAAATAATCGAGCTAGATCCACTCTAAAGTATACCGATCGGCTTAGAATCACCAGCTGAGTCGATTTAACGATGTCTGTCTGTCCGTCCGTCCGTCTGCTGTCCATCTATGCTTGTTCGCACTCTACAGGTCGCAATTGTTGTCCGATTGTCATGAAACTTGGCAGAAGTTTTTTTTTCTGGCCAATGACCATCGGTATTGAATTTGGAGGATATCGGTTCAGATTTAGATATAGCCCCCATACAAATGTCGCTCCCGATTTGGCTTTTTCCACTCTAGAAACCATATATTGAACCCGATATTATTTAAATTTGGCAAAACATCTTATAATCCAACAATAAACACCTATGCTGAAAGTGGGTAAGATCGGTTCAGATTTAGATATAGCCCCCATACAAATGTCGCTCCCGATTTGACATTTTCCGCTCTAGAAACCATATATTGAACCCGATATTCTTTAAATTTGGCAAAACATCTTATAATCCAACAATAAACACCTATGCTGAAAGTGGGTAAGATCGGTTCAGATTTAGATATAGCCCCAATACAGATGTCGCTCCCGATTTCACTTTTTCCGCTTTCGAAACCACATATTGTACCCGATTTTCTTTAAATTTGGCACAACATTTTATAATCGAACTAGAAACACCTATGCTGAAACTGGGTAAGATCGGTTCAGATTTAGATATATCCCCCATACAAATGTCGCTCCCGATTTGACATTTTCCGCTCTAGAAACCACATACTGAACCCGATTTTCTTTAAATTTGGTACAACATTTTATAATCGAACTAGAAACACCTATGCAGAAATTGGGTAAGATCGGTTCAGATTTAGACATAGCCCCCATACAAATGTCGCTCTCGATTTGACATTTTCCGCTGTATAAACGACATATTGCTCCCGATTTTCTTTAAACTTGGCAGAACATCTTATAATCCAACTAGAAACACGAATGCGAAAATGTCGCTCCCGAATTCACTTTTTCCGCTTTAGAAACCACATATTGTACCCGTTTTTCTTTAAATTTGGCACAACATCTTATAATCCAACTAAAAAACCTATAGTGAAAGTGGGTAAGATCGGTTCAGATTTAGATACAGCCATCATACAAATGTCCTTTCCGATTTAACATTTTTTGTCAAACACATACATGTGCAGGATGCAAAAATCCTGCTCGATTTCACTTTTTTACCGAATTGAATTGTAATGAGATAAAAAGTCCGTCCGTCTTTAGCCTTTCCTTACTTGTTTGGGAGATGTCCATATGTTTATACTTTGGTATAACCCAAATGGACCCCATTCTGATCTATTACAGCTCTAGTAACTACATCTTACATCGGATCATCATCAAATTTTGCAGATCATGATATTTTCAACTAGGAATACCTACCGTGTATGAGAAATATATAGGCCCATGTTTTGGATCAGGCCCAAAATGTTGTTATAGACCCACTTTTGAAATGTCGGTCCGATTCATCCTATTACTACTGTATAATTTGTATTTGTCTGTCGGATAATTGGATCAATTACCATATTATTAACCATATTCGTTAAATATGACTAAAGATGAATTAATAGTAACTGTATAATTTATATGAACTACATAAAATTGCTCCCATAAAATAACTGGGTTTAGTAATCAAAGCGAGGTACATATGCAGGAGTGGTGTAGGGTATTATATAGTCGTCCCCGCCCTTTACCTTTCCTTACTTGTTTTTCATATTTATTTTTGGGGCGATTTTTCGTGCACCCATTTTCAAATGCTACACATTATTCTTCTCTGTTTCCATTAAGTTTGAAATTTGGCCTCTTGACTTAAATTAAAGAAACTAAATTCCAAATTTTGAGTGAAAATTTTAAAAGCTGTAAAAAATATTTTTTGCATTTATATATTTAATCGATTAATATTGATAAATATTAATTATTTCTGGATGTTGTAAAAAATAAAAAACAAAACATTTCACAATTCTGATTGTAGCGAATCGAATCACATTTTAATAAAAAATAGACAAAATTTCACTTTTTGATGAAAACGAACTATTGACATTTAGCCAATTTGCTTAACAGCCAAGAGTAAATGTTCCACGCCTATTTGCTGTGGGCTGCGGGTGTGACCCTTATCATAGTTGTAAACAATATATACGAGCGTGTTTTCTAAGATAATTTTGCCAACCTCCGTTGCTATTCCATTCGTTCGTTATCCAAAAAAATACTCTTACTATCTAAATAATTTGCTTTTACGTGTTATATTTCGCATGTATTTTCAACACAAAATATTACACGAGCAATTGCGCGCTTCAAAGAGCGAAGCAATGAAAAGCAAAGAGTGTAAATATACAAGAGGCGAGAACTCGCTCTTTGCATGTTAACTTGCAGAAAGGCGAGCTATGCCACTGATCAGCAATAGGATTTGCTTCTGCAAATTCCATTTGTTTATCGTTATTCTACTGCTAAGAAATTCAAATATATTTCAAAGATTTAGCAATTTTGTGTTTATTTGTGTGTTTCTTATTTTATTTTTTTTTTGCTGTAAAATCGACATTCGCTCTTATTCCTCAACGTTGCGCCGGTAATAACAGACAAAGAGAGAGATTTCGTGTCATTTACATTACAGGTCTTTGATGAAAAGTGATTCCATAATTTACATTTACTTGTGACAGTTTTTTTAATTAATGTGCAATGCAATTGTTTGTACTTACGTACCGATTAAGTGATTCTTACACATGTAGATTAATTTCTCACCACAGTCACAAAAAAAATGAAAATGTGAGTTAATCATTTTGGCTTATGAGTAAATGTAAATATATACATGCATATATGTGCGTATTTACAAAGGCCAGTAAATAAGGTCAGTAACACAACGATTGCTCCAAACGCACATTTAAATTAATAAAAAAGCAACTACAAACACGTAAGTATTTATATGAACTGGTTATTTTTTAGAATGACAGAACTTTGAACAAATCTGACACCCAGCACAGCAGATTTGTGGAAATAGTCAACGGATGTGTAAATGATTCTTTTTATAGCCTTTTTACACTGCAAGCGAAATCTAGCTGAAATTTCATATGTAAAAAAACTGTAGTGTTATCGTTTTTACTTTTAAACTTAAAATTTATTTATCGGTACATGAATCCGATAATAAATGAAATAGTTCATTAATTAGCTAATAATACGGTTTTTTTCGTTAAGCCGAGATAACAAGCTGCAATAACAAAAACGTTAGTAAAGAACTAATTTTTAACTCAAAATAAAAAAAAATTTTTAATTGTCGTCAATTACAATATAGATACTTGTAATAAAACAAATTGGCAAGCAAAAAAAAGGAAGTAAGAAAACGTCAGTCGGCCAAACCGACTTATACTGGGTGGGCCATTTAAAAATTTAAATTTGACTTTGAAAGGTAGAATAACATTATTTTTTATACCCACTACCTTTAAATGTACCCAACGCCAAGAAATAATCGAGCTAGACCCACCTTTAAGTATACGGATCGGTTTATCATCGGAATCAACAGCCGAAGCGATTTAACGATATCTGTCTGTCTGTCCGTCTGCTATCCATCTAAGCTTGTTCGCACTCTACAGGTCGCAATTGTTGTCCGATTGTCATGAAATTCGGCGAAAGTTATCTTTTTATTTTGCTCTAGAATACACATTTTACATGGGATCATGACAAAATTTGGAGGATCATGTTATATTTGAACTAGAAACAGCTAATGGGAATGTGGACCACATGTACTTCCGATTTACAATATTACTGCTCTAAAATGCACATATTATATCGGATCTTGATCAAATTTCCCACACAATGTTACATTTAGACTAGAAACACCTGTTTTGAAAGCCAGCTATATAGTTCAATGTTTTGGTATAGCCCCCATACAAATGGGCCCCCAGTTTACACTATTATCGCTCTAGACATCCACATCTTACATTGGATCTTGATACAATTTTGCAGATCATGTTATATTTTAATAAGGAATATCTACTTTGAAAGTGATCTATATGAGCCCACTTTTTAATGTAGCGCCCTTACAAATTTATTATTATTCCTCTAGGACCCACATTTTACATCGGAAGTTTTTCAAATTTTACAGATTATTTATATTATTATATTTCAACTAAGAATACATACTATGAAAGTCAAATATATGTGTCCATACTTTAGTGTGACCCAAATGGGGCCCTATTCTACTCTATTACAGTCTAGAAACTACATAGTGAATTAAAATGAACTAATATCTAGGAAATTTGAACTTTAACTAGTACCAGAGTTACAAGCCGAACCATAATTATCGGCGGCGGAGGCGCTTGCCGGCTCGTTCTGTCATTCGATTACCCCTATTTATTTGACAATTTTGGGAAAACGGAAGGAACAATTTTCTTTTATTTTTTGCCAAGTAGTTCAATATTCGTTAATATTAGCCAATGTTCCAATAATTTAATATTGTTATTAGGGTATCCAATTATTCGGATTTTATGTTATTCGATTTATCGTTTATTTGAAAACAAAAAATTTCCAATTAATCGAATGATGAAGTCGAGAGTTATTCGATTAACCGATTAATCGAACATTTGCCCACTTAAATAAAATATAATTAATAAGAGTTATATAGACAAGAGACGCCAGTTTACGGGTAGTTCCACTATATATTGAACGTTTATTTCGTATCT
Source organism: Polietes domitor (assembly GCA_947397865.1). Lineage (NCBI taxonomy): Eukaryota > Metazoa > Arthropoda > Insecta > Diptera > Muscidae > Polietes > Polietes domitor. Next base: position 141,720,037 of record OX377619.1, read on the forward strand.
GATTTTATTTAAAAATTGTAATATCAAATTCGAAATTCATTAGAAGTTGACAAAAATCTTAATATCTTATCAAAATAAAGAACCTTCCCTTAAATGAGCACAATATCAGAAGTTGTCCATTGATATTTTTCGAATATGGATCATATGATTTATAACAGAACTGACTTTATTATCGCTGTGTTAACCTCAATTTTTCTATGAATTTACTATTCAATGAAATTACTATTCTTTAAATTTTTTAATAACTCCGAAGCTATAGGCCAGTTTTTTGCTATTTTTAAATGATGTCGGATAAATCGTTATTTTAATATCTGTGGAGCATACAAATCAGAAATCGAAAAAATTGTGGTTTTATATTTGGTGTTTCATAGTTTTTTACCCAAATGGAGCTAACTGGCTATTCAAAATCAATTTATCATACAAAGCATACGACGATTTCATTAGTTTTTAAGGCAAAACTTATAATATCGATTAATCGATTATTTGGGACAATTTATTCGAATTATTCGTTATTCGAAAATCATGATTTTTTATTATTCGAACAAATATTTGACAAAAATTATTCGAATAATCGCGGTTGGACACCCTTATTGTTATCCCATACAATAATTTTTTGGGGTTGGGAATCCATTCCCAAAATTTATAATATGGATGAATTTAATAAATATTTTTGTAATTACAGCTTTTCATGTGAGGCTTGAATATCATAATCCTTCCAAAGAATAATAATACTCTACCTACTTTGACAAACTAAAGAACCACAATAGAGGAGCTGTTGTTCATTGTTATTTATAGGAACACATGGCCACACGTACTGGAATTGACTTAAATAAATGCGACTTTCAAATCAAAATAGAATCATTCAATTTTCTATAGCCGTCATCATATAGTGGGATGCTTTGAACTTGATTCTAGTTAAATTTTTCTCAAACCAAGTAAATATTTACTCAAACTGAGGAAAGTTGCAGTAAGGACAAATTTGCTGATTTTTTTCCTCAAAACGAGTATTTTTTCTGTGAGCTTTGAATGTAATACATTCGAATTGCAGGTATTCGATCAATTAATTTCTTCTGACGAAGGAAATATTTGTTTTGGTAATGGAAAGGAGGAGAACCACAAATTTGTACTTAAACTGAGGAAAATTTTACTTGATACTAGAAAAAAATTGAACTTAAAATAAGTTAAATTTAACTAATAAAAATAATTCAAACCAAGTATGAAAAACTAATTTATTAGATCCAATGAAATGTTTTCAGTAAATTTACTACCCTATTTCCAGTAAATGAACTATTTGCTATGACTTTGGAATAAGGAAACTTTACTCATACTTAGTTAATTTTCCTACTAAACTGGAGTAAAATTGTTGAACTAAATTGGAGTATGGATTTTACTCAACTTTAGTAATGTAATCAAAGCGAGGTATATACGCAGGGAGTGGTGTAAGGTATTGTATAGTCGCTTTCCTATAATTGCGTAGACACGTGAAATAGAGGGATTTTTCGAAAATTTTACTTTTTGTTGTTTGTATGTATAGTTGGTCTGTTATGTTGTATGTCTTGTCATTTATTTTGGTTCAAGACCATAGGTTGTGCCGAAGTCTTCAGCAGAACCCAAAATTAGCAAAGAAGGCAAAGTGAGACCTTTATTGTTGCAGCTGAAAGTTGACTGCGCAGTTTCGATGGGCGCTACACCATCTCATCAGAACTTTCGCAACGAATGTATGTCTTTGACTTAAATCTTTTTGGGATACTTACTTTTTGGGATACTATTGAAAAGATGGATACAAATGGTACCAACCAAACCGCTGAAGTTGAAATCATGAAATTCATCAGACTGTGTAGACGCGAATTTTTCGAAATGCGAACTTTTAAGCAGAAAATGGATAAAAATGATATCATAAAACGGCTACAGTTAAAATAGTGAAATTCGGTGTGTACATTGCTCCGACTGCGTAGACACGATAAAAGCCATATTTTGATATTCGTAGCTTTAGTATCAAAATGGGATACAATTGGTACCCTTGGTAGGTACTAGTAATTTTCCCATCAAAATGGTACAGACATTTGGTTAAGAAAATGCAAATGGAGGAGGACGGCCCTGATGGAATGAATGAATAATAAGCATATGTCATATAGTTTGAAATAGTGAATAAATAGCGTAATGTGCATAATAAATATCACAACTTTAACATATTAAAGGTACCGTTCTTCTATGTAAAGCCGACACTCTCTAATCAGCCGACAATTTTTATTTTCACGTTTATGTTTAACATTTGCAAAATGGGACGCTATATGCTCGAACAAAATTGTATGTTGTTGAAAAGTCGCTGCGAAGCCACCTGAGGAAACCTTTGACAGGGTGGAAATCATTCTAGTGGTAGTCTGAAGCTAAGTAATACAAGTTACCATGCCATTTGCAAATAAATTTGCATTCTATTAAATATAGATGCAAATTGGTCTTGAGCCAGGAGCCCCAGCTCAAATCAAAAATTGGAAAGTATTTAAAACTTACTTCCCATGAGTGAGTGAGTCTTTAACGCAAAGTGTACGAAATATACGTGGACATTTTTCGAGAAGATATCGGCATTCAGTTCAGTTCGTGCGTCAATTTGTGAAGCGAGTTCATGAAAATTGATCGTTCAATCGAAAACATTGCTGCTGTGGCTGGGAGTGTCCAAGAACATTCATCATCATCAACTCGTCATCTTGCTCAGGAACTGAACATTTCTCGCACTACTTGAGAAGAATTTTGCATAAAGACCTCGGTATGAAGGCGTACAAAGTTCAATTGGTCCAACAACTGAAGTCTCATGACCACCCGAAGCGTTTTTGCTTCGCCCAATGGACTGAAGATTGTTTGGCAGGAGATGAAGAATTTTACCGAAAAATCGTGTTTTCAGATGAAGCTCATTTTCATCTCGGTGGCTATGTCAACAAGCACAACTGCCGCATATGGGGTTCAGAGAACCCACACGTGACTATTGAGAAGCCAATGCATTCACAACGAGTCACTGTTTGGGCTGGGATTTTGGGCTGTCGGGATCATTGGGTCATGTACTGAAAAATTGGGTTGATCAATATTTTACGCACTATTTTTAAAAATCGAATAATCAGCCGAAATTGTGATTTCAACTGGCCGCCACGGATTTGAGCTTTTTGGATTATCTTCTGTGGGGAGCCATTAAGGATAAATGTTACGCAAATCATTCAGAGAAATTTGCCATTCAAGATTTTCAAGCCGGAACAATCGAAAATGTACCGAAAAATTGGGTTGCTCGGATGAGGTATTGTCGAGCCAGTCGTGGTACTCATATGAATGATATTGTGTTCCATTATTAAATGACAAAGTTAAACCTTTCCAATAATTAATTAATACCAACTAACACAAAATTTCCTTGAATTTGAGTATCCACACATAAATTTTGATTCAAATCCAAATTTTTGGGGCCTCTGGAAGACGAATTGGGTCCACAAAAATATTTTTTATTTCATATTAACCATCTAAACAAAATTGTCTTTAAATTTTTGTTCAGATCCCCTATTTTAGGGCCTCTGGGCGCCTACAGGGTCCTCAGATATATATTTTTTACACATATGTCATCAACAGGAAATCAACACAAAATTTCCTTGAATTTGAGTATCCACGCATACATTTTGATTCAAATCCAAATTTTTGGGGCCTCTGGAAGACGAATTGGGCACACAAACATATTTTTTATTTCATATTAACCACATATACAAAATTTTCTTTAAATTGAGTACAAACACTTAAATTTTGGTTTACCTACAGGGTCCACAAATTTATATTTTTACACATATATCATCTACAGTAAATTTCATTTCATTTGAGTACCCACACAACGGGCGGGTGCATTTTTCGATTCGATAGGGTGTTTTTTATTGGGGTATAGAACTTTAAGTTGGCATCACTTTTTTAACTGGCGGCCATTTTGTCAGCTGTCAAGTGATTAATATTTAGTTTGGTTTGCCATTTCATCATGAACAGGTTGACAAAAGAACAACGCTTGCAAATCGTGCAAATTTATTTCGAAAGTAATGGTTCAGTTCGCGAAGTTCACCGCAAGCTCCGTCCATTTTATGGTCGACATAATCGTCCATCAGAGCAATTAATTCGGTTAACCATGGATCGTTTTCGCACTACGTTTACTCTATGTGATAATACGCATCCGCAGAGACGTCGAACAGTGCGCACCGAAGAAACAATTGCCGCTGTAGAGAAAAGTGTTGAAGAGGACCTGAATGAATCGATTCGCCACCGTGCACAGCAATTGGAGTGGTTGAAAATTGGACCTGTAGAATTGGCTATATTCGAGCCAGCCGTGGCGGCCACATGCCCGAAATCATATTTAAACATTGATGGCATAAAATTATCCTTCCAATAAAGCCAAATTGATGGACATTAAAACGATTTTCTTGTGTTTTATTTCAATTCGAAGTTCTATACCTCAATAAAAAACACCCTATATAATAAGCCTGCTTAAAGAAAAAAAGCCCTAACAATACCAGACGACATTTAAAAAATAAACACACACAAGAAAATTACAAGTATACGTCGTACCTAGAATTTAGCAATTTATTTATGGCTCAATAAAATCTAGCCCTTAATTTATGGCTAGACCTACGCTAGACATAGCCGGAAAATGGCTAAATTGGAATCACTGTCAGTCCGTCTGTCTGTAGTTCATCAAAAGTTTTCAATTTGTTACAGCCCTATATTCCTATTCCAATATAATGAAATTTGGAAGTTTCTTTTTGGCAAGGAAGGACTTGAATATGGACAAAGCGGTTCAGCTCTAGATATAGTCATATACCGTAGCCAAAACCATGACCCATGACGTTTTTATCTCTACATCATGCATTTCTAATGACAATGGTAAATTCGACAACGAAAGATAAATTCATCACGAACTTCTTCAGCCCCCCATGAAATACTCATAAAGATAAATTGGCGGCGTTAGGTCTTATCGCCCAAACCGATAAATGTCATAAAGCCCAATTATCGGGATATCGCTCCCAAATCTGGATGCATTTCTAATGGCAATGGTAAATTCGACAACGAAAGATAAATTCATCACGAACTTCTTCAGCCCCCCCATGAAATACTCATAAAGATAAATTGGCGGCGTTAGGTCTTATCGCCCAAACCGATAAATGTCATAAAGCCCAATTATCGGGATATCGCTGCCAAATCTGGATGCATTTCTAATGGCAATGGCAAATTCGACAACGAAAGATAAATTCATCACGAACTTCTTCAGCCCCCATATGAAATACTCATAAAGATAAATGGCGACGTTAGGTCTTATCGCCCAAACCGATAAATGTCATAAAGCTCAATTATCGGTTGTCATAAAGTCGAAATACATAGTAACAAAGCCCAAACAATTTCGTTGGACCTTATGGCATAAAGTATTTTGTAATAATATAAAATCACGAAAACATGCTAGAAAATTTATGAAATCTCGAATATATGTATCTATACAATAATGAAGTTATTTCAAATATTTTTTATGAAAACAATCTTGAGGTTTTCGTTTATTATGTTCTAAACAAATATGTTATAAAAAAGTATAGTATTCAATATAGACACAGCACTTTTTGTGACTCACTGTCTATGGGAGACCATAATTATCTATTGAAGCTTCTGTCACTCTAAAAATATCACCCATCATATACGTACTCTTGCGTACACATTTTAAGAAGTTTTATATATTATATAATCAAAATAAACTGACTAAATAGTTTCACTCAATTTCACAGTGGCAATTTCAATACTTAATCAACAGCAACATCCAAGAAGAAAATAGATTTTATAACATCAACATTGTTTGAGGTCAAGGTTTAACAAGGTAAATGGGGACACTAGATGGAAGAGAGACATCAATAACGCACAAGCGATCTAAAGGAATGTCAACTCATATGGGCATTAGTGTACAATGAACTCACTACAAAAATAAAATTAATAGATATAAGCACCGAAAATGACCCACATATGAAGGCAGTGTGCAAAGTGTGTAGACTTACTGAGAGTTGAAAGTTCTCCCTAAAGACTAGTATTGTAATTTAATGCTTGCTTTCATAAATATTCATAATATTTCGCGAGCAAACAATTGTCAGAACAATAAAATTCGTACAGCGCCCATGGAAACAAAAACTAAGAAAGTCCCCACTGCGTGCTATTATTTTTTCCAGATAATGTAAATAATCTTTTTGAAATTAACTTTATAGATTCTCAATTTAGTCTTGATATGCAAGAAATAAATTGTGTTTATAATAGACTGAGGAAAATGTTGGAGTTAGTTTTTGTAAGTTCAGATTTAAATTGTTCGTTTTCGGAATATGCCTTTCCAATTTCTCCTGTGAATGTTCACCATTCGGCTTTAGAAATTGGAATAAAGTTCTATGAATATTTACCTAGTTATAATCGTTATGACTTTCATTACGATTATAACTCATGTAACTTTGATTTACTAAACTCATTACTTTCTAAATATGATTGGAATGTTGTATTACACAGTGATATTGTAGCAATTTGTTACGATAATTTTTTAAAAATAATTACAGATATTTTTGATAGCAATATTTCTCGTGTAAAACCTATGGTATACAAATTACCTTGGTACACTAAGGGATTGAAAAGGCTGAAAAATCTTAGAAATAAATTTTATAAGAAATTTAAAGCGAATCATGATGTCAATGATAATTTTCTCAATAAATTCTTATATAATTAATACATTATGGTTTATAGCGATAGTATCAAGTCTGATCCTAAAAGGTTATGGCATTTTATTAAATCGAAGAAAAATTGTTCTTCTATTCCTTCGTCTATGTTCTATGAACAGAGGATTTCCAATTCTCTGTTGGAAGCAGCCAATCTTTTTAAAGACTATTTTCAGTCTACTTTTTGTGATGTGTCTCCTCATATTGATGAATCTATGTTTTCTAATGTTACTGCATTTGTAGATAATTCCAACCTGCGTATTTTTGATGAAGATATTTAGTCAGGAATTACTAAACTGTTAATTTCATACAAAAATGAACTGTTAATTTCATGAAAATTGATGGAGTTTCTTCCTTTGTCTTAAAAAAATGTTGTAAATCGTTAATCTTGCCACTTAAGATAATATTCACGAAATCTTTATCCTGTGGCTATTTTATACAAAAGTGGACAAATACTGTTGTTGTTCCGATATTTAAATCTGGTCAAAAAATAATGTAATTAATTATAGACCCATTTCAAAGCTGTCAAATATTGCCAAACTTTTCGAACACATAATTTGTGATAAATTGTCTTTTAGATTTAAGAGCTATATTAGTCCTTCTCAACATGGATTCTTTCATGGAAGGTCTACAACTAGCAATTTAGCAGTTTTTACAAAATACTGCATTTCGAGTTTTGAGAGTGGTGTTCAAGTGGACACTATTTATTCTGATTTCTCTAAAGCTTTTGACAGAGTTCTCTCATAATGTATTATTGTATAAATTAATGAGAATTGGCTTTCGTTCTGAAATTATTGATTGGTTCCGAACATATTTAATAAATAGACACTGTTCGGTATTTTTAGATGGTTTCTATTCAGATAATTATATTCCAATTTCCGGTATCCCTCAAGGTAGTGTATTATGTCCGTTGTTGTTCAATATTTTTGTTAATGGTATTGATTACTGTTTTTTGAATTCTAGGCATCTCATGTATGCTGATGATCTAAAGATTTTCAGAGCCATTCGATCTTTTAGTGACATTAAATTATTGCAGGATGATATTGATAGATTTTCCCGTTGGTCTACGTATAATGGTCTAGCAATCAACCATTCGAAGTGTGTACAAATTACTTTCCACAGATGCCATAATTCAATAATTTCACAATGCAATATTTCAAGTCATAATTTGGATGTTGTGTTTGAAAAGCTTGATTTAGGTGTTTTGTTTGACTATAAGCTAACTTTCCTCAGTCATCTAAATTATATTATCCCTAAGGCTTATTCAGTTATGTATTTCATACGTAGAAACACTGCTGAATTCTCAGACCAATATGTGAAAAAGGTTTTATATTGCTCTTTTGTTCGATCAAAAATTGAATATGCTTCTTTCATTTGGAGCCCAAATGCATCAGTACATATTAATCGTGTTGAGAAAGTTCAAAAGACGTTTATGAAGTCTGCTTTAAACTCTTTAAACTTTTCTGCACCATTTCCATCGTACGCAAGTAGATGTTTGCTTATATCTTTAAAATCTTTGACTTGACTAGCTTCATTGCTGTTTTTACATGGTATTATTAATGCTTCTGTGGACTGTCCAGAGTTGCTATCACTCATCCTGTTTAGTGCGCCGGCCCGATCTTTGAGATATTACTACCCTTTTCATATCGATAGACATTTTTCTAATTATGCTTCTAATGAACCCTTGATTAAATCGATGAAACTTTATAACATTTTTCTATTTCTAGTCGTGTGTTTAAAAAATTGTTAAATAATATAATTAATTAAATATATTATTGTTATACTAATTTTAATATAAATAATGTAAAACATTGCTGGTCTGTAAGGATTTATATCCATAGACTTAATAAATGAAATGAAAAATAACTTCATTATTATAGGAGATATTTGCCATTATTATTTAATGTCACAAAAGTATTTTGCTTTTATATTATAGTATAGTATTTTCGTCATAACGAAGTGAAAATTAGTGAATTTGAAGTGAATTTTCAGTCACTTTTTCTGCTATTAAAACAGGTTTTCTGTCATAACCACAGTTTATCTGCAGTTTTGCGTTAGCATTCACAACTGCTGAAGAGTTTGCAGTCTGCTAAAAATTACTGTTGTTAATTAAAATATAAATTTGAGCGCCCCGGTTGTCGAGTTGGTAGCATGCTCGGCTATCAGCGTGGGGATTGTGGGTTTGATTCCCACCAGAGGCTCTGGTCTGGCACTCCAATAACTAGCTACAATGGTCTTAGTCACCCCTGCTCAATCCCTGAACCCAAAATTAGAATATTAATTTACTTTGTATTGTAATTCATAATAACTAAATAAAAAATTCATAATAAAATTAAAATCCATCCAAACTGATAGAACTTCAATTTATATTAGTTCGTATACTGTATACCTACAATTAAATATACTGTTCCAATGTCTTTTAGTTACATATAATTAATTTATTTCTAAAAGTATTTCAATTAGCTTGCAGTGGGTTAATGTATGCAGAATGGTCCCATTTAATCTATTTATATCAAAGAGTTGCGTTACTGACTGACCCAGACCAAACGGCTGAACCCAGGTTCATGCAGGGTAGTTCGCAAATATGACGGAGACGCGAAATTCCTACTTGTATGGGGTGAAATGGGACATAAAAAGAGATAAACATGGAACCTTCGTCATGACTTAACGGCAGTATCTGGAAACATGAAATTCGATATGTGTCTGACTATTACCATGCAAACGAGCGACGAAAAGGGATTTTTCGAAGTTTGTTTGTTTTAGGGGAGGAAGGAGTCAAAAAGGGATAAATATGGTACCAATATAATTAATGCAGCTATATTCGTGAAAATCGATAGACTTGCAACATAAATGTATTTTGTACACAATTTGTACTTTTAAGGGGCTAGCGGAAAAAATAGGTATACAAATGGTACCAACTAAAGTATTTCAGATAGAATCGTGAAATTCGGTGCGTAAATTCCTCTGACCAATGAAGCGCAATATAAACGGAGTTTTACTTTTAAGCGCAAGGGGGATTCAAAACGGTGCCTTGAGGCACAACTTTACGCTATCGTGAGAGTGGTCAAGTAAACCACGGAGAAGCACGGAATGGATAAAATTATCACCAACAAAAGTATTGCAGGTAGAATCGTTAAATTCGGTATATAAAGAGTGATTTTTTTGAGGTTAGGATTTTCATGCATTAGTATTTGACAGATCACGTGGGATTTCAGACATGGTGTCAAAGAGAAAGATGCTCAGTATGCTTTGACATTTCATCATGAATCGTCTTACAAACGAACAACGCTTGCAAATTATTGAATTTTATTATCAAAATGCGTGCTCTGTTAAGAAAGTTCATTGCGCGCTTCCATTTTATGGTCAGTTTAATCGACCCACTGAAGCGGCTATTCGGGCTATTGTGACTAAATTTCGCACCAAATTTACATTGTTGGACATTAAACCACCAACACGCTTACGTAGAGTGCGAACTGAAGAAAATATCGCAGCTGTATCGGCCAGTGTTAATGATGACCACCAATTTTCGATTCGTCGCCGTTCGCACCAATTGGGTCTCTGTTACTCAAAAACGTGGAAATGCCAAAATTGGACTAAGCGGATGGACCACCTAAGACGCAGCCGCGGTCAACATTTAAATGAAATTATCTTCAAAAAGTAAATGTCATGGACCAATCTAACGTTTCAAATAAAGAACCGATGAGATTTTGCAAATTTTATGCGTTTTTTTTTTTAAAGTTATCAAGCTCTTAAAAAATCACCCTTTACTTTCCACTGACCACGTAGATTAATTAATTCTTCGAAACTAGTACTTTGCAGCTGAATTTGGGTGTAAAATTCTCTGACCGTATAGAAGCACACAAAGGGATAAAAAATGATACCAACAAAGGTATTATAGCTGAGTTTTTCAAAATGTGTACTTTTAATGGGATAAAAAATGGAACCAACCAAATGGCCGCAGCTTGAGTCATGAAATTTGGAGTATAAATTCCTCTAACTGCGTAGGCACGACAAATAAAAATATTTTTCCAAATTCGTACTTTCAAGGGAACACATCGATACAATTGGTACCTTCTAAACGACTACAGCTAGAATGATGAAATTTGATGTGTACATCCCCTAATTGTGTAGTCATGTAAAATAAAGAGATTTTCGAAAGTCGTACTTTTAAGGGGGAAAAAGGGTATAAAAGTTTTACCGACCAAATGGCCGGAGCTAGAATCATGGAGTTCGGTGTATAGATTCCTCTGACTACATAGACTCGCAAAATAAAACGATTTTTCCAAATTCATACTTTTTTACTTTTACGCAAAAATTGGTAGAATCATGAAGTTAGGTTATCCTGCACTGTGTACGTGAGGCATAATAGATTTTCAAAATGTGTACTTTTGGAATTAAAATAGGGTGGAAATACAACCAACTGTAGCACCCACTATCTACCAATATTTATTTTTTCTTTTTGAATTGACTTGAAGTATTATTTCGATATATGCAGTATAAACGTATTATTGCCTTACAAGCGTGAATTGAAATAATACAATTTTTATATTTATTTATAAAATTATTTGTTTCAAATTTATACACTCCACTAGAGTATTATGTCTTTGTGCATTTGTTTGTAACACCCAAAAGGAAATAAGATAGGCCCATTGTTAATTGTACCGATCGGCTTTTAATCACTTTCTGAGTCGATTTAGCGAAGACCGTCTGTCCGTCCGTCCGTCTGTCTGTCCATCTATTGATGTAATAACGAAACAGGTCGCAATTGTAGCCAGAAACAAACGAAACTTTGCACAACGAAGTTTTTCGGGACAAGACGAACGCTATTTAATTTGAAGAAAATCGGTTCAGATTTAGAATTTCACTACGATTTGACCCTTTTCGCTCTAGGTACTACATATTTCAACAGATTTTCTTCAAAATTGGCAAAACATATTATAGTTCAACTTGAAACACCTGTGGTAAATATGTGTTAGATCGGTTCAGATTTATATATAGCTCCCATACAAATTTCGCTCCCAATTTAAATTTTTCCGCTCTAGAATCCACATATTTTTACAGATTTTTTCCAAAATTGGCAAAACATCTTATATTTAAACTAGGAACACCTATGGTGAAAATTGGTCACATCGGTTCAGATTTACATATAGCTCTCATACAAATTTCGTTCCCCCAGAAACCGCGTATTTTCACAGAATTTCTTAGAATTGAGCATAACACGTTATACTTCAACTGGAAGAACTTATTGTGAAAGTTAGTCATGTTTGGATATAGCCCCGATACAAATATTATTCTCGATTTGACAAGTTGGATCAGGTCATATTTGCCTGTGATTAGTAAACATACAACAATTTTTCCCGTTTTCACTTTTTTACTGAATTGAATTGTATTCCGATAGAAAGTGGAGTGTATCATATAGTCGGCCCCGCCCGACTTTATCCTTTCCTTACTTGTTTTATTTGTTTTGGTTTGGCTGTATTAAAAGTAATTTACTTTTTCCTGTAATGTTACTGCACTTCTGCGAAAATCGATTGCCTCTGAGGAATGCAATCCGTGGTTTAAGGTATATAAAGTTCTTAACGCCGGTTTTACTTGTTTATTTTAAATAACTTTTTAAATTAAACTCTATTAACACAGTTATATTCTTGTGAAAGTTCGTTTGTTTTTCCACACAAACAGAACAATTTATGACAATATATAATTACTCTAATATTTTTTAGCAATACAGCACAAAGTTGGTGGCATACGGGAGGGTTAATAACTGCCACAATTATCGGTTGCATCGATTTTATAGCTTTCGTAAATTCTGAGATAAGGAGGTGCCCGTGTGGCATACCATTTCATTGGAAATTCTACAGTTGTTGCATATTAATCCCCAAGGATAATCTTAGTAATAATCCACAAAGGGTTGCTTCGGGGCATTTCTCACACATGGCTAATTCGGTACCTTGCGAAAATTCCACTAAATACCTGTCTAAATGTTTGTAGGAATTGTAACTAAATAGTTGTACTGGGAATTTTAATCATTTTATTTGTATATGGCTAATGAAATGAGAACTTCTTAGTTACAATAGGGCTGTTTATACACTCCACGAGAGTTAATGGCTTTGTGCATTTGTTTGTAACACCCAAAAGGAAGCGGGATAGACCCATTGTTAAGTATACCGATCGACTTAGAATCACTTTCTGAGTCGATTTTGCAATGTCCGTCTGTCTGTCTGTCTGTCCGTCTGTCTGTCCATCTATTGTTGTAATCAAACTACAGGTCGCAATTATAGTCCGATCTTAACAAAAATTGGCACAAGTAAGTTTTGTGGATCAAGGACGAACGCTATTTAATTTGAGACAAATCGGTTCAGATTTAGATATAGCCCCCATACAAATGTCGCTCCCGATTTGACATTTTCCGCTCAAGAAACCACATATTATACTCGATTTTCTTTAAGTTTGGCAGAACATCTTATAATCCAACTATAAACACCTATGCAAAAATTGGGTAAGATCGGTTCAGATTTAGATATAGCCCCCAAACAAATGTAGCTCCCGATTTGACTTTTGCCGCTTTAGAAACCACATATTGTACTCGATTTTCTTTAAATTTGGCACAACATCTTATAATCCAACTATAAACACCTATGCAAAAATTGGGTAAGATCGGTTCAGATTTAGATATAGCTCCCATACAAATGTCGCTCCCGATTTGACATTTTCCGCTCTTGAAACGACATATTGCATCCGATTTTCTTTAAAATTGACACAACATCTTATAATCCGACTATAAACACCTATGCAAAAATTGGGTAAGATCGGTTCAGATTCAGATATAGCCCCCATACAAATGTCGCTCCCGATTTGACATTTTCCGCTCTAGAAACCACATATTGTACCCGATTTTCTTTAAAATTGACACAACATCTTATAATCCAACTAGAAACACCTATGCAAAAATTGGGTAAGATCGGTTCAGATTTAGATATAGCCCCCAAACAAATGTAGCTCCCGATTTGACTTTTGCCGCTTTAGAAACCACATATTGTATCCAATTTTCTTTAAATTTGGCACAACATCTAATAATCCAACTAGAAACACCTATGCAAAAATTGGGTAAGATCGGTTCAGATTTAGATATAGCCCCCAAACAAATGTAGCTCCCGATTTGACTTTTGCCGCTTTAGAAACCACATATTGTACTCGATTTTCTTTAAATTTGGCACAACATCTTATAATCCAACTATAAACACCTATGCAAAAATTGGGTAAGATCGGTTCAGATTTAGATATAGCTCCCATACAAATGTCGCTCCCGATTTGACATTTTCCGCTCTAGAAACGACATATTGCATCCGATTTTCTTTAAAATTGACACAACATCTTATAATCCGACTATAAACACCTATGCAAAAATTGGGTAAGATCGGTTCAGATTCAGATATAGCCCCCATACAAATGTCGCTCCCGATTTGACATTTTCCGCTCTAGAAACCACATATTGTACCCGATTTTCTTTAAAATTGACACAACATCTTATAATCCAACTAGAAACACCTATGCAAAAATTGGGTAAGATCGGTTCAGATTTAGATATAGCCCCCATACAAATGTCGCTCCCGATTTGACATTTTCCGCTCTAGAAACCACATATTGTATCCAATTTTCTTTAAATTTGGCACAACATCTTATAATCCAACTAGAAACACCTATGCAAAAATTGGGTAAGATCGGTTCAGATTTAGATATAGCCCCCAAACAAATGTAGCTCCCGATTTGACTTTTGCCGCTTTAGAAACCACATATTATACTCGATTTTCTTTAAATTTGGCACGACAGCTTATCATCCAAGTAAAAAACCTATGGTGAAAGTGGCTAAGATCGGTTCAGATTTAGATATAGCGCAAATACAAATGTTGTTCCCAAATGTTTAACCAATTTTGGCCAAACTATACATATTATATTTCACCTATTTCGTTCCAGATTTCAATATACCCCCATACAAATGTCCTTTACGATTTAACATTTTTTGTCAAACACACACATTTACATTTACACATTTTCACCGAATTAAATTGTATTCGGATAGAAAGTGGAGTGTATCATAGAGTCGGCCCCGCCCGACTTTAGCCTTTCCTTACTTGTTTTCTTTTAGACTTGGTAACTAAACTGCGTAACAAAACCCTAAAAAATAGTTAAAATTTCTCTCAAAATAAGAAAATCGTTTTAAAAATTGTCGTCAACAGCAACACCAATATCAATGTGTGTGTGAAAACAAATTTTGAAAAAATAATTTTGTGTTAAAATTTTTGGACTTATGGTTTTCGAGGCAAAGTCCAAAAAAGTCAGCACAAAATATTTTTTTTTCAAAATTTGAAAAAATAAATTTTTATTTTGAACAAAAATTTAAATTTTTATTATCGTTTTTGCTATCGCAGCTTGTTATTCCGGCTTAAAGAAAAACAGCCATAATATATACAATCGAATTAAGCATGCAGGAAGTAGCAACAAATTTCAAATAAATCCTGTTGAGCTAAATTGTTTACGAATATCTGAGAAAAAACATTTGCACACAACTGCATATGAATTATACGTAACTATCTACCATTTGGGGGCATATCGCTGATACTTACCGTATTAACAAATTCGGCAATATTCGATGATATTAAATAATTTCCCTCGCACCAATCAACGGGTGAACTGCCCGGCCGCAAATGCTCCCAGGCCATAGTGTACAAATCTAGTGTGGCACCTATTTTTAATAATTTTTTGACAGCCGAGTGCACAAAGAAAACTAATTACCACTGCACAATTGTGCAGACACGCTCAAATAAATGGAGTAGCAATACACACACACAGGCCCAGCAAATACCCTTACGCACACATACACTTTATATTAAATGTTTGCCGTGTTCTTAGTTTTCAGATCTCTAATCTTGAATTCGCACAGGCATCTGCAACCGCGACGCGAGTTTTTTTTCAGGTGTGTAAAACCTCGACTAAATAAAAATCAGGCTGTGTTATGACAATGACACTCTTTGTTGTTGTTTTAGCTTTGTAATTTTGTGCACTCGTGCCAGAGGTATGGGTATGGGTTTTGGTTTTGCTGTTTCTTGTAGCTGATGTTTTTATGGGTTTCTTGTAATCTACTTTGCCGTGTTCTTTGTCAAGAACAAGACGTCTGTCTATCTTTTTGGTTTTATTATGTAATGTAAATTTCAAATGAACCTTCTTCGCCTGAATTCGATATGTTTATGTGAGTATCGCTCATATTTAATTAAAACTATTTCTAAATATGCTTGTATGCACAACTGGCTGGCTCTATAAATTCTGATTACACTTTTCTGTATTTATTATTGCACTATTTAATTTCCTTTTTTGCATTTTCTGTTTGAACCATACACTGACGGACTGACTGACTGACTGACTGGACTGTGTGTAGACCGTTTCTCGTGTGCCCTCAACGCAGCACATCTGCCTTTTACTAAATGTCACGTTCAACTAAAGTCTTTGTTTATGAAATTTGGTGTTTTTGCTCGTTCTGTTATTGTTGTGATGAAAATCGATTCATTCATTTGTTGTGTAAAGAGAGTAAGTGGTGAAACAGAGAGCAACGAATGAGTAGTTGCCAGTGTAGCCACATATATTGGGGATGTACAAATCGTCAAAATAATAAATGCTAATTTCTTCTCAAAGTTTTCAGTTTTCAATGTAAGATTATAATAAAATTCAGTTAATCTCATTTATGAAAACTATACATATTTTACACATGCTACACTTAAAGAAAAAAGTGTGTTATTAACAGCAGCGATTGTCTGCTGCCTATCAGCATAGATAAAAAATAAGCGATTATAATTTAAAAGCCTTTCAGATTGATGGCGAAAACGAATTTAGATCGAATTTCGTTTTATATTAGCTTCGGGCAATATGCGTATCATTAAAAAGACAATCACAATATATTTCCCTTATAATAACATTTATTCTAAAAAGTGTTAATAAAATTTTTAACTGGCTGTACATATGCTTAATGTTTCAAGAAAGCGTTTTTTTTTCGTTATTGCTAAAAACAGCAAACATCTGTTTGCCATTTCAGCAGATACAAATCTGCTCTCTTTTTTTCAGCAGAAAATCTGCTCTCACAGAGACTTTTTGCTTTCTTTTACTGACAAATTTCTTTGAGCGTAGTATCAAAGACAAAAATATATTTGTATACATACATTTACATAAATGTATGTACAGGGTGCGGAGATTAAAGTATTACCAATAGAAATTGCTATCAAAATATTTTTATTGAAATTTATTTTCATTTATTTGAAACATAATAGAGTATTAGAATTTACTTAAAATTTTCGCTTTAATAATTAGGTCGATTCAAAAAAATTGGAAGATGCACGAGTGTAATTTTGAGGAAATCGCGTCCATTCTCGGCGAAGGGTTTCTTCAATGTGTCAATACTAATGTATTTATACCCTCCGCTAGGGTATTATGTATTTGTGCATTTGTTTGTAACACCCAAAAGGAAACG
Organism: Polietes domitor; assembly: GCA_947397865.1. NCBI lineage: Eukaryota > Metazoa > Arthropoda > Insecta > Diptera > Muscidae > Polietes > Polietes domitor. The sequence continues at coordinate 141,737,290 of OX377619.1, forward strand.
AGTTAGACCCATCGTTTATTATACAGATCGGCTTAGAAGCACTTTCTGATTCGATTTAGCAATGTCCATCTATTTTTGTAATCAAAATACAGGTCGCAATTATAGTCCGATCTTAACACAAATAGGCACAAGTATGTTTTCTGTATCAAGAACGAAGGCTATTTTATTAGAGGCAAATCGGTTCACATTTAGATATAGCCCCCATACAAATGTCGCTCCCGATTTGAATTTTTCCGCTCCGATTTTCTTTAAATTTGGCTTACTAACTTATGTTATAACTAGAAACACCTATGCTGAAAGTGGGATATATCGATTCAGATTTAGATATAGCCCCCATACAAATGTTGCTCCCGATTTGTCTTTTCCAATCTGGAACCCACATATTTTAACCGATTTTCTTTAAATTTGGCACAACATCTTAAAGGGTTAATATTATAGTATATTTATTTATTTATTTATTTACTATGAATTACAATACAAAGTAAATTTATATTCTAATTTTGGGTCCAGGGATTGAGCCGGGGTGACTAAGACCATTGTAGCTAGTTATTGCAGCGACAGACCAGAGCCTCTGGTGGGAATATTATAGTATATTATTTTCGCCATACAGAAGAGAAAATCAGTATATTTAGGAACTATTTTTAGAGCATTCTTTGGAAGAAATTCGGTTTTCGCAAATTTTTCTTCAAATACGCTCACAAGTTTTGTGTTGGATTTGTATCTAGGCTTTGATGAGGCGTTGTGTTATATGACATTCATAGTTTAATGTGCAAAGCTTTATAATGGGGATTATTATTATGCTGGAAATCAATACCGATTCTTAGAAGACAAATATGATCACTTCTGGCATTGAGATATTCATTAAGAATGTTTAAATAAACATGCTTGTCCATAATTCCATCAATAAATACAATATTTCCAACTCCTAGGGCAGACATATAGCCCCATACCACTGTAGAACTGCATCCGTGATTTAAGGTTGGTTTGATTTTTTTATATTAAGGGCTTCTTTTGGCTTTTCTTACGCCATACGTCGAGAAATCCCTAGCGAGAAATCAAATCATGGCCCGGTTAAAACTTTTTATTACTATTACTTATTTAAGCCATTTTGAAGCCAAAATTCGAATAAATATTTGAGGATAAGGTATTAAGCAATATATCTAATAACCCTGAAGTATTCTGTGGTGTAAGCTTATGAGCCTATGAGTAATTAAATCACGCCTCCGGGAAAAACTTTTTATTACTATTTTAACAAACAATGTATAATTTATTTTATTTTGGCAAATTCTTGTTTTATTAAATAATTTAATTATTTTATTTTTTAGTTCTTATTTACATTATTAGCATATATTTACATTACGTAAGACCTAATTAATTAAATACCAATTTATACATTAAATATTTTTCCTTATATATTAGTTATACATAAATATTTTTTTAATGTTGTGAATGTGAATATTTTGTACTCACTGAAATTCTTAGGGTGTACACATCTTGACCTGCATTATTCAATCTCTGGTAGAAATGAAGTAAAGAATGCGATGTAATTGGAACCCCTACTAAGTTTGTCACTTTGAGATCCTATAAAGTACATATATTCTTGATTGTCATAAAATTCTAAGACAATCTAGCCATGCCCATCCGTCTTTTGAAAGCACGCCAGCATTTATACGAAAAGAACCACGACGTCTATTTTTCCTAGAATACGTCTAATAGTTGTAGATAGGTAGGGATTGAAAATGGGCGAAATAGGTCCAGGGGTATCACTTTTTCCCTAACAATGACACGAAATACCCCTAATATTCACTAACTGTCTATTTATATTTATTTGATATTTGAAGGGATAAAAGGACAACAGCACACACGAAATTCGGTGTGTATTTACTTGACATTTGGTAAGTTCAATCCTTTTATAGCGTGAAGAAAAACAAAATCCGAAATCAAGGAAATTTTATGGGGAAACGGGGAGAAATGCGAAAAATTGGTATCAATAAAACCGATGTAACTAGAACAATGACCTGGTTGCGTAGACTCAAAATATGCGATCTTTCGATACTATTTGAGGGTCAAAAGGGATACAATTGGTGCTGACAATGGCTGCAGTTTTTCAAAGTAACCCAAAACGGTGAAAGTGGCCCACCCATGGGGTACAAGAAGTAAATATGCAGTTTTTTGTTAATTAATTGTACATATTTTAGTTAGAGATTAATTGATTCAAAGCGTCAATTTATTTAAAATAATTCCTGCTTCATTTGTATACCACAAAGTATTGCAAAAAAATAATTCATGAGACTTTAAAATGTATTTTTATAGAAATATATTTAAGAAAATGGATATTAATAATACTGATCCGTGCAATCGTATTAAAATCAAATTTAACTTAACAGTGCACTGAGTGAGATCAATATTGAACGTATTTAATGGAACTTGGCGATTGTACCCCAGGACCACTTATTAGGGTGTCCAAACCCGCAACCGGTTAATCGGTTTTGACATCCATAACCGTCGATCGGTCTGCTTGTTAAAAGCACGCTAGCTGTCGAACGAAATGAACTAGGAGGTTCAAATTTTCCTTAAATGTGATTTTCGGTTGCAGATCAGTTGGGATTGAAAGTGAGCGAAATCGGCCTGGAGGGAAAAATTTCTCCCTAAAAGGGACTGAAAATACCCCCAAATATTTAGACTATTTAAGTACTTTATATGTACTAGAAATTTGTTGCGTACATTCCTCTTGAAGCGTAAAAGCACCAAGAAGTAAATAAATGTTTTAGCGGGCGAAATGGGACAAAAATAGATAAAAATGGTACCAATGATAGGACAACAGTTAAAAGCATGAAATTTGGAATCCCTCTAATTGCTTAGATACGTAAAATAGATTTTTAAGGATTTTTCAAAATTCATACTTTTAAGGGATACAATTGGAAAAGAGGGTTAAAACTGGCAGCAACCAAACCGCTGTAATTGAAATCATGAAATTCGGTGTATATATTCACCTGACTGTGAAGATGCGAAACAAAATGGATTTTTTTAATGTGGACTTGTCTGTGTTATCATTTATTCTAGTTTAAGACCAAAGGTTGTGCAGAAGTCTTCAGCAGAACCCAAAAATAGCAAAAAGGCAGCTAAAAGTTGACTCCGCAGTTTCGATGGGTGCTACCCCATCTCGCCAGAACTTTCGCAACGAATGTGTGTCTTTGACTTAAATCAGGATTCATATTAGTACCAGCGTTCACATATAACAAATGAGAAGCGCTGATAAACAAATAATCCACCGAACTAAGTCGACACACTAAGTCTCAATTTGCCAATTCAATGCTATGCACGTGCTCGCAACATAGCAAAGGTTGTTGTTGTAAGGTATGCTCTGTCCTTTTTAGGCGGAAAATGAGGCGAATGGGGATAAAAATGCTACCAACCAAACGACTGCAGCTTTGACTGTATAGCTGTGACAAATAAAGAGATCTGTCGATATTCGTACTTTCAGTATCTAAACGGGAATACATTTGGCACCAATCAAGCGGCTGTAGCTAGAATCATGATATTCAGTCGTCTGAATGCTTAGACACGCGAAATAACTCGTACTTTTAGGGTCTAAATGGAAAAAGGAGTGGAACTGGTACCAAGCTGGTACTGGTACAGACAGTTAGGCTGTAACTGGAATCCATAAATTGCAAATGGATGAAATATACCCTGAGGGAATGAATGAATAGGCCTTTTTTCTTTAAGACTGGATAACTAAGCTGCGATAATACTAAATATTCAAACGTACAATGAACTTATTAGACTTTTTTGATTATATTTGATGATGTGTTTTTCGATTGAATTCTTCAATCCTATTCAGGAAATTATAAACATTACAAAATTTTGCGTAAAAAACAGTAAACAAAATAAAAAACAAATAAGCAATAATTACATGTATGAAATATTAACAAAAGTCCGAGATGTTTCACGTGATTTCGTTAACGGAAGTCAATTTCGATCGCCTGTATTTGTCTACTGTATAACGATAAATTTTAGCGCATTTCTCTGTGTCAGATTTATAGTTGAGTCTTCTGTTGGTAGGAATGTCAATAATATATAACATTTCGAGGGTGTATCTATATATAATTATGCTATAATTTTTCTCTTCTGTCAGTATCTCAACATTGTCAAAATTGGGCGGATGTCCAGTGATTGTACAGTGGGCAGCGAGGGCAGTCTTCTGCTTCAAAGGTTAAATACTTTATGGTCAGTCTTATGTTATGACATTCTAGTTTATAGTTTAGTCTTAGTAGTATTAACATATACTTTCTGGCGCTGGACTTGTCCCCATTGCATTTAATATTATAAACTACATTCGATTTTTTCCCGTTTTTTCAATTTTGACTAAGTTCCACTAAATAAGTCATATTTGTCTTTGTCGTATAGGTTAGAATGTTCCATTCTTTCAGAGAAACCCGGCACATATGACATGGATTTGTATATTTTTTCTACATTCGCCCCATTTTGTCCACACTTAAAGAAAAGGTCTGTTATTAACAGCAGCGATTGTCTGCTGGCTAACAGCAGGCAATTTTCTGATATTACAGCAGTTTCTCTGCCATAACAGCAGCTTTTCTGCAATCTTTCATCAGCATTCACACTGCTAAAGTGTTTGCAAAAAATTGGCTGCTGTTAATTAAAGTATAAAAATAGATGAAAAATAAGATTTTATAAAATTGTTTACTGGCTATATTGTCTCTTTTTCAGTAAAAGAAAGCAGAAAGTCTGCTGTAAGAGCAGATTTGACTTTTTCCGCTCTAGAAACCACATATTTCACTCGATTTGCTTCAAATTTGACTCAGTAGCCTATAATTGAACTGAAAACATATATATAGCTCCCAAATGTTTAACCGATTTTGGCCAAACTTTACATATTATATTTCGTCTATAAACATACATGGTGAATACCACCATACAGATGTCCTTTACGATTTAAAATTTTTACAGGACACAAAAGTCCTTCCCGATTTCGCTTTTTTACATAATTGAATTGTAATTGGATAGAAAGTGGAGTGTATCATATAGTCGGCTCCGTCCGACTTTAGCCTTTCCTTACTTGTTTTTATATTTAAAATGCACCGCATAAATTGAGAAAAATCAAATTAGAATGTATTTTCCCGTTATGCATAACAATGTTGTCATATTTTCAAAAAATCCCGTAATCACTGATAACTGAAGATTAGTTACGGTTAATTCATATGCAGTTGTGTATAAATGTATTTTCCCAGATATTTGTAAAAAATTTAGCTCAACAGGATTTATTTGAAATTTGTTGCTACTTCCGGCATGCATTAATTGGATTGCATATATTATGGCTGTTTTTCTTTAAGCCGGAATAACAAGTTGCGATAACAAAAACGATAATAAAAATTTAATTTTTTTGTTTAAAATAAAAAATTATTTTTTCATTGTCGCCAACTACAATATAAATATTTGTATCAAAACAAATTTAAAAAAAAATTGTTTTGTGCTGACTTTTTTGGACTTTGCCTCGAAAACCATAAATTTGATTAACACTGGATAATTAACCTGGCTAAGTCCAAAAATTTTAACACAAAATTATTTTTTCAAAATTTGTTTTCACACACACATTGATATTGATATTGCTGTTGACGACAATTTTTAAAAAGATTTTCTTATTTTGAGTGAAATTTTAATGTTTTATTTAGGTTTTTGTTATCCCAGTTTAGTTACCCAGTCTTAAAGAAAAACAGCCCTATTATAACTAGGAAGTTCTCATTTCGCGCATTTTTTTTAAATTTTTCACTTGTTTTCATTTGCACCACTTTGTTTTGTAATATCTCTGGTATTTAAAGGGTTAAACACCCCTGAAGGGACTCATATTTTGGTGCATGATCCTGTCTGCATGTGTGTGATGTAAAATACGTATCGTCATATCAGTAATATTTCCAGTTAATAAGCTCTTTTGTAGAAAGTTCGACTAAAGAATCGTAAATATTGAATTTGGCTCGCAATGGGTAATCGGATCGAAAAAACATGGAAGATATCGAGGAATACGTCTACGAACTTTCAGGGCCTACAACTCGAGAAATATGGGCCGCCGCCAAAATTTTTTTTATTTTAATAAGAATAAAAAGTTGTACTTATGGTAGGATTTTTGGACAAATTGGAGCTCTTGTGGTAAACTAGATATAATCCAATCTTTCATTTGGGGCATATCGCTGATACTTACCGTATTAACAAATTCGGCAATATTCGATGATATTAAATAATTTCCCTCGCACCAATCAACGGGTGAACTGCCCGGCCGCAAATGCTCCCAGGCCATAGTGTACAAATCTAGTGTGGCACCTATTTTTAATGATTTTTTGACAGCCGAGTGCACAAAGAAAACTAATTACCACTGCACAATTGTGCAGACACGCTCAAATAAATGGAGTAGCAATACACACACACACACCCCCAAATACCCTTACGCACACATACACTTTATATTAAATGTTTGCCGAGTTCTTAGTTTTCAGATCTTGAATTCGCACAGGCATCTGCAACCGCGACGCGAGTTTTTTAGGTGTGTAAAACCTCGACTAAACAAAAATCGGGCTGTGTTATGACAATGGCACTCTTTGTTGTTGTTTTTAGCTTTGTAATTTTGTGCACTCGTGCCAGAGGTATGGGTTTTGGTTTTGCTGTTTCTTGTAGCTGATGTTTTTATGGGTTTCTTGTAATCTACTTTGCCGTGTTCTTTGTCAAGAACAAGACGTCTATCTTTTTGGTTTTATTATGTAATGTAAATTTCAAATGAACCTTCTTCGCCTGAATTCGATATGTTTATGTGATTATCGCTCATATTTAATTAAAACTATTTCTAAATATGCTTGTATGCACAACTGGCTGGCTCTATAAATTCTGATTACACTTTTCTGTATTTATTATTGCACTATTTAATTTCCTTTTTTGCATTTTCTGTTTGAACCATACACTGACGGACTGACTGACTGGACTGGACTGTGTGTAGACCGTTTCTCGTGTGCCCTCAACGCAGCACATCTGCCTTTTACTAAATGTCACGTTCAACTAAAGTCTTTGTTTATGAAATTTGGTGTTTTTGCTCGTTCTGTTATTGTTGTGATGAAAATCGATTCATTCATTTGTTGTGTAAAGAGAGTAAGTGGTAAAACAGAGAGCAACGAATGAGTAGTTGCCAGTGTAGCCAGATATATTGGGGATGTAAAAATCGTCAAAATAATAAATGCTAATTTCTCCACAAAGTTTTCAGTTTTCAATGTAAGATTATGATAAAATTCAGTTAATCTCATTTATGAAAAATATACATATTTTACACATGCTACACTTAAAGAAAAAAGTCTGCATTCACATTGCTAAAGTGTTTTGATCGAATTTCGTTTTATATTAGCTTCGGGCAATATGCGTATCATTAAAATGACACTCACAATAGCTTTCCCTTATAATAACATACAGTGGCCGACAAAAGTCAACATACGACCCACATTTTTGCGTTTTAGCGAGTTCCAAAAAATATTTGAAAAAAGTAATGATGCGGTTTTGTTTGAAATCGTTTTTTATTCATATAACAATAACAAAATGCTTTACTTCAATATAAACTTAAAAGATATTGGCAAAATAAACAAAAAAACACCTTGACAAAAGTCTACATACGACATCGCATCCCATGCTTTACGTAATTTTTTATAATGTACTTTATAGGAGAATTGACGAAATTTGTATTGTCATTTAGGACATTAGTCCGCGAAAGTGGCTTCTCGTAAACAAATTGCAACTGATATTCGAAATTTAGTAATAAAATGCAGAAACGAAAGGAAATAGCTAAAATGGTTAATTTAAGTAAATCAACTGTCCAAACTATATGCAAAAACTTCGAAAATACGGGTACTGTTGAAAATAAGCCCAGAAGTGGGCGTCCAAAAAAACTTAGTCGACGAGATGAAAGCTTTATTTTAAAAGAAGTTAATGGAAACCCGAAAGTGAATGCTACAATGTTGTCCAAACAACTCGCAGAAAGGTCGGATACAATTGTACATCCAAGAACAATTCAAAGAAGTCTGAATAATAATGGTTTCCGAAGCAGAACGCCACGCAAAAAACCTCTTATAAGTGAAAAGAATCGTAAGCTTCGCCTTGAATTCGCCCAGCAACACTTGGACAAGGGATTAGACTTCTGGAAGCGGGTTTTATTTACGGACGAGTCGAAGTATAATATATTTGGAAGTGACGGGAGAGCCAAAGTATGGAGAAAAGCGAATACGGCAATGAATCCGAAGAATTTACTTGCTACGGTAAAGCATGGTGGTGGCAACGTAATGGTTTGGGGTGCCGTCGCGGCGTCTGGAGTTGGAAATCTTGCGTTTATTGAGGGTAACATGGATCGCTATCAATATAAATCCATATTGGAACAAAATCTGAAGGCATCGGTCGATAATTTAAACCTCGGAGAGCGCTGGATTTTCCAACAAGATAACGATCCGAAGCACACAGCCCAATTTGTTAAAGATTGGCTGATTTACCATGCTCCAAGACAACTTTATTCGCCGCCACAAAGCCCCGACCTGAATATTATTGAACATGTGTGGGAGATTCTGCAACGCAGGATCCGAAGACATCACATAACTAGCGCCCAAACGCTAAAAAACAAGCTGGAAGAGGAATGGCGACAAATATCACCTGCGGAATTGGAAAACTTAGTTGAATCAATGCCCAGACGATTGCTGGCTGTTGTAGATGCTCATGGTGGACCAACAAAATATTAAATTATATAATAGTATCATTTTGTCACGTTAAATTGCATTTTTTATGTCTCATCTCAAACCGTATGTAGACTTTTGTCAAGGTTTTTTCTGCGTATTCTGTTAATATCTTTTGTGTTTATATTGAGGTAATGCATTTTGTTATTGTTATATGAATAAAACACGATTTCAAACAAAACCGCATCATTACTTTTTTCAAATATGTTTTGGAACTCGCTAAATCGCAAAAATGTGCGTCGTATGTTGACTTTTGTCGGCCACTGTATATTCTAAAAAGTGTTGTTAATAAAATTGTTATTCCTATTTTCAGTACTCTGCGATATATCCACATTTCTCTCACCCAGAGCAGATGTAGCATTTTATAAATTGTACATTTGTTACTACGTTGACGTCGTGACTAGTCGACACTTTCTTGTATTTCAAAAAGCATTTCTCGCCATCTCTATGCGGTATTTAATTTCTTTGAAGGGTCCCACTGGTCATTTAATAAGACTCACATATATTTGAAACTTCGTACTCGTTCAATTTCTATATTTTGCATATTCAACTTTGTGTTCAGATGGATATTTTGTACTAAAAACCATATATTTCGTATTTTTCATATTGATTTTCAATCCATACATCTCACCTATACGTTTAAGTTTTTCCCTAAGCTTTGTAGACCGGATATACCAGACAATAATGTAGTATCGTCTGCATATCTAATTTGCAGATTTTCCATTTTCTCTTATACCTATATTTTCACCTTCAAGAGTTTCTTGGAATATTTTTTCCGAATATATATTGAATAATAATGGGGATAGTATGCAACCCTGTCTGACTCCTCTTGAGATGGCAATTTCACCAGTTTCTTCTCCACTTAATGTAGCGTATTTCTATCTCATGTATACCAATATAGCTTAGTATTTCCATTAGTTTGTCATGTTTGATCGTATCGAAAGCTTTCTCATAATAGACAAAGCACATTAAAACAACTTTCTGGACATCTCGACAATTCTGAATTTATATATTGAAGGCTCTTTCTACATGTACGGTATAGTATTCTTAAATCCTGATAGTCAACAATTCATTATAATGGATTAAAGGTTTTAAATGTGTTCTTAAACGAAATTATTTTATTATTTTAACAAAATCAAACAATTACTTTAACTCTCTTTTTAATTTTAAAGGAGTCTTTAAAAAATAATCTTGAGTTCAATGTAAAAGTTACTATTATACTATTACTATTACTATATACTATTATTAGTTATTTACAGTATATTATCTTGGGATCTTTTAACGAATTTTATGAAAATCTTAAGATTCTCTTAATCTAGACATATAAATTTATTTTATTTTTATTGATAAAGGTCACACAAATTTTGATATATTTTGGTGTTATAAAATCAAAAAATATAGTGAAAGCTGTCATAACGAATAAAAAATCGTCATTTCAGGCGCGGAAATCGTCATTACCTTATTTATTTAAAATGTCTTATTTAAAATGTCTTTTCAGGCAACACTGGATTTCCCCAATTACTCTCTCCCTCTCTTGCGTAGCAAAGAAGGTAAATATGTTTCATTTCACAGGGTTGGAAATGTGGTACACTGTTACAAACATGGATAAGATTTAACTAAAAATATCAGAGTAGAGAATTGTGTAAACACGCCTGCTCTCTGACGGCAATTTTAGACATGCCAAACAGTTGCGCAAAATGCTATTTTGTAGAAAATTGTTTATTATAGGGGCAACTCAAAAGTATATAAAAATAATAATAATAATAAATAAGAATTTTAAAACATCAATAATTCACCACATAAATCTGATTTACATTAATTAATTTACACGGAGCGACATTATGTACATAAGATGTGTACGCGCTACCGCAGAAATAGCTGCGATTATTATAAGAAAGAAGAAGCAAGAAACTAAACACGAAAAACAGAATTTAGTTCACTGAATGTTACCTAAAGACAACACAATTGGGACAGAGTTAGCTCTTAAAGGAATTGGAATAATATTTTAAATTTTCTCTTTCGTTTCTGTATTTCTACTTTTTCTATTTTCATTAATTTTTATCGCACATACACATGGGATGTTTCTATAAATGCATTCCAAAAAGAATATACTTGCTGTTTTAACAAATAATTTGCTTCTATTCAATCGCAGAAATATACATATGTCTGCTGTAACAGCAGGAAAAAATCTGCTAGAAACAGCAAACATCCTCCTGCTATTTCAGCAGTAAGTCTGCTCATCTCATTTTCAGCAAAGTCTGCTGTTACAACAGTCTTTTCTGCAGTTTTTACTGTAATATTCTTTTGAGTGGGTGAGAAATGATAATAATAATGGATAATTGGTTTCTATTCAATAGCAGAAATATACAGCTACAATTGTCTGCTGTAACAGCAGGAAAAAAGTCTGCTAAAAACAGCAAACAACCTCCTGCTATCTCAGCAGCAAGTCTGCTTTCTCATTTTCAGCAAAGTCTGCTTTCTCATTTTCAGCAAAATCTGCCGTTACAGCAGTCCCTTCTGCTTTTTTTTCTGTGAAATTCTTTTGAGTGTAGTCTTGGACAACTATCTATATATATAAATGAATCTGTGTTTGTTTGAAATTTCCACAGTATGTTCATGTGAACCGGTGGTGTAAATAGGCTATATAAATTTTTGATATTTTCAGTGGGCGTGGCACCTCCTACACAAATTGGGGATTTAAAAGTTCACTAATTGTTAGTCTGCACAGTTGTGCCAAAAAAGGGCGGTATTGGAAAAGTGGGCGTGGCGCCCCCATACGAAATTAAAACCTATTATTGAATATTGTCAGTTCTATGACACCTAAAGTAATGAAATTGTGTGAGTGCATCTATTAGCATCAATTTGCGTAGTTGTGCCAAAAATGGACGGTATTGGCAAAGTGGGTGTGGCACCTCCCATACGAAGTTATAACCCATTTTCCAATATATTCCGTTCTATGACAGATACAATACTGAAATTTTATGTGAGTGCATCTAGCATCAATGTGCGTAACTGTGCCAAAAAAAAGGCGGTTTTGGAAAAGTGGGCGTGATACCTCCCATACGAAGTTAAAACCTATTATCGAATATATTCAGTTCTATGACAGCTACAATACTGAAATTTTCTGTGAGTGCATCTGGCATCAATGTGCGTAATTGTACCAACAATGAGCGGTATTGGAAAAGTGGGCGTGGCACTACCCGTACGAAGTTAAAACCTATTATCTAATATAGACACCTAGAGTGCTGAAATTTTGTGCGAGTAGATCCAGTGTAAATAGTTGTGCAAAGATGGGCGAAAACTGGGCGTGTCCCTTCTCATACGAAATTAAAACCTGTTTTAGAGTATTTTCGACACCGATTGTTGTGTGAGTTATTTTATTTGTAACCAGCATATACAAATGGGCGGGATTTGAAAGATGGGGAATTTTTGATTTTCATTTTGTAAAATTAAATGTTTTCTTTGGATTTTCTTAGCACAATAGTAAAGAAAGGTTACAAAAAGAGAAATATTCATTCGCCAAAAGCTGAAAACGGAAATAATATTATTTTTTGTGTTGTTTGAATAGTGAACAATTTAATTGACTTTCTATGTGTTTTGGATGCAGTAGGTGTTTTCAATGTACGTAGGTAGTTTTTTGTTTTGGTAATGGAAAGGATGAGAATCACACTCAACCTAAAATCAATTAGATTTTTGACATTTCTTCCTTTAGTCGCCTTAAGCTAAAGTTCTGTTATAATAACATTTATTCTAAAAAGTGTTGCTAATAAAATTGTTTGCTGGCTATATTGTTCTTTACATATGTATGCTTAAAGTTTCAAGAAAGCGTTTTTTCTTTATTGCTAAAAACGACAAACAGCTTTTTCAGCAGATACAAATCTGCTATCTCTTTTGCAAAAACAATCCACAATTAAATACTAGATACGTTATGAATTACAGACACATGGGTTTAATTATAGGTGTTACTTACATCTGGTAAAAATATTTAAACTAAACTAAGGAGGTGGTGGTTCAACAATATTATGACAATGTAACAACCAGTTTCAGTTTATTTGTAAAACTATTAAATGTTTTTTTGTTGTGGAACAATCAAGTACAAACTGAGTTGGCCTAGGTCGAGATATATTTAAGATATTCAGTAAAGTTCATCTAACGATAATGCAATAAAAGGCTGAATACAGACCCTACACAAATATCTACGCCAATATGTTTATGTCTTCCAATTATATTTCGATTACCTGTATCTAAAGGGTGATTTTTTAAGAGCTTGATAACTTTTTAAAAAAAAAAAACGCATAAAATTTGCAAAATCTCATCGGTTTTTTATTTGAAACGTTAGATTGGTCCATGACATTTACTTTTTGAAGATAATTTCATTTAAATGTTGACCGCGGCTGCGTCTTAGGTGGTCCATCCGCTTAGTCCAATTTTGGCATTTCCACGTTTTTGAGTAACAGAGACCCAATTGGTGCGAACGGCGACGAATCGAAAATTGGTGGTCATCATTAACACTGGCCGATACAGCTGCGATATTTTCTTCAGTTCGCACTCTACGTAAGCGTGTTGGTGGTTTAATGTCCAACAATGTAAATTTGGTGCGAAATTTAGTCACAATAGCCCGAATAGCCGCTTCAGTGGGTCGATTAAACTGACCATAAAATGGAAGCGCGCAATGAACTTTCTTAACAGAGCACGCATTTTGATAATAAAATTCAATAATTTGCAAGCGTTGTTCGTTTGTAAGACGATTCATGATGAAATGTCAAAGCATACTGAGCATCTTTCTCTTTGACACCATGTCTGAATTCCAACGTGATCTGTCAAATACTAATGCATGAAAATCCTAACCTCAAAAAAATCACTCTTTATTAACATTTCAATCTAAAGCTTGAAGATTTTACGCAAATCACAAAGTGAAGGCAGGGAAAAAAGTATGTTTGTAACATAATCAAAATGTGAGTTTTGCTATAACATACAACATATAATGGATTCATCGTGATAATGTAAAATAAAACAGATAAATTGGAAAGTGAACGTAAATTTTTAGTATCGGTTAAAAGAACAATATATGACATTTACTGTTTGATAATTATATCATGTAAATGTTGGCCACGACTGGTCCAATTGGAAGGTCCAATTTTGGGAGACTCATGTTTTTTCCGTGTTAAATTTTTTACGTTGCATTTTTGTCAAAAATTTTTTTCTGAAATAATATATCCTTGAAATCACTTTAAATATAAATTTTGATTCCGACACAAATTGTCATAAGCTTTGGTCAAAATAAAACTAATATAACTTCCATTCAGCTTGTCGAAACCAGATGCAATTTGATATTTGCAAATGTTTATACACTCCACGAGACAGGGCCGTGCAAAGGATTTTCCCCTGGGGGATTTCATCTACACTCATAAAAAAGTGAACTAATTTTTTTTATTCTAGTTCAATTTTCCTCAAACCAAGTAAATATTTACTCAAACTGAGCAAAATTCCAGTAAGATTTTCTTCAAACTAAGTACATTTTTACTAAATCCAAGTAAAATTTTGAAATTTTCCTAAAAGTATGTAAATTTTTACTCAAATCAAGTAAATATTTACTCAAACTGAGGACAATTTTGCTGATTTTTCCTTACAACAAGTAATTTTTTACTTAAACTGAGGAAAATTTTATTTGATACAAGGAAAAAAGTGAAATTAAAATGTATCTAAAAATTTATCAATTTATCTAAAAAAATTAAACAAATAGTTTTGCTTCAGAGTATGCAAAACTGATACATAAAGAGTTGAGATATTACTTCATGTTGCGAAGGCAAGATAGGCGCCTTCGCAGTGGTTGTTTAGAATAATTCTTAAAGTATTTAAGAAATAAGTCTCTACAAACGAACGAGAATTGCTTCTTAGATTAATACTCGATAATTTTTTAAACAATTTCAAATGTTTTTTATAAGTTCATTAATAATTAAATGTATGAAGAACTCGGCAAAAGTTTCAGTAAACATTTTAACTTCATTTTAGAAAAAAAAAACGCCTTTTTAAGTTAAAATTTCCTAAATGGATTATTTTCATACAAAAAATTACAGATTTTTTTCTCACTTAAAACCTTGGAAATATTCTTCCACATAAGTATGAATTTACTCAATTGTAAGAATTTTTTTTTAGTTCCAAAGAAATGTTTTTTAAGAAAATATTTTTTAATGATTTTGTACAAAAAAATTAAATAAAATTGACGCCGCAGCAATTTTATTCCGATGTTCATCGTTTACGCATCATTCGAAAGGTATTGACTTCAGCTATTTAGTCTTTAGTAGTCACTGTGATCCACAAAAAAATACCATAAACGTCCAATAATTCGACCAATAAGTTACTCTAAGACAAGAATCAAATTTTATATTTAAAGGGTCTATTATTTCAGAAAAGTTGAGAAAAAATTAACACAAAACAAGTAAGGAAAGGCTAAAGTCGGTCGGGCCCGACTATATGATACACTCCACTTTCTATCCGAATACAATTCAATTCGATAAAAAAAGTTAAAACTGGAAGGATTTGCGTATCCTGTAAATGTATGTGTTTAACAAAAAATGTTAAATCGGAAAGGAAATTTGTATGGGGGTATATTCAAACCTGGAACGAAATAGGTGAAATATATATAAAAAACGGTTAAACATTTAGGAGCAACATAACTAAATCTGAACCGATCATAACCACATTCACTATAGGCGCTTTTAGTTGGATTATAAGATGTTGTGCCAATTTTAAAGAAAAATGGGTACAATATGTGGTTTCTAGAGCGGCAGAAGTCAAATCGGGAGCGAAATTTCTATGGGGGGCTATATCTAAATTTGAACCGATATGGCCCGCTTTAGCCACAGTTAGTTAGATTATAAGATGTTGTGCCAAATTTAAAGAAAATCTGGTAAATATGTGCTTTCTAAAGCGGCAAAAGGCAAATCGGGAGCAATATTTGTATGGGGGCTATATCTAAATCTGAACCGATCTTACCAACTTCCACCACAGGTGTTTCTAGTTCGATTATAAGATGTTGTGCCAAATTTAAAGAAAATCTGGTAAATATGTGCTTTCTAAAGCGGAAAAAGGCAAATCGGGAGCGACATTTGTATGGGGGCTATATCTAAATCTGAACCGATCTTACCCACTTTCTGCATAGGTGTTTCTAGTTGGATTATAAAATGTTGTGTCAAATTTAAAGAAAATCGGGTACAATATGCGGTTTCTAGAGCGGAAAATATCAAATCGGGAGCAACATTTGTATGGGGGCTATATCTAAATCTGAACCGATTTGCTTCCAATTAAATAGCGTTCGTCCTTGATCCACAAAACTTACTTGTACCAATTTTCGTTTAGATCGGACTATAATTGCGACCTGTAATTTGATTGCAACAATAGATGGACAGAAAGACTGACGGACTTTGCTAAATCGACTCAGAAAGTGATTATAAGCCGATCTGTATAATAAACGATGGGTCTAACTCGTTTCTTTTTGGGTGTTACAAACAAATACACTAAGACATAATACTCTCGTGGAGTGTATAAAAATTACACCGGAAAGACATGATTTATAGGGATATTTTCAGAAGAAGATAAAAGGAAATTCGAGCTAAACTTGATTTTGAACGCTTATCTATTTTTTATATTTTAATTAACAACAGCCAATTTTAGCAGACTGCAAACTCTTTAGCAGTGTGAATGGTGATGTAAGATTGCAGAAAATTGCTGTTATGCCAAAAAAACAGCTGTAATAGCAGTGTCTGCTGATAGGCAGCAGACAATCGTTGTTTTATTTAACAGACTTGTTCTCTAAGTGTAAAACTTTTTTTAATAGTTGCTTTATATTACATACATACATATTGTAGGCTTATATTCATAAGTGGCAATGAACAAAAACACAACTTTTCATGAGAGCATAAAACTGATTTTCTCCTTAATTTGAAGACAAGTTATTAATCATTCTTCGACAGTTTAATCTAAAAAGGATTATTATTATTATTGCAACGATTAAAAAGTTTTTGATATTTCCTATTATTCGCGGTTTTATAGTTCATAGCCACTTTTGTATGTTTAAAATTGAGCACTAAGAATGTTGAAATAAGCACATAACCATTTATGCCCAAATTGTTGTAAACTCCATAACGCTTTTCATGAAATCTTGGCAATGTTGTATAGAAAACGCATTTTCTTTCATGTACACAGCGTATTTTAAGATTCCAGCTCAATCCGTCAGATTGGTACCAGTTTTATCCCTTTTTCCATATCTTTTACAAAAAGTGTGTATTGCGCTAGGGCACGGTAAACAAAAAATACAAATTGGACATTTTTTGGAAAATTATCATTTTTGCGGGAAATATGTGGAATCAAAGTGCTATTAACGCGAAATGATGGAATTTGATAGTACGATATGCCCTAAATTTTGAAAAATGTTTTAAACAAAATCGTTGTAGCGAATTATAACCTTCGGTTTTATGCTGCTCCATAGTTGAATTATTTTATTTCTATTATTTTTATGTTCATAGCCACTTTTGCAATCACAAACTAACGTGAAAGTGGATAGACAAATCAGAAAATTTAAAAAAATGGCTTTAGAAAAAAAATATTTTCCAAATTTATATGACAGATGACATCCAAATCTGAGAATAGTTTGACATCAAAAACTCGTTTTCGAGAAAATGGTTCATAGCCACTTTTGAATATAAGCCCTTGATATATATTTTGAAGAAATATTACACAAAAAATGAGTAAATTCCTCGGCGCTTAACCCTTCCGGCCCGCATTTTTTCTATGATAAATGCAGAAAATTGGATATGCTTTTTGACAAAGTATGGGATGTCTAATGAGCTTTGGGGTTTTTAATTTATATAGGACATGAGTAACAGGATGTTTACTCAAAATCTTTATGCGCAAAATAAAAAATATTTGGAAATGTTTCTTCTATTTTATAACAGTTTTTTTTTGTACTAGATAAAATCAAAAAAAAAATTGGTATTTTAGAGTTTCGTCTTCCTACGTAGATCCAAGTTACTGAATTTGTTGTTTCTCTTTTGCATAATACTTGTTACATATGTACAAAAGAATACTAACTCTGAAAAATATTTGACACAAGTGAGAAATATAACAAAAATTTGAGTAAGTTAAAACTCATTTCTTATTGTTTCGCAACTTTAAGGTAGATTTTAAAATAGAGATCTACACGCAGAGAAAAAATGCATTTCGTAGAAAAGAAATTTTAAACACGTGAACATCGTTTTTGAGTTTCTTTTGTGGGTAAAATTAGTTTGTTTGCGGTAAACATGTCATCACTTGTTGTAAATGAACAAAGAGAAATATGCTTACATATATCAAACAGTTTTTTTCGTTTGTCGAAATGGATTTGCATTATCATTACAAACTCCCAAAGCATTTAAAAGTAACAGAAACCGTTGTTGTTGCATCTGTGAAAAAAATAGGACACATCGGTTCAGATTTAGATACAGCTCCATAAAAATGTCGCATCGCACATGTAACATCTTAGCGCTCTACATGCATCAAGCAAACTATTTGCTTTTATTATTGTTTTTAGATTTGATTATGATATCATAGTGATTCTTATCTACTCTTTTTTTAAATTACTAAACGATTTTGTTATTAAATTTCCAAACTTTTATTGCAGTACACAATTAAAAGTTCATAAGATATAGCTCTAGTCGAATGTCAAGAAGTGGTATCGGTTAATAAAAATGAAACTTTTCCGAACAATTTAGTGTCCATTGGCGAAATTAGCATTACACAATCTTGAAATTGGCACAATTCGTTTAGTTTGTTTGTATTTTTCATAACCTTTGTCCGAAATTCAAGAAAGTGTCCACGATTTTTTATGTAATTTTCGTGTTTTCACGATTTTAATGCAAAATTACCATTTCAGACGAGTTATTTTAAAAAGACCTTAAAAATTCTATATTTTATTGTTTCAAAAAGTCTAGAAGGTTTTAAAAAGTATATGTTCGAAACCTCTCTGGGGGGTTTGAACCCCCAAAACACCCACACCCACCCAGCGCACGACCATGCCACGAGAGTATTATGTCTTTGTGCATTTGTTTGAAACACCCAAAAGGAAACGAGTTAGACCCATCGTTTATTATACAGGTCGATTTTTTGAGTCCATTTAGCAATGTCCGTCTGTCCATATATTGTTGTAATCAAATTACAGGTCGCAATTATAGTCCGATCTGAACAAAAATAGGCACAAGCAAGTTTTGTGGAACAACGACGAACGCTATTTAATTTGAGGCAACAAATGTCGCTTCCAATTTGATTTCTTCTGCTCTACAAACCACATATAGTACCCGATTTTCTTTAAATTTGGCACAAAACCTTATAATCTAACTAGAAACACCTATGGTGAAAATGGGTAAGATCGGTACAGATTTAGATATAGCCCGCATACAAACGTCGCTCCCGATTTGACTTTTTCCGCTTTAGAAACCACATATTATATCCGATTTTCTTTAAAATCTTTTCTAAAACATCTTATATAGGCAAACTAAAAACACCTACGTTGATTGTGGGTAAGATTGGTTCAGATTTAGATATAAGTTTATTTATATGTATACAAATTTTGCTCCCAAATGTTTAACCGATTTTTTCCAAACTTTACAAATTATATTTCACCTATAAACATAGATGGTGAATGCGGGTCACATCGTTCCACGTTTCAATATTCCCCCATAACTTTTTTTTGTCAAATACGTACATTTACAGGATACAAAAATCATTCCCGATTTCACTTTTTTACCGAATTGAATTACAATAGGATAGTGGAGTGTATCATATAGTCGGCTCCGTCCGACTTTAGACTTTCCTTACTTGTTTTATAATCACTTTAAACCTACAAAATATTAATTATTTTGCCGCGGCACTTCTAGTACCTCAAACACAATTGCCCATATCCTAACTAAATTTGAATTCTTTATATCTTCGATACCGGAGCGTGGAATCCACCATGACTTGATATTTCAGCATAAATTATCCAACCCCAAGTTAAATTTATGTCCTTATAACTTTCATGCATATTTTTAAACTCTTTCCACAAAATTTTTGTGTTCCATACTTTTTGTTCATCAAAAGCGTACGAACGTACGTTCGTGGCTCGCGGAAATTCCCATATGTAATAATGAGATAACAAGCTGGATATGATGATAAAGTCAAAATGTCAATCATTTTGTTGTTATGGCAGAACATTTGTTTTAATAACCTACAAATTGTCTGCTGAATGGCAACAAACGATATTTTGCGTAAATACCACCTCGTCAGTAGTGTAGTAAAATCTTTATTATAGGTAAAGGGTGATTTTTTAAGAGCTTGATAACTTTTTTTTAAAAAAAAACGCATAAAATTTGCAAAATCTCATCGGTTCTTTATTTGAAACGTTAGATTGGTCCATGACATTTACTTTTTGAAGATAATTTCATTTAAATGTTGACCGCGGCTGCGTCTTAGGTGGTCCATTCGGAAAGTCCAATTTTGGGCAACTTTTTCGAGCATTTCGGCCGGAATAGCCCGAATTTCTTCGGAAATGTTGTCTTCCAAAGCTGGAATAGTTGCTGGCTTATTTCTGTAGACTTTAGACTTGACGTAGCCCCACAAAAAATAGTCTAAAGGCGTCAAATCGCATGATCTTGGTGGCCAACTTACCGGTCCATTTCTTGAGATGAATTGTTCTCCGAAGTTTTCCCTCAAAATGGCCATAGAATCGCGAGCTGTGTGGCATGTAGCGCCATCTTGTTGAAACCACATGTCAACCAAGTTCAGTTCTTCCATTTTGGGCAAAAAAAAGTTGGATATCATCTCACGGTAGCGCTCACCATTCAAAGTTACGTTACGATTCGCATCATCTTTGAAGAAGTACGGTCCAATGATGCCACCAGCCCATAAACAGCACCAAACTGTGACTTTTTCTGGATGCATTGGTAGCTCTTGCAATGCTTCTGGCTGATATTCACTCCAAAATCGACAATTCTGCCTATTTACGTACCCATTGAGCCAAAAATGAGCTTCGTCGCTGAACACAATTTCTTTCTTTCTGAACTTTCTTAACAGAGCACGCATTTTGATAATAAAATTCAATGATTTGCAAGCGTTGCTCGTTAGTAAGTCTATTCATGATGAAATGTCAAAGCATACTGAGCATCTTTCTCTTTGACACCATGTCTGAAATCCCACGTGATCTGTCAAATACTAATGCATGAAAATCCTAACCTCAAAAAAATCACTCTTTAGTAATTGGAGTAGTAGTTCTTCACTTACATATGGGCATCTCCCAAAAAAGGTCTACCAAAAAAAAATGAAATCAAACCACACTAATAGCTGTTATCTTTATTTTTTCCTTATTTCGACAACTTTTTTTATTATGAAACTTGAAGTTAACTTGTTCTCTTTTATTTTTATTATAAGTTGAAGTGATATAACGAAAATTACTAAATTTTTTTACTACGAGTGGAAATTTTTGTCCCGTCCGTTTTGTCGCGTCCGTATTTCTGCTGTACCTGATTAAAAAAGCTAAGAAATAATTATCATATTTCATAAATCTACGAACAAAATATATCCTCTGACCTTTATTTACATGTATATAAGGAAAAACTAGGTTCTCAAAAAATCGTCGAACTTTGTATATTTATATAAGACCTTCAAAAGTACGCGACATTCGTATGCCTTAAACTACGTCAAAGACAAGAAAAAACTGAAAAATTCGATCAGCCTTTTCAGTGTTCTAAAGCGCTTAAAGAGTACTACATTTTAAAACAAGTAAGGAAAGGCTAAAGTCGGGCGGGCCGACTATATAATACCCTACACCACTCCCTGCATATGTACCACGCTTTGTTTACTAAACTCAGTTATTTTATGGAAGCAATTTTATGTAGTTCATATTAATTATACTATAAATTCATCTTTAATTGATCCAATTATCCGACAGACAAATACAAATTATGCAGTAATAATAGGACCGACATTTCAAAAGGGGGCCTGGTCTAAAACAAGGGCCTATATTTCTCATTCACGGTAGGTATTCCTAGTTGAAAAATATCATGATCTGCAAAATTTGATGAAGATCCGATGTAAGATGTAGTTTCTAGAGTTGTAATAGAACAGAATGAGCCCCATTTGGGTTATACCAAAGTATGGAAATCGGGAAGGATTTTAGCATCCTGTAAATGTATGTATTTGAGAAAAAATGTTAAATCGGAAAGGACATTTGTATGGGGGTATATTGAAACCAGGAACGATGTGACCCGCATTCACAATGTATGTTTATTGGTGAAATATAATACGTAAAGTTTGGCCAAAATCGGTTAAACATTCGGGAGCAACATTTGTATTGGGGCTATATCTAAATCTGAACCGATCTTACACACTTTCACAATTGGTGTTTTTAGTTGGATTATAATATGTTGTGCCAATTTTAAAGAAAATCGGGTACAAGATGAGGTTTCTAGACCGGAAAAAGTGCAATTGGGAGCGACATTTGTATGGGGGCTATATCTAAATCTGAACCGATCTTACCCACTTTCAGCATAGGTGTTTCTAGTTGGATTACAAGATGTTGAGCCAAATTTAAAAAAAATCGGGTACAAGATGCGGTTTCTAGAGCGGAAAAATTGAAATTGGGAGCGACATTTGTTTGGGGGCTATATCTAAATCTGAACCGATCTTACTCACTTTCACCATAGGTTTTTTTAGTTGGATTATAAGATGTTGTGCCAAATTTAAAGAAATTCGGGTACAAGATGTGGTTTCTAGAGCGGAAAAAGTGAAATTGGGAGCGACATTTGTATGGGGGCTATATCTAAATCTGAACCGATCTTACCCACTTTCAGCATCATATGTGTTTCTAGTTCGATTATAAAATGTTGTGCCAAATTTAAAGAAAATCGGGTACAATATGTAGTTTCTAGAGCGGAAAATGTCAAATCGGGAGCGACATTTGTATGGGGGCTATATCTAAATCTGAACCGATTTCCTCCAAATTCAATACCGATGGTCCTTGGCCAGAAAAAATAACTTCTGCCAAGTTTCATGACAATCGGACAACAATTGTGACCTGTTGGGTGCGAACAAGCTTAGATGGTCAGCAGACGGACGGACGGACAGACAGACATCGTTAAATCGACTCAGCTGGTGATTCTAAGCATATCGGTATACTTAAAGGTGGGTCTAGCTCGATTATTTCTTGGTGTTACAAACATTTGGCGCGAAACTAACTTATAATACCCTAGTCCACGAAGTGGTGTAGGGTATAAACATATCGTCAGGATTTAGTACAAATTAGTACAAAATTATAAACAATTTTACATCGAAACGGACGCGACAAAAAAGCGTCACTGAAAAGGCTGATCGAATTTTTCAGTTTTTTCTTGTCTTTGACGTAGTTTAAGCCATACGAATGTCGCGTCCGGGCCACTGGGAGTTGCCCATATCTTATCTGCATCCATATATGGATGAGATCAAAATATGTGAAACATCTATTACAAGTTGTGTCAATATTTTTTGTTTGCGAGTTTATTATTCTTGATTTTAATGACCAACACAGTTTCAATAAAATAATAACTCATTAATTACATTAGCGATTACTTATTTTTCTCAGCATAGGAGAATTTTTGATGATGTACATAATTTTTGTCCAAAATTATTTTCTGAATTAATAGACCCTTGGAAGCACTTTAAATAAAAATCGTTTTTATTGTAAAAGGTGTTATGAAAAATAATTAGAATAATTGGAATCAATACCTGTCGAATGATGCCTAAATGATGAATATCGGGCGATAAATGACATCACTGACTCCATATTTGTGAAATAATTTAATACAGGAGATGACTTTTCAGAGCCAAAATGTTCAAACTCATTTTACAAAAAATGAGCGCTGCGACGTCAATTTCCTTCCGATGTTCATCATATATTCATCAATCGAAAGGTATTGATTGCAGCTATTTAAAATACTGAC
Organism: Polietes domitor; assembly: GCA_947397865.1. Lineage (NCBI taxonomy): Eukaryota > Metazoa > Arthropoda > Insecta > Diptera > Muscidae > Polietes > Polietes domitor. Next base: position 141,761,039 of record OX377619.1, read on the forward strand.
ACCAAATACGAATAAGTTTTTAGTTGTCACTATGAAAAAAAAACGAAAAAATGCTATAAACGTCCAATAATTCGACCAATAAGTTACTCTAAGACAATAACCAAAATTTATATTTAAAGTATATATATCATATCAGGAATGTATCAGACAAATATTTACTCACTCCAGGATAAGCCAATCACGGCGCAGGTAAATAAGCTAAGATGAATTACAAAATTGTTTAAAATAAGGGGAAGTTTCAAGCTCATCAATATGTTTTAATTTTATTTCAAATTTCCTGAACTAAAGCAGTATGGATCTTAATCTGTATGGATATTAATCAATTTCTACAACCCTTTCGCACTGATGGCGAACACGATCTGAAGAGTTAAATTTCAATGGTATATAAGGTTTGAAATCGAGATAAACTCGATTTTGACGTCAGTGTGAAGAAGCTATCAGTAGATGTTTTCAAACGACCCAACAAGCAAAGCAATTCGAAAATGTTTCGAAATCGTATTGCGCAGAAGAAAAATAATATTGCGGAGAAGCGGCCAGGGCAATACCCCAAAGCAATACTTCTGGATGATAAATCGGCGATAATGCCAGATTATCAGCCGAAAAAAATCTAGATGATAACGCCAAAATTTTACTTGGACGATAAAAATGGGATACCGCCAGATAACCACATAGAAAGCACACATTTTCCATATTTTAATTCAAACGAAAATAATTATTACATGAAGTGGTGAATGAAGAACTAAATCTTTATTTGAAATCTTTATTTGAATCGATAGTACGGTCCATATAATTTAATGTTTGAATGCTGACCTTGACTGCGCTTCAAATGGTCCTTCCGCTTAGTCCAATTTTTCCACGTTTTTGAGTAACAGAAGCCCAATTGGTGTGAACGGCGACGAATCGATAATTGATGGTCATCATTAACACTGGCCGATACAGCTGCGATATTTTCTTCAGTTCGCACTCTACGTAAGCGTATCGGTGCACTATGGTCCCAAATCCATTTTTTTGGCAGAAATTCAAAAAAATTAAAATTGGAAAGTGGTAAATGTGTATATATTTTCTTTATGGCAACACTCCAAGCAATCAAGAAAATATACTGGAGAAAATTAGGTGGCAACACCACAAGCCTGAATGGTACTTAAACTTTGCGGTTCAAAAAAAGTGTGATTAATTTTGATATAAAGCAGTTTTACAAATCAAGACTTAAAAAGAAAATAATAAAGTGACTACATTATGAAAATTGACGGCAAGAGTTAGTAGTTGAAAAATTATATTTAACATTTTATGATTATTGTGGTCTTGTAAGTATTCATAGGTATTGTAATTTTGTGATTTGTAGAGAACATAATCTATAAATGTCGTGGACTAAAAGTTATAGGTATGACTCAACTTGACTCAAAGTGTAAATGTGAAAGTGTTCGTCTGAGGTTGTAGTTTATGATGGAATTAATCATTTCGTCAGCATTTTTCGGCAAACTCCAAAAATTGTCATTTTAGTTTAGCACAATTTTTGATTAGCCCTAGACATATATATGATTATATCTCTGAATTAGTTTTGTGTACGAGACCCATCAAGATGTTTGACAGTGAAACAAAACACGAAACGTGCTTCAGCTGTTTAAACCAGTGTTGCCAAAAAGATAATAGCTAAAAAATCACCCTTTACAAGAGCAACATTCACGTCATCTCTGGTTAGCGATAACTAAGAGTTATAAGTTAGTATGATAGTGGTGTAAGTAAAAAAACCAAAAAAAAAATATCTTCTTTGATCAGTTTTCTAATATAAGAACGTTTCTTTTTGACATATATAAAAAATGTACCGTTACAATGACATTTCTCTTTTAATGCACACCAAAATTATCTTTAGAGTAACTTTAAAAGTGGTCTAAGTCGCACTATATACACTTATAGCCTTGTCACACTGCATGCGAAATCTAGTTTAAATGACATCGAGGTCGATTTTCAAATGTCACATTTGTATGGAAACACACTTTTTTTATTTATAATGTCAACTGTGAATAATAATTTGAATAATATATAAAGTGGAATTATTTAAAAAGTAAATAATAATTTGTAGACGAACGAATATTTATATTTATTTTTTTAATACTTTTAATTTTTAGGAGAATGAAAGTGGTCTAAGTCACTGCATCCTCTGAAAGTAGTAGTTCCCTTCGAGGAATCAACGATGTCGATTTTTTATAAAAGTTCGATATATCGAAAGGAAAATTGTTTAATCGAAAATTTGTTTAATCGACTACAACGTAAGCCATTGCATATCGCAAAATGGTTTAAGTGTGGCTTATTGCCTTGTTACACTGCATGCGAAATCTAGCAGACATAAGATGGATTTACAAATGTCAGATCCCATACAAATTTGACATTTGAAAATCGACCTTATTGCAGTGTGACAAGGCTATTAGACCACTATAATACTAACTGGCACATATGTAAAATTCCACACAAATTGGCATCCGTAAAGTTAGTTAGCGCGTATAGTAGGTTATACAGACATTTTGAAAATGGGAGTAAGAGTTACAAATGAAATGGATGGACATCATCTTAGATATTACTTCGGCTCTTCACATTTCTGTTTCTTGTTAATTGACATTTTTATACACTCCACGAGAGTATTATGTCTTTGTGCATTTGTTTGTAACACCCAAAAGGAAACGAGATAGACTCATTGTTAATTATACCGATCGTCTTAGAATCACTTTCTGAGTCGATTTAGCAATGTCCGTCTGTCTGTCTGTCTGTCTGTCCGTCCGTCCGTCCATCTATTCTTGTAATCACGATACAGGTCGCAATTGTAGACAGAACCAAATGAAACTTTGCACAACGACGTTTTTCGGGATAAGGGCGAACGCAATTTGAAGAAAATCGGTTCAGATTTAGATATAGCCCCCATACGAATTTCACTCCCGATTTGACTCTTTTCACTCTAGATACCACATATTACAACTGATTTTCTTTAAAATTGGCAAAACATCTTATATTGTAACTAGAAACACCTGTGGTAAAAATGTTTTAGATCGGTTCAGATTTATATATAGCTCCCATACAAATTTCTCTCCCGATTTGACTTTTTCCGCTCTAGAGACCACATAATGTATCAGATTGTCTTCAGATTTGGTAAAACATCTTATATTTCCACTAGAAACACCCATATCGGTCGTATCGGTTCAGATTTATATATAGCTCCCATACAAATTTCGCTCCCGATTTGACTTTTTCCGCTCTAGATTGTATCACATTGTCTTCAGATTTGGCAAAACATCTTATATTTAAACTAAGAACATCTATGGTGAAAATAGGTCAAATCGGTTCAAATTTAGATATAGCCCCCATACAAATGTCGTTCCCGATTTGACATTTTCCTCTGTAGAAACCACATATTGTACTCGATTTTCTTTAAATTTGGCACATCTTATAATCTTACTAGAAACACCTATGCAAAAATTGGGTAAGATCGGTTCAGATTTAGATATAGCCCCCATATAAATGTCGCTCCCGATTTGATTTTTGCCGCTTTAAAAGCCACATATTGTGCTCGATTTTCTTTAAATTTCGCACAACATCTTATAATCTAACTAAACAAAACTATGGTGAAAGTGGGTAAGATCGGTTCAGATTTAAATATAGCCCAATTTCAAATGTTGCTCCCATAAGTTTAACCGATTTTGGCCAAAATATACATTTTATATTTCACCTATTTCGTTCCAGGTTTCAATATATCCTCATACAAATGTCCTTTCCGATATAAAATTTTTTGTCAAACACATACATTTACAGGATACAAAAAACCTTCCCGTTTTCACTTTTTCACCGAATTGAATTGTATTCGGATTAAAAGTGGAGTGTATCACAGAGTCGGCCCCGCCTGACTTTAGCCTTTCCTTACTGATTGTACTTACGTTTGGGAAAGAACCAGCGAATATACCTGAAAATAAAATGCATATAAGTCATTCCATGTCAAGCGGTTCGATTTTTGACCTCGATAGCTGCGATTGTTTTGAAAGTTTGTGACTGTTTGGAAGTATTTGAAGTAATTGAATTAAGTATTTCAGAAATTACAGGCGATTGAATGAAAAACGGTATTTTTCACTCTTAAATTGGTCATAATTCGTGAAAAAAATTTCTATTTTTTTTTTTTTCAAAAATATGTATACAATATTTTTCTGAGAAGAATACATACACAAACTTTCAGGAAAATCAGGAAAATGTTTGTGGATTAAGAACACCCAAATTTAAAATTTTACCAAGCTTTAGCAATAAGGATATAGGTGATCTCTTCGAGGTGAACGATAAGATGATCTCATCTGTTTGCGGTATAGAAAAGGCAACTAGAAATATAAGAAAGATAAAGTGGCGTACATATGAGGGTAAATTTGAAGAAATGAACTAGACTCAATAAGATAAGACAATAAGAGGAATATCCGTACCAAATTACAATATTGTAGGCCATTGTGTTGAGGCGGTGATACTATATTTATCTCATTTTACCCGACTTTGTACCTGTTGTACCTGCAAGTAGTTTATAGAAATGAAAAATTTAGATACACGAAATCGCCAAAAGAATGCGATTTGAAAATTGTGCGGATGTCAGAACATGGCCGATTATCATTTACTTAGTAATAAATACAATTTATTTTTCCAGTATTCAAATTCTGCCATATCATCCGATGACGATATCGGCTTCGCACTCTTCGCCAAATGTTTTTTACACACTAAGCTTTTATCAAATAAAAAGCTTTGTAAAATACTCTTTGGTTTCTATTTTCAAAATTCTTATAAGCTCTAAGGAAATGTAATTTTTTGGCAAAATATTCAATACATTTCCAAATGTTGGTAAATGTATTCCTCTAGTATTTATAGATGCCTCATCCGATGGGGCTGTTTTTTTTCTTTAAGCCGGAATAACAAGCTGCGATAACAAAAACGTTAATAAAAATTAAATTTTTTGCTCAAAAGGAAACACAAAATTATTTTTTCAAAATTTGTTTTCACACACACGCATTGATATTTTTTTGGCGACAATTTAAAAAAATATATTTTTTTATTTTCAGTGAAATTTTAACATTTTATGTAGATTTTTGTTATCGCAGCTTAGTTATCCAGTCTTAAAGAAAAACAGCCATAATAATAACACAACATCCGCGTGCTGCGTATGTTTCTTCCTCTACAGATATTTTTACCAACATAAATAGTCCTCGTATCTCTTAATAGTAAGCTATTAAGCCCAAACGAACAGGCCTAATATTTAATTCTGTGACAACCCCGATAGAGTCTAATAGGTCTTTCAGACTTCACGCAAAATCTAGCTGAAATTACAAAAGGTCGATTTACAAATGTCAGATTCCATACAAATTTGACATTTGTAAATCGACCTTGAGCTGAAATCGCAAGATTTCGCATGTAGTCTGAAAAGTCTGCAACAGGTGAAATCCGGTCAAATTGGATTTTGGGCGAACAATTTTCTCTTTTTGATGCATACTTTTGGGATGCATTTTTTATTGTGTGCTGCTTCATATAATAGGCTTACTTGCTTAAATTTTGTATTCGCTTAACAAGAAAGTAGCTTGTAACTATCTTAGTGTTGCTGTCAGCTTTTTCCTTGTCAAGTATCTTAATTATAAGCTAGTAAGCTCAATCGAACAGACCTAATACTTTACAATAATAGGCGTGTTTTACTTGACAATCTAACTTTTTGGAAAATAAAAAGGCTAAAGGTCGTTTCACACGATTCAGTATAATACTGAGTAAGATGATTGCATGAAGAAGAAATCAAATGAAAAATCTGCCACATTTAGGAAGATTCAAATAGAAAGTGCGTTCTATGTTCTTTAGGGGTGGGATAGAGTTGTATGGGAATTTTAGCAGCCCTTGCATTAATGGATGACTATAACAATGTGCTGTGCCGTAACATTTGGTGCATTTGAGTCCCCTAGAGTGGTGGGAGCTAATTAAATACAATTTTTTCTTTTGTATGGGAGCCCCCTTAAGCATTATAAGAATTATATCAACTTTTCCCTTAACCAGTGGTGATAGGGGGTAGATATGTTTGGGGAAAATGTTGAGGAGGTCTTACACTTCCCCCTCTAGGGTCGACTGCGTGGCAGTTTTTGGCCTTTCTTTCATAAAAAATAGGCAAATGTATAGGGACCATCTTTATGGTTGCAGTTGGAGGGTAGGTGTGTTTTGAGAAAATATTGGGACTAACAAAATATTGGGGGTCAGTCATACATTTGACTCCACTGGGGACCTCCTTGGGGAAGTTAGAGTGGTGAGATAAAAATGTAGTTTTTGTATGTGAGCCCCATTATAGAGTGGAGATTGGGGGCATGTATGTTTGGGGAAAATGTTGGGGAGAGAAAATTAATGGACGCCAGTCTTAAATGTCTACTCTCTAGGGGTGACTAGGGGGCAAATTTGAGCGTTTTCTTCATTTAAAAAATTATAAGAAATGAAAAAAATGTTTGGTAGGTATGTTCTGAGAAAATATTTGGGCTGAAAAATATTGGGGGTTGGTCATACATTTGACTCCACTAGGGGCCTCCTTAGTAGAGTTGGGTCGTTCCGGAACGAACTCGTTCAATTGAACGATTCCCTTGGTGGAACGATTTGAACTGGTTCCTGCACTTTCATTCTTTCAGTTCCCTCGTTCACTTCGTTCCATTAATATTTTGATTGTAACCAACTCTCGTTCATTCACTAGTTCAGTGATGCTTTCGTTCGTTTTACCATTGAGCAGCTGATTAGTTGTTGCCACAATTTTTTCCGAATGATTTTTTCTTAGTGCTGATCACTCAGCACATTACATGCATTTAATAACTATTGTTGTAATTTAAATAAATAAATTACACATACATATCTGTGGTCACAACCCATAACAGTCTAAGTCTGTTTTTCAATATTTTCAGTACAGGAGTTTAGAGTTTTGAATCTTCACTGAAAATCAGGAGAAGGTGTTTTTTGGAAAACTTTGCTACAGATTCCAAGGAAACGAATTTCTTTACTTAGTTGTTAACAAAAAATAGTTGTTTATTCTCGCAGTCAAAAGATATTATCGAAAAAGACACTTAGGCTCTTATGAATTGTTGAACGAAAGAAAGTCAAAAAACTCAAGTCGAGTTAGGCTATTATTCCAGATTAAATAAAAGAAAGAAAGACCTTAACTCAATTTATGTTTATCAAAAAACGAAATTGTAATTCGGAATAAGAGCTTAACTCAAGTTAGGAAAATAAAATTGTTTCTTTGTTTTTTTTTGGATTAACGACTTAAGTTGATTTAGGCAATGATGAAAAAATAATGTTTATATTTGTTGTAATCCTAAATTGACTTAGGCAGTTATGCCAAAACAGTAATTTAGAAAAATAACTTAAGCTATTAGGTTTTTTAGGATTAATTGCCTTCCTAGAAGAGATACAAACATGAAAAATTTAGAGCAAATAAATTTAGATACGCTGAATACGATGGTGCTAATAACTCAATTGTGTCCTAACTCGAGTTAGGCTGTTAAGGGTTGTGACCACAGATATATACTTAAATATATTTTCATTTTTCTTGTTAGGCAGAATTGCTTCTATCACGTTCAAACAAAACTGACGAAAAACGAGTAAACAAATACATGTTGAACGAATTAATAAGTCATTTGAACGAAGGATCCAAAAGGAACGATGGAACGAAAAGACTGAACGAGTACCTTTACCAGATCGGAACGAAAAGGACCGATCCCTTCAGAGAACGATAATGCCCAACACAACTCCTTGGAGAGGTTAGAGTGGTGGGAGCATATTGGATAAAAAATAGTTTTTGTATGGGAGCCCCATTAAGGAGTGGTGATAGGGGGTAAGTTTGTTCGGAAAAAATGTTGGCGAGGATAAATTAGTGTAGGTCGGTCTTACATTTAATCCAGCTAGGGGCGACTCCAGGGCAGTTTTGGGCCTTACTGTCATAACAAAAATTAAAAAAATCGTATGGGGACTACCCTAAGGGTTGGCGATAGGGTTTAAGTATGTTCAGACAAAATGTGGGGGTAGAAAATATATTGAGGGTCGGTCATACATTTAACTCCACTAGTGGCCTCCTTGGATCGTTGGGAACAAATTATATAAACAAATAATTTTTGTATGGGAGCCCCCCGCCCCCTAACGAGTGTAGATAGGGGGTATGTGTGTTCGAAAAAATGTTGTGAAGGGAAAATAATGGGGGTCGGTATTACATTTAACTCCTCTGGGGATGACTCCGATGCAGTTGTGGGGTGTTTTGTGTATTTTTAACACTTTTCCCTCACCTTCGACCCCGATGAGGACCCTCGTACACTCACCCCACCACCCCCACTTATTGGTTCATTCATTTGTTTCCGAACCTCACAAAATAGGGTGTTCCAGCATATCCAAATCGAAAAGTCGATTATTTGATTCCACAGATATAGAAAGAGGTATTTCATATTGTCGGTACGTTTTATGTTCACACGTTATGATTTGTCTATCGCACATGCTCAATTTGACAGATCATTTTAATCAGTATAATCGTGTGAATCGGCCGTAAGTGTCTTCTGTTGTAGCGCAAAGTGTTTTTTCATAACATTGATTTACTGATCTGTCAAACTAAAAAATTTAAAGATACAAATTTAAACGTAAATTTTATTATAGATGAAAGAAATGGTGGGGAAAATTCAATTTTGCAATTAAATGTTTGTTGAAGTATTTTTTCTTATTTGATCTATTCCATTTTATATGATTTTTACGCTTTCCAACACTGAAAAAACTAATCGTGCAAAATAAGCGGCTATAAAAAAGCCGCTTCGATTAAGCGGGGATAAAAGATGTCCACAAAAAAAATAAGCTAAACTGCCAGCTGATCCAATAAAACACGCCAAATATACATACGTTATGTCATTACACACATTATCGGTATCATCATTTGAAAAGATGGTCAACTCAAGTTGGCTACAGACAACTTAATCTCTCCTTATTATATGAAGATTCCTGCCTCTTGTTCAACATATCATAGCTGTACCCAGGACCGTGCGCAGGATTTCCTCCGGGGTGGGGGTAACACACCTAGTTTTACAAAAAATAAAGCAGGTGAAAGTTCTGTTAATTATTTTAGTCTATTTTCAATTAATGTTTATTTTTTTCGTGAAGTCTAGTCAGTCTATGGCGCAACGATAAATGACGTTAATTTGATTATGTGTGATTACGTGAGCGTTTGGCAACCATTTATATTTTTTATTTTATTACCAGGATCTTCGATAAATATTTTGATACATTCATCGGCAAAATTGTATTTCCGTAATCCATTTATCAGTACGCTCAAAGGAATTTGTTAGTAAAAGAAAGCAGAAAGTGTACTGAAAGAGCAGATTTTCTGCTGAAAAATAGACAGCAGATTTGCTGACCTGCTGTGATGGTAAACAGCTGTTAGCTGTTTTTAGCAATATAAAAAAAACTTTAAGCATGTGTACAGAACAGTATGACCACTTAAATATACATGTTAACAAAACTTTTTTGAATAGAAGTTATTATTAAGCAATTTATTATCACGGAAAAATATTCAGATTGTCTTTTTAATGATACGCATATTGTCCCAAGCTAATATAAAAGGAACGCTTATTTATTTTTATACGCTACACGAGAGTATTATGTCTTTGTGCAATTGTTTGTAACACACAAAAGGAAGCGAGATAGACCTATTGTTAAGTATACCGATCGACTTAGAATCACTTTTTGAATCGATTTAGCAATGTCCGTCTGTCTGTCTGTCCATCTATTCTTTTAATCACGATACAGGTCGCAATTGTAGACAGAACAAAATGAAACTTTGCACAACGAAGGGACAAGGACGAACGCTATTTAATTTGAAGAAAATCGGTTCAGATTTAGATATAGCCCCATACGAATTTCACTCCCGATTTGACACTTTTCACTCTAGATACCACATATTACAACAGATTTTCTTCAAAATTGGCAAAACATCTTATATTTCAACCAGAAACACCTGTGGTAAAAATGTGTTAAATCCGTTCAGATTTATATATAGCTCCCATACAAATTTCGCTCCCGATTTGACTTTTTCCGCTTTAGAAACCACATATTGTATCAGATTTGGCAAAACATCTTATATTTAAACTAGAAACATTTATGGTGAAAATAGGTCAGATCGGTTCAGATTTATATATAGCTCCCATACAAATTTCGCTCCCGATTTGACTTTTTCCGCTTTAGAAACCACATATTGTATCAGATTTGGCAAAACATCTTATATTTAAACTAGAAACATTTATGGTGAAAATAGGTCAGATCGGTTCAGATTTATATGTAGCTCCCATACAAATTTCGCTACCGATTTGACTTTTTCCGCTCTAGAAACCACATATTGTATCAGATCCTCTTCAAATCTTTCAAAATATCTTATCTTTCAACTAGAAAAACTCATGGAGAAAATGGGTCATATCGGTTCAGATTTACATATAGCTGCCATACAAATTTCGCTCCCGGATAGACTTTTTCCGCCACAGAAACCACGAATTTTCACAGAATTTCTTAAAAGTGAGCTTAACACGTTATATTTGAACTGGAAGAACTTATTGTGAAAGTCACTTTAATCCATGTTTGGATATAGCCCCGATACAAATATTCTTTTCGATTTGACAAATCGGACCAGGTCATATTAGCCTATGAAACATTCAAAAATTTTACCCGTTTTCACTTTTTTACCGAGTTGAATTGTATTCGGATAGAGAGTGGAGTGTATCACATAGTCGGCGAAAAATTAGTTTGTTTGCGGCAAACATGTCATCAGTTGTTGTAAATGAACAAAATAAGTGACTATGAACCATTTTCTCGAAAATGAGTTTTTGATGCCAAACTATTCTCAGATGTGGATGTCATCTGTCATATACATTTGGAGAAGAAATGTTGTTCTAAAGCCATTTTTTCCAAATTTTTCTGATTTGGATATCTACTCTCACGTTAATTTGTGGATATGAACATACAAATAATATAGTTCAAAAATGTTTTTGTTTAAAGCATTTTTCTCGATTTATGGCATATCGCATTATCAAATTTCATCATTACGCGGTTAATAGCATTTTGGTTCCCAAGTTATCAGGCTAAAATAGGATAAATAGTGGCTGTAAAGTAAAAAAATTGTGAAAAGTATCTTTATAAAAACCCGCGAATTTTTTATCATATTGAGAATACCAAAATATTTTTATAGCATATGATTGCTGACTTCATTCGGAATATTTGTGTCATAAAATTTTCAGAATCCTGAACAGAGAAATTTTAAATATAAGCAATCGCAACCGCAAATTTTGGATTCTTCAACAATGACAGTGACTGACTTCATAAATGTCACAAGCGACATTGGTTCTTAATACACAAACAAAAATTCAGTCAAATCCGTAGGCTAGATTGCGAGAAAATCATAAATCAAAAATGTCATGTGTGAAAATCATTTTAGCCATATTTGCCGCGAAAATTAAAATTTTCCAAAAATATCCAATTTGAATTATTTGTTTACCATGCCCTACCGCAATATCCACTTGTAAAAAATGTGGTAAAAGGGATAAAAATGGTACCAATCTGACGGATGAAGCTGGAATCTTTAAATTCGCTGTGTACAATCCAGAAAATGCGTTTTCTACACAACATTACCAACATTTCATAAATAAATGTTATCGAGTTTACAATAAGTCTTATTGATATATTTGAGCATTAATGGCTATGTGCTTATTTCAACATTCATAGAGCTCAATTGTAAACATGCATCAAGTGGCTTTGAACCATAAAACCGCGAATAATAGAAAATTTCGAAAACTTTTTAATCGTAGCAATTAGTAATTCTCTTTGGATTAAAAACAGAGTAGAATAGAATAGAAGAATGATTCATAATTACTCTTAAAATTAAGAAGAAAATCAGTTTTTTCGCTCTCCTTGTTCATATGAATATAAGCCCTCGATATATCAAACAGTTTTCTTCGTTTGTCGAAATGGATTTGTATTATCATTACTAACTCCCAAAACATTTAGAAGTAACAGAAACCTTTGTTGTTTCATATGTGATGAAAAGAGGTCACATCTGTTCAGATTTAGATACAGCTCCATAAAAATGTCGCATCGCAAATGTGGGTCAATGTTTTGATATAGCCCTTATAGCCCTTGAATTGAAAGAAATTTAAAAATGCAATTTAAAAACTACTGAATATTTTCTCAAATTTCTTTTTTTATTTGAAAGTACAATCCTTCCGGTTAATAATGGAAAATAATTTCATTCAAATGGCTGCTGAGGGCACCCCACAAATAATAGTCCAACGGTTGAATAGTTGAGAAAAAAAACGTTAGGTGGCGGACCCTATACTTTCATTTGTACAAGGTGGCGCAAAAGTAATCCTCCTATCAGAAAATGCTATAAATTTTGCGATTGGCCCCTAATGTCAGTTCTGTTTTGACATTTGTGTAGTAAACACATGCGAAATACACGTTAATAACACAGTGCAACACGAAAAAAAATAACCATATACGGACACCGCTACATGATAAAAGACCAAAAAAAAAAAGACCCGTGTTTTTTTTTTCCCCAAAGTCATGCACTTTTTTTTTATGGGCCCCCAGAGATTTGAGGCCTCGGTGTAATTTTTGGAAAAAAAGTGATCATATTCTCAGGCTCATATCTTGCAAACCGTTCGGAATTTTGATTTACTCTCTGAGGCAAAGTTCTAGCTCTTGTCATAAAGAACAAAAATTGTGAACATATAAATTTTTAACCTTTTTTCCCCTGTTCAGGTCCATAGGTAGCAAACCGTTGAAAATTCAGGGAAACAATCAACTAGAAAAATGTACCTAAGATCTCAATAAACAACTTTCTAGAACATATGAACTTCCTAGGAATTATTCTTAACACCGTTTAGGTAGCGCTTAGGTAGCCGCAAAAGTGAAAAATTTTCCAAAAATTAGATTTTTTCCTTTTTTGCCCTGTTCAGGTCCATAGGTAGCAAACCGTTAAAAATTTAAGGAAACAATCAACAACAAAAATGTACTTTAGATTTCAATAAACAACTTTCTAGAACATATGAACTTGCTAGGAATTATTCTTAACACCGTTTAGGTAGCGCTTAGGTAGCCGCAAAAGTGAAAAATTGTTTATTCCAGTATTTCACTGTGCAACATTTTTAAAGTACACAGCGCGACGTCAACGAGAGATGAAGTTTTTTTGATTTTATATGTTCACAATTTTTGTTCTTTATGACAAGAGCTAGAACTTTGCCTCAGAGAGTAAATCAAAATTCCGAACGGTTTGCAAGATATGAGCCTGAGAATATGATCACTTTTTTCCAAAAATTACACCGAGGCCTCAAATCTCTGGGGGCCCATAAAAAAAAGTGCATGACTTTGGGGGAAAAAAAACACGGGTCTTTTTTTTTTGGTCTTTTATCATGTAGCGGTGTCCGTATATGGTTATTTTGAAATGACTTCAAAAATGTTGCACAGTGTAACCAATGTTACGCTACACTGCTCCAGAACGCGGAATATTGGTGACTATTTATTTGATCAATAATCGGTCGGTGACTTTGGCACAACGTGAATTTCGTCGCAGATTTCGTGGCCGTCCAGCGCCTACTGGTGAAACACTGCGACGTTTAGCCGCTCGCCTCGAAGAGACTGGCACAACACGAGATGCTGCCAGGCGTCGCAGACCCCGGAGTAGCCGTTCTGCAGAGAATATTGCTGCTGTAGCCGAGGATGTCATGGAAGCGCCGTCGACATCGACCAGACGACGTGCCACGCAAATGGGTATCAGTCGACGGTCTTTACAGCGAATTTTGGTACAAGATTTGAAGATGTTTCCGTACAAAGTCCAGACGGTGCATCAGCTGTTAGCTGCTGACCGCCAATCGCGTCCAACATACGCTCAAGCCATCCTTAATCACCACCAAAAGGAAGATGGTTTTTCATCAAAAATAATCATGAGTGATGAGGCCCATTTCCATCTTAGCGGGTACGTAAATAAGCAAAATTTACGCTTCTGGGGCTCTGAAAATTCGCATGTAACCCACGAAGAGCCATTACACCCGCTCAAAGTCACTGTATGGTGTGCTGTTTTCGCTGGAGGAGTCATCGGACCTTTTTTCTTCGAAGACGTCGCGGACCAAACGGTTACTGTGAATGGTGAGCGCTACAGAGCAATGATCAACGAGTTCTTTTTGCCGCAACTTGATGAATTGGGATGGAAAACATGTGGTTACAACAGGTCGGTGCAACGGCACACACTGCACGGGCGCCTAATCTCCCGTTTTGGCGATTTGCACTGGCCAGCAAGATCGCCTGATTTGACCTCTCCAGACTTCTTTTTGTGGGGCTTTTTGAAGTCGCAGGTTTATGTCAACAAGCCTCAGACTCTTGCAGCTCTTAAAGACAATATCCGTCAAGAACGTGAAAACCTATCGCCGGAAGTTTTGGCCAATCATCTGTGGCGGCGGCCATTTACATGACATCATATTCTCGACTTGATGTAAAAAATTAAAAGACCAAATAAAAATAATCCACAAGAAGAATCAAAGTCTTTCATTTTTTTTAAATTACAGCCAAAAAACATCGGAAGGTTATTTTTGCGCCACCTTGTATAAGTAAAAAATGTCTACATATGCAATACTTTTTCCCAGAAACGAAGAATTTCATCTCGCCAATAGATTTTTACATAATTATTAATTTAGAGGTAAATTGCTTTTTAATGATTTCATTCCAATTAGATATACTACAAATTTGTCCAAAGTTTGGCACTCATAGTTAAGCTACGGGTTAGCATCAAACAAATTATTTGCTTTAATTAAGAATATTTTTAGATTACATTATCTACACTTTTTTAAAATTACAAAAAAAAATATTAAATCTCCAAACATTTATTGTAGTACACAAATAAAAGTTCATAAGATATTGCTCTAGTCAAATGTCGAGAAGTGGCGAAATTAGCATTACACAATCTTGAAATTGGCCATGTCGTCCGTCTCTGCTGGGTTCCCGGACATAGCAATGTCAAAGGAAACGAAATAGCAGATGAATTGGCTAGACATAGTTCGTCCTTGGAAATCGATAGAGCTGACAACTTAGCAAAACCACCGATTGGCACGTTATATAGACTGATTGATTCAAGGAAATGGTCACAGATGAATGAAGCATGGAATAGTTTGTCTCGATATATAGTACAAATTTGTCCAAAGTTTGGCACTCATAGTTAAGCTACGGGTTAGCATCAAGCAAATTATTTGCTTTAATTAAGAATATTTTTAGATTACATTATGATATCATAGTGATTCTTATCTACACTTTTTTAAAATTACTAAAAAAATTATTAAATCTCCAAACATTTATTGTAGTACACAAATAAAAGTTCATAAGATATTGCTCTAGTCAAATGTCGAGAAGTGGCGAAATTAGCATTACACAATCTTGAAATTGACACAATTCGTTTAGTTTGTTTGTATTTTTCATAACCTTTGTCCGAAATTCAAAAAAGTGTCCACGATTTTTTATGTAATTTTCATGTTTTTTTCTGCAAAATTACCATTTCAGACGAGTTATTTTAAAATTAAAATTCTATATTTTATTGCTTCAGAAAGTCTAGAAGGTTTTTAAAAAGCATATGTTCGAAACCTCTCTGGGGGGGCTGTACCCATTTAAACGCACACATCTTTCCTCAAATACTGTTTTAAATGTTCTACTATTACTTACATGTTCTACTATTACTTACATGTTCTACTATTTTTATACCCTCCAGCGCCAGGATGGAGGTACACAATTTCCGCATATGGGATTCAGAGAACCCACACGTGACTATTAAGAAGCCAATGCATCCACAACGATTAACTGTTTGGTGGGGATTTTTGGTTGTAGTGAAAAATTAGGTTGATCGGATGAGGTATTGAAGAGCCAGTGGTATTGGTAGTCATATGAATGCTATTATGTTCAATTATTAAATGACAAAGTTCAGTCTTGCCAATAAAACCAGAAATTTGAAAATCTAATCAGTTTTTTTATGACCGATTCTAATTTAAAGTTTTAAATGGCCTACCCTATACCTCTAAGACTATAGGCAAAATAGAGTTAATGGGCGTTTATAGTTTCATATCATATGAGGATAGTTCATATCCTCATCGTGGTTATTATTTTTCAAAAATTATTTTAAATACTAATTCGCACCCTATGATAACGGTATTAGTGTCAAATTAAAGAGGAGAATATCTGCTAAAAATACTTCAAATATCATGCTTCGTTATACTTGGACCAGATGAGACTATAGGCAAAACTGAGAAAAATTGGCGTTTTTCGTTTTTCATTTCTCATCTTGGATATAATTTTTAAACAATTATTTTCATTACTTATTCGCAGCCTATGATAACGATAATAGTGTCAAATTAAAAAGGATAATATCTGCCAAAAATTCATCAAATATCATGCTTCGTTATACTTGGACCGAATGAAACTAGATAAAATAAAGTAATTAGCGTTTTTAGTTCTTCATTTCCTCATCTTGGATATAATTCTTTAACAATTATTTTCATTACTTATTCGCACGCTATGATAACGGTATTAGCGTCAAATTAAAGAGGAGAATATCTGTTAAAAATACTTCAAATATCATGCTTCGTTATACTTGGACCGGATGAAACTATAGGCAAAACTGAGAAAAAGTGCAGTTTTTAGTTTTTCATTTTCTCATCTTGGATATAATTTTTCAACAATTAGTTTAAATACTTTTTCGCACCCCATGATAACGGTACTAGTGTCAAATTAAAGAGAAGAATATCTATTAAAAATACTTCAAATACCATTATTCATTATACTTGAACCGGATGAAACTATAGGAAAAAATAAATTAATTTTTCTCATATTTCATATTCTCTTCTTTAATTTGACATTTATAACAGTATCATAGGGTGCGGGAGTAAGTATTAAAAAAAAATATTGAAAAAATAACATTCTTTGGAACTTTAAACGTTCTATATATAACAATGCTCCCCTGCCTCACTTATTAAGAACAATAAAACAATAAAAAATTAAATAATTAAAAAAGATTTTATAATGAAAAACAGCCTTTCGAGAAAAAAATATTTTTAGAAATAGATATGATTGTTTATAATACGGCTCTTAGTTTGCCGAAGACCAAAAGTGGACACTTGTCAGAGTAAATTCGCCGTGCTACAAAAATGAGCGAGAAGTGTTGTCTTCCTCAATGTTGACAGTTTATTTTACGATCACATCCCCTATAATTTAAATACATTTGATTTTTATTTTTCAATATCATTTATTTAGACACTAAATCATAAGTCTTGTAATAATGAATAATAGAATCCCAATTGAAATGTGAACAGTTTATTATTTACGTTTACGTATACTTATACTTATATAAGGTATGGTACATTCAATTTTGTTGACTGGCCAATACTTGAGATGTGGCTTCAGTTCTGGTAGCTCACGTTCAACACGTAGATAAGCGTAGACCACAATTGCGTAATAGACTGTCGAGAAGACGAATACATGATAGAGTGCATGTAAATATGGGAAACCGATCGAGGTGCAAAAATCACAGTACATATAGTCGCCGAGCCAACAAATCATGGCTAAAGCAAAAGCAACCAGTGCATGTACTCCTAAACGATGGATACGCTGGTCTTGTGCTCTAGAAATAATGAAATACAAAAATATAAATTTAATTAATTGAATCCAACAATGATACGTACAAATAAAATAAATGAAACCGTAATCAAACATGAGGCCTGTTTGATTGGGCTTACTAGCATTTCAGATACTTGATAAGATGGCTGACAACGTTGCCACCCATTGGCTTTTCTCAAATGAATCAACAAGAAAAATCTGGCAGCAACACTAAGAGAGTGGCAAGCTACATTCTTGTTAAGAGAGTAAATTCCATACAAAAATTAAGTAAGTAAGCTCAATCGAACAGGACTATAATTAGGGTATTCACAAGTTGTCCCAATGCCATAAGTCGTATTTGAAAAAATATACTACCCGTGTGAACATCCCTTATACAAACGATTTGATATGTTAAAATGTATGCCACATGAATTTGTTAAAAAGTTAAAATAATTAATGTGTAAATGGAATTTATGGATATCGAGGTTAAGTCCAAACATTGTTGCTTATAGTATTTGGCCTTATAGCATGACGCCGTATTTAATACAGTGTTTGTATTTCTACTCAATAATGATGTTTTGAAAAGTCTATATATTTGACACGAAAAATAAACCTGTACTTACTCTTTCATTTGTCCGTAGAACGTAAGCAGACATGTGAGATTTACTATCATCACGACTAAGGCATTTACGTGTGGTTTCCAGCACGCCAGCCCCGTTACTATTATTATAAATACTGCCATGAATCTATTGAAAATTCGTCTGCAATGGAAAAGAAAGGTGAAAAAGTACTTTTAATTTTAAGTCCTTTTTTAAATTAGTTTTGATACGAATATTTATATTGTAGGTGGGGACAATTTGAACAAATATTTTTTTAATTTATTTTTCGTTTGCATTTTTTTGGTCTGTAATCAATATTTGATTTGAACTGGGATATTGTCCTGGCTCAAGACCATTTTGCTTCTATAATTATTTACAAATGGCATGGTGACATTTATTACTTGGCTGCAGACTACCACGATCATGATTTCGACCATGTCAAAAGTCTTTTCAAGTGACTTCGCAGCGACTTTTCAACATCAAACCCGGCCTCTATAAGGAGATGATTCTCAGAAACGAACGAGAAGCACAACTCACTTGCCGAATTTGCGTTCAAAAAATCGCACCAAGTAATAAAGCACACATGCCATCTTACAAGCATCTCATTGAGTTGCATATGTAATTATGTGTATATGCAGGTATAGTTACCCAGCAATACTTCTGCCGTGCCAACGCTCATTTGTTTTAGTTTTTTCGTTTGCATTTTTTTGGTCTGTAATCAATATTTGATTTGAACTGGGATATTGTCCTGGCTCAAGACCATTTTGCTTCTATATTTAATAGAATGCAAATTTATTTACAAATGGCATGGTGACATTTATTACTTGGCTGCAGGCCGGGTTTGATGTTGAAAAGTCGCTGCGAAGCCACTTGAAAAGACTTTTGACATGGTCGAAATCATGATCGTGGTAGTCTGCAGCCAAGTAATAAATGTCACCATGACATTTGTAAATAAATTTGCATTCTATTAAATATAGAAGCAAAATGGTCTTGAGCCAGGACAATATCACAGTTCAAATCATTTTTTTTATTTTTAATAAATAAATTACTCTTTATTAACGTATTTGTTATCACGCCTTAAAGAACAACAGCTGTAATAAGATGTTTATTTTGTTTTCAGTATATTTCATAAACTTTTTAAAAACTCAATGTTTTTTCATATAATAAATATTTTATTTGAAATCATATCCGAATATTCGGTTTCATACGAATTTTGGAATTTGGATCGAATAATTATTAGATTTCACTAGGCCATGTGACAACTTCCAACTAATTAACTTATTAAAGGATATTCTTGAAATTATTTATCGAAATTGCTCACCATCTCGGTGTTCTAGATTAATCTCTCCATCCCGAATATACGTACCTGTCGCCTTTGCAAAATCCTGGAAACCTTTCTTTCGGTAAAAATAATGTATATCCTGTCATAAACAAAAACGGACTGGCCATTTCGTCCAATCGTTGTCCCAGCATACTCAGAGTGATATGATAATATATCGAACAAAGGCCAATAAATATAAACTGAACCCAGAGAATATGTATACCCTTTGTCACTAAGCGTCCGTAGTCCTTGAACAGATAGATGAGCACCGCGGGTATTATCAAATTCACGCCACTGCTTATCTGCAAAGAAATTAAATAAAGTGTTGTTGTAATTAAAAGAAACGTTCAAAGTCAAATGGTGATTAAGCATTTTTAATGATCGTAAGCCCTTTTAAAACCGCATTATCTGTTTACTTAATATTCGATATAACATTAAAAGATTTTATAGAAAAAGGATAGACAGTTAACGTAACGGAATACTCTCAACATTCGTAGTTTCAAAAAAGTCTGCGAAGTATTTCGATATTGTCCTAAAATCAGACGACTACGATACTTCATAAAACTGGGAAATTCCGCTATTGTCCGTTTTAAAATTATAACATGATTTATGATTCAAATTATTGTATCTATAAGAGCTTTTAATTAGTTACGGTAGTCGAGGTTCACCCACCGCTATTTTTAATTTTTTCCATTTCAAGATATTTCTGCAATTTCTCAGGCTCTTCAAATAAACTTTTTGAAACAACCCCATTCAATGAAGGCCAAATATTAACAGATAACAAATATTTATTATTGACGTAAGAGATTTGTAAATAGAAATAAAATCAGTGAATTTAAAACTAAAATTAATATCTTGTTTAACATACAAACTGCATGTGAATTCAGAGTTCATTGATAGCATTCTTCGGGAGTTATAAATGCAACAAAGAGGGTTAGATCAGAAAATAAAATATATATAGCTATGTTCATATTTTGCGGACATTATTAAATAGCGTAAAAGAAAAGGTACGAATTTGGAAACAAAAATTTATTTTGCGTGTCTATGCAGTCAGAGGAATGTATACACCGAATTCCATGATTCCAGCTGCGGCCATTTGGTTGGTACCATTTTACCCCCTTGACGTTTCTACACAATTAGAATTTCATCATTCTAGCTGTAGTCGTTTGGTTGGTACTATTTTTATCCCTCTGTACCATTGTGTCCCTTGAAAGTATGAATTTCGAAAAATCCGTGTCTACCCAGTCATAGGAATATATACTCCGAATTGCAATGACTCTAGCTGCGATCATTTGGTTGGTACTATTTGTATCCCCTTTTTCCATTTTAACCCCCAAATGTACGAATTTCGAAAAATCCGTCTATTTTCCGTGTCTGAGGAATGTATACTCCGAATTACTGGGAATTGAGAGGGCAGCAAGATTTCTATCGAGTGAGAACATTCCGGTGAATACGGATATAAACTTCTACATAGATAGTCAGGCAGCAATGAAATCAATCATGTCACACACTGTCAAATCCAGGCTTGTGCTGAGTTGTAAACGCTCACTAGATGACCTCAACAACCATGTCGCCCGTTTCTGCTGGGTTCCCGGACATAGCAATGTCAAAGGAAACGAAATAGCAGATGAATAGACGATAGAGCTGACAACTTAGCAAAACCACCGATTGACACGTTATATGGACTGATTGATTCAAAGAAATGGTCACAGATGAATGAAGCATGGAATAGTTTGTCAACC
Organism: Polietes domitor; assembly: GCA_947397865.1. NCBI lineage: Eukaryota > Metazoa > Arthropoda > Insecta > Diptera > Muscidae > Polietes > Polietes domitor. Next base: position 141,782,365 of record OX377619.1, read on the forward strand.
TGCAGGATCGCCAGGACCACATGGCCAAAGATCGATAGGAGCAAAACCAGAATTGTATTGGAGCTAAACAAGGTATCTACACAGGGCACTACTGCACTAGGAGTAGGATCTCAAGATGGTAGTTAGACATCGAAGATCACTGTCGATTATGTGAGGATGAGGACGAGGTAGAATCAATCGAACACATAATCTGCAGATGTCCAGTGCTATGTGTACGCAGAAATAAATACCTAGGAAGTTATTGCATCAGTAACATAGAAGATATTGCAACCCGCACCATTTATGACCTTTTGGGATTCTCAACAGGTCTAAATCGGATCAGGGGTGTCTGCTTAGGGACAAGGATGTAACCACACAGACAGATGACGGCTAACAAAGAAAGAGAGCCATAAAGGCATACCACCAACAGTACACCGGATGACTCTCGACTTACCTAGTCGTCAACCATTAAAACACACCCACACATAGAACTACTTCTCTCACTCCTCATCTCTCCCTTATCTATCTCCAAACACCACTTACTCCTTCCCAAATCCCATCACTCCCTATCCCTCTCCTATAACCTCATACTTTCAGGAAATAAAAGGATTTGCATAATGGATCCAACTGGGTGTTCAGAACGCAGAAGCATTCTGGTCCTTAAAACCAGACCAAACCAATACTCCGGATTTTATGACTCTAGCTGCGGTCATTTGATTGGTACTATTTTTATCAATTTTTTCATTTTAACCCCCAAAAAGTACGACTTTCGTAAAATCCGTTTATTTTAAGTGTCTACGCAATCAGAGGAATATATACACCGAATGCCATGATTCTAGCTGCAGTCATTTAGTTGGTACCATTTTTACCATTTACCCCTTAAGAGTACGGCTTTCTAAAATCTCTTTATTTTACGTGTCCACGCAATTTGATGGATGTACACACCGAATTTCATCATTCTAGCTGTAGCCGTTTAGTTGGTGCTATTTTCATCCCTCTGTACCCATTGCATCTCTTGAAAGTACGAATTTGGAAAAAACTTGTATTTTTCGTGTCTATGCAGTCAGAGGAATGTATACTCCGAATTTCATGACTCCAGCTGCGGTTATTTGGCTGGTACTATTTTTATCCCTTTTTCAATTTAACCCCAAAAAGTACGACTTTCGAAAAATCCGTTTGTTTTGCGTGTCTACGCAATCAGAGGAATGTACACACCGAATTTCATGACTCTAACTGCGAACATTTGGTTGGTACTATTTTTATCCCCTTTTTCCATTTGTACCCAAAAAAGTGTGCATTTCGAAAAATCCTTCTATTTTACGTGTCACGCATTTTACCTACTCAATTAGAGGAATGTACACAGCGAATTTCGTGTTTCTAGCTGTTGCCGTTTGATATGTACCATTTTTATCCCTTTTGTCCCAATTCACCCCCTACGAATAAAAATCGTTTTATGGTCCATGTTTTTGTTATCGGGGGAATGCCCAATATCAAGTAAGTACAAGCAGACATATTGAAAAAAATATGCTTAAATACTCTAAAATATTAGAGGTTATTATAGTTTTTTTCAGTCCTTGTGACGGAAAACATTTTCCCTTTGGGTCGATTTCGCCCAGTTTCAATCCCAACCGATCTACGACTATAAGAGGTACAGCTCCTTTCGTTTAGATGCTAGCGTGCTTTCAACAGACGGACGGAATGGGTAGATCGTCCTTCCTTGTTAGCAACTCCCTGGCTAACAAGGAAGAATTCTCAACCTCAAGTTAGACGAGATTATTCGATCATCTATCGAAGACGACCATCTAAAGACAAGTTCAGTGCATCAACGTGAACCGGAAAGTACTTTAGTGAAGGTACAGCTTAACTTAGCAAGTAGTAGTTGTCCGGAATCATTGTAATAGGGAAGGGAAGATATAAATTATGTATGAAATTTCTAGCTCAGAAAAATGTATCCCATTAAGGCCAGCACTCTTAAATTATATAGCATTCTTTTAAATCTTAGTAAAATCCATACTCCAATTTAGTTCAACAATTTTACTCCAGTTTAGTAAACGTTTCCTTAAAAGTAGGAAAATTGACTAAATATGAGTAAGTAAAACTCAGTTTAAGTAAATATTTATTTGATTTGAGTAAAAAATTACTTAATTTTAGGAAAATTTCAGCAAAATTTTACTTGGTTTGAGTAAAAATGTACTTGGTTTTAGGGAAATTTTACTTAAATTTAGTAAAGATTTACTTAGTTTGAGGAAAAATTTACTTGGTTTTAGGAAAAATGTACTTGGTTTGAGGAAAAACTTACTGCAATTTTCCTCAGTTTGAGTAAATATTTACTTGGTTTGAGGAAGATTGAACTAGAATCAGTTTCACAACATGTACTGCTTTCAAGGAAAAGTTTGAACTTGATATGAGGAAATATTGCTTTAGGCGCTATACGAAGTTCAATTTTCCTAAATTTTAAGTTAATTTTAACTCATAATAGGGTGAGTGTAGTTGAAATAAAAAGATCTGCTCCATCCGACTTTTTCGAAAAAATAATAAAAACTTTTCAATGGCAAAAAGTCGTCATTTTGTATGAAAATTATAAAACTACTCATAATAAATACAAAAATTCAAAAAATAATTGATTATACATTGTATATATAAAAAAGTATAATCACATGTAAGAAAAACTATTCTATTGAATAGAAATAATAGAACGAAGAAAACCCAGCATATCGAGAGCTTATATTCATAAGTGGCTATGAACATTTTTTTGGATCTAGTAAAAACTTCTTACAATAGTATTCCGCAAAGTATATTCATACTTGTGCGGAGAAAATTTACTAGCGTCTAAGAAAGAAAATAATGCAGATTTTTTGTATGAAAAAATCCATTTAGGAAGTTTTTACTTAAAAATGTGTTTATTACTTCAAATGAAGTAAATACATGTACTTAAATTTATGCCATGTTCCTCATACATTCAAGTATAAATGAACTTATAAAAAATACTGCAGTGTGTTTAGAAAAATACATGAATAGTAGTCTAAGAAGCAATTCTCGTTCGTTAGCCGAGACTTTCTTCATAAGTACTTCAAATATTACTCTAAACAATCACTGCGAAGGCGCCTACCTAGCCTCCGCAGTAGAAATATCTCAACTCTTTATGGTATGAATAAGATGAAACGTTTGAGAACTATACCATGCTGTCATTTTTCATGTGAGTGTTGCATACTCTGAAGCGAAATAATTTATTTCAATTATCAGTATAGTCGCAGTCAGGCTGAATACCAATTTACTTGGTTTAAGGAAAATTTTAGTCAGTCTAAGTACAAATTTACTTGGTTTAAGGAAAATTTTCCGAAAACTTTCCTCAGATTGAGTATAATTTTCCTTGGCATGACTATAAATTTACTTAGTTTGAGTAACAATTTACTTGGATTGAGGGAAAAAATCGGAATATTTTCCTCAGTTTGAGTATAAATTTATTTGATGTGAGTAAAATTTCTTAAAAATATTCCTCAGATTAAGTAAAGATTTGCTTGATTTGAAGAAAAATTGTCCTCAGATTGAGTAAATTTTACCTGCTTTGAGGAAAAGTTGAACTGGAATCAAGTTCAAAGCTTGTCCTATTTTCAATTCTTAATTGTAGCAAAAGGTATGAAAACTCTTATCAAAAGTAGCTATGTGTTCTCCAGCATATGTAGCTATTTTTCGAACAAATTTCAAATGAAAAAATAAACAGTTTTATTAACTCCCTGCCAAAACGGCATAAATGAATGAACAATTTATGAGAAATGAGTGTAGGAAAAAACCAAAAATCAATCACATCAAAATTATCGCGAAATGAAAAACTAGACAGTTTTTTGCTCTCCTGAACAATTGGGTAGCTACTTTTGCTACGACAGCGACCATATGTAGTTATATTTTTGGTTCAATTTACTTCGTAATATGTTTCTAATAAGACCTGTATGATCAAACCATTTGAAAAATAAAAAATTTAGCATTCTTTAAAATCGAAAAATACGAAAAGAAGTCAACTTTGGGCAGATTTCTAAAATATATTCGTAAAGCTAATCCAGGCAAGAATGTTTGGAGTCAATTTCGAGTATGTCATGAGAAATGTTGTATCCTCAGAACGAGCATGCACAATGGGTCAACATTTTGTGGAATTATCCTTTATGAACAATTTCCCCCCATTTTCACGATTTTCGAAAAACCCGAAAAACCTACATTGCTGAAAAACCGGGTTTCTGATCACTCTTTGTATGAGCTACCTAAATGTTAACTCGACAACGATATTAAAAAATTTTTATGGTATTTTTATACACTCCACGAGAGTATTATGTCTTTGTGCATTTGTTTGTAACACCCAAAAGGAAGGGAGATAGACCCATTGTTAATTATACCGATCGGCTTAGAATCACTTTCTGAGTCGATTTAGCAATGTCCGTCTGTCTGTCCGTCTGTCCATCTATTGTTGTAATCACGATACAGAACCAAACGAAACTTTGCACAACGAAGTTTTTCGGGACAAGGACGAACGCTATTTAATTTGAAGAAAATCTGTTCAGATTTAGATATAGCCCCCATACGAATTTCATTCCCGATGTGACCCTTTTCACTCTAGATACCACATATTTCAACGAATTACTTCAAAGTTGGCAAAACACCTTATAGTTCAACTAGAAACACCTGTGGTAAAAATGTGTTAGAACGGTTCAGATTTATATACAGCTCCCATACAAATTTCGCTCCCAATTTGAATTTTTCCGCTCTAGAATCCACATATTTCAACAGATTTTTTCTAAATTGGCAAAACATCTTATAGTTCAACCAGAAACACCTGTGGTAAAAATGTGTTAGATCGGTTCAGATTTATATACAGCTCCCATACAAATTTCGCTCCCAATTTGAATTTTTCCGCTCTAGAATCCACATATTTCAACAGATTTTCTTCAAAATTCGCAAAACACATTATATTTCAACTGGAAACACCTGTGGTAAAAATGTGTTAGATCGGTTCAGATTTATATACAGCTCCCATACAAATTTCGCTCCCAACTAGAATCCACATATTTCAACAGATTTTCTTCAAAATTGGCAAAACACCTTATATTTAAACTAGGAACTCCTATGGTGAAAATGGGTCACATCGGTTCAGATTTACATATAGCTCTCATACAAATTTCGTTCCCCCTTAAACCGCGTATTTTCAGAGAATTTCTTAACATTTAGCATAACACGTTATACTTCAACTAGAAGAACTTATTGTGAAAGTTAGTCACTTCATTCCATGGTTGGATATAGCCCCGATACAAATATTATTCTCGATTTGACAAATTGAACCAGGTCATATTAGCCTGTGATTAGGAAACATACAAAAAATTTTCCCCTTTCACTTTTTTTACTGAATTGAATTGTATTCCGATAGAAAGTGGAGTGTATCATATAGTCGGCCCCGCCCGACTTTAGCCTTTCCTTACTTGTTTTTAATAAAATTCCCATTTTCGGCTCTTATTTTGCAAATATACATATGATGGCTACAAATATTGTGAATTATTCTTTCATATAAAAACAGTTGTCTTAAAAAATTCAGAAAAAAAAAATATTTTTTTTTCGACAAAAATCTGTTTTTGCTGGCACAAAAAAAATAGAAAAAAGTCGGAAAAAAATATTTTGTTTTATTTCTTGAGTAACTAACATTCTAACGCAAAAATAAAAATGATACTCTTTGTAGACGCCAAAGATTCTTTAAATCATATTTTTTTTTAATTTTTGTTTAAATAGCGGGAAAATGCCTTTACAAATTAAATAACAGAATATTTAATTTTAGTTTGTAATAGCTGGTATCTAATCGAAGATAAGAAATATGATACATATACTATGTATTAAAAATTTACAACATCCTAAAAGAATGCATTGAATCTTAGTTTTTAGCACAGTAAACGATAATGTTCTAAAATAAAATCATAAAAAGTCTCAACTTCAACTATACTAATATACAAAATTTTTGCAGCTGGCAAAAAGTATGCAATTAACTTTTTATTACCGAAAATGTATAAACAAAAAAACGAATGCTAATAAAAATATCAACAAAAAAATAAAAAGATACAACCAAACTGATGAGCAAAACACATAACATAAATGAAAAAAGAAATTTGAATAAAACAAAAACACTTCTCTATTGTTTTAGTCAGCTTATATATATTCTGTGGTATTTTTGTGGGAAAGTATTTTTGGTTTCTAATTTAAATTCTGATTCAAGTGATTAATAAATACATATAATAATATTGCAAAAAATACTAGTTAGGATTTAGATATCATCAACATGGAAGTGAATGGCAAACATAGATATCTGTTGTTTTCGAGATGTATATTTTGTTATTTGTAATCTATGTAGCTTAACAACAAATCGGCATTCAAACAAAATTATTTCAAATGCCCTTTGTTTGTAGCTTTCTATAAATGAAATCAAATTTAAAATTTTCAAAAATCCGACAAAGTTAACCAATTAAGGTAACAATCTCTGTTTTGAGAAAACGTAACTTCAATGTTTAATATGCTGTAGTTTTTATACCCTTACTCTACAGAGTAGGAGGGTATATATCATTTGGGACAGAAAAAAAGTGTAACGCATCAAAGAAGTGTCTTAAGACCCTAAGTATGTATGTTTGGACCAAATCCCTTTCATGACTTTTTAAGTTGTTAGAGCCATATTCGTCCGTCTGGCTGTACACGATAACTCTCGAAAGGAGTACTATTTTGCACAAACTTAGTTTTATTTCGAAGATGGGCAAAATTGACGCGCCCCTTCTGATACCTCCCACACAACACTTTCAAACGGATATTCAGAATCAGCTACATTTTGGTATTTATAAAAGTTTTTATAATTACATTAAGTGTAGAAAATATGGCGGGTTTTTTCACGCCTTTCCTATTATATTTTCCCCCATGAGTTGCTCTACTGTACATTAGGATGGGCCACGAAAATAAATTCCTGCGGACTACAAAATATTTTTTCACTGGGTCAAGCTAGCTGTGAGCTAAAAGCCCCTGAGAAAACATCTAAAACGTATGTTTTATCCGTGTAATTTTTTTATGTGGCAATTTTGTCCAATTTTTTTTTCTGAATTAATAATCCCTGGAAGCAATTTAAATTATTTTTTTTATTTTTGTCTTAGAATAACTCATTGGTAGAATTATTGGACGTTTATATTGATTTGTTGAATAACAATTTATATTTAAAGTGCTTTCAAGGTCTATTATTTCAGAATTTCTATTATTTGGGACAAAAATGCAACACAAAAAATTACACGGGAAAAACATGACTTTTAGACTTGATTTAGGAACGAAATATTATTATTATGGAAATTATTTTTCCATTTGCGACCCAGCCTGATATACATAACTTTAAAGTCTCAAGATAACGTTTTTTCAGCATAAAATTTGTATGGAATTTACTTGCTTAACAAGAAAGTAGCTTATTACTCTCTTAGTTACCGAGTAAGGTGGTGCCAGATTTTTATCTCTGATTTATTTAAATAAAATCAATGTATAAAAATGTTGCCACCTTATCACCTTTTGTTATGTGTTTCATTTCATATAAAATTTTGCACATTTTAGGAATTTATAAAGCTACAGGAGTTTGTGAATTTGTATCCCTTTTTGTCCGTTGCCTCTAAAGGTACGAAAATCCTCTCTGCTATGCTTGTTAAACACTCCGAATTTCGTGATTAGAGATGCAGCATTTAATTTTGTACCAAATGTATGTTTTTTATCCATTAATATCCCAAAAATCATTTATTTTGTGTCAGCTGAATTAGTGCTCTCATTAGATTTCTTAAAACATTAAAACGACAACAAAAGCGCAAAAATAAAAAAAATAAAATAATCCAAAATTTTGTAATTTTAATATTGCATTCATTTACTCTATTTGTGTAATTTTAAATCTTTATTGTGTACTATTAAATACAACTAGCGGAACCCAGCACTCGATATTCGAATGCAAGTTTTTGTGAATCTAAATCTAGATATCTTCTTTAAATTATTTTTGGATCAATATAAAAAAATCAACATATAAAACACATTTATATTTCAAGTAGCCGCTACTGCGAACGCGCAATAATTTCTCCACTCCTGTTATACTTATTCCCATTAGTGAAATTTTAATATATGTGCGATGGACAACCTATGTCCTTAAATATAACCGATATTTTATTTTTGTTTTGTCCGCATTACCTCAAATTAATCTTAAATTAAATGCTGTATCTTCAATAACAGAATATATTTCCGGAAATGTATGAACAAACATTACACTCTAGTTATAGTCGTTTCTTTGGTACCATTTTCATCATACTTGGAAAATTATTTCCCCTAAAGTAGTGTATTACGTGTAAAAACTACAACTCTGGATTGTATTATTATTTTAAGACCCTATCCCGTTTATCATACCAAAAAATAAAAAAACATTAAAATAAACCAAATTGTTTGTAAAAAAACTGCTATTCTGCAAATATCTGGGGCAATTTTTTTCCATTGATATATTATTTTTATGAATTGAGGGCATAAAACGCCGTAAAATGGTATCTCCATTTTCATATAATGCTTTGGAAAATCCTTTACCACGCCTACTTATTCCGAATTTCATAATTAACGGCGCAACAAATTTCGCCTCCCGATTTGACTTATTCCGCTCTAGAAACCTTATATTGTATCAGATTGTCTTCAAATTTGGCAAAACATCTTCTATTTAAACTAGGAACAACTATGGTGAAAATAGGTAAGATCGGCTCAGATTTATATATAGCTCCAATTAAAATTTCGCTACCGATTTGACTTTTTCTGCTCTAGAAACCATATATTTTAACAGATCCTCTTCAAATTAGGCGAAATATCTTATATTTGTACTAAAGAGTGATTTTTTTGAGGTTAGGATTTTCATGCATTAGTATTTGACAGATCACGTGGGATTTCAGACATGGTGTCAAAGAGAAAGATGCTCAGTATGCTTTGACATTTCATCATGAATAGACTTACTAACGAGCAACGCTTGCAAATCATTGAATTTTATTATCAAAATGCGTGCTCTGTTAAGAAAGTTCAGAAAGAAAGAAATTGTGTTCAGCGACGAAGCTCATTTTTGGCTCAATGGGTACGTAAATAGGCAGAATTGTCGATTTTGGAGTGAATATCAGCCAGAAGCATTGCAAGAGCTACCAATGCATCCAGAAAAAGTCACAGTTTGGTGCGGTTTATGGGCTGGTGGCATCATTGGACCGTACTTCTTCAAAGATGATGCGAATCGTAACGTAACTGTGAATGGTGAGCGCTACCGTGAGATGATATCCAACTTTTTTTTGCCCAAAATGGAAGAACTGAACTTGGTTGACATGTGGTTTCAACAAGATGGCGCTACATGCCACACAGCTCGCGATTCTATGGCCATTTTGAGGGAAAACTTCGGAGAACAATTCATCTCAAGAAATGGACCGGTAAGTTGGCCACCAAGATCATGCGATTTGACGCCTTTAGACTATTTTTTGTGGGGCTACGTCAAGTCTAAAGTCTACAGAAATAAGCCAGCAACTATTCCAGCTTTGGAAGACAACATTTCCGAAGAAATTCGGGCTATTCCGGCCGAAATGCTCGAAAAAGTTGCCCAAAATTGGACTTTCCGAATGGACCACCTAAGACGCAGCCGCGGTCAACATTTAAATGAAATTATCTTCAAAAAGTAAATGTCATGGACCAATCTAACGTTTCAAATAAAGAACCGATGAGATTTTGCAAATTTTATGCGTTTTTTTTTAAAAAAAAGTTATCAAGCTCTTAAAAAATCACCCTTTATAAACAGCCGTGGTGCAAATTGGTTAAATCGGTTCAGATTTATATATATAGCTCCCACACAAATTTCACTCCCGATTTTCCCACTCTATAAACCACATATTTTAAAAGATCTTCTTCAAATCTTTAAAAATATCTTATATTTCAACTAGAAACACCCATGGTGAAAATGGGTCAGATTGGTTCAGATTTACATATAGCTTCCATACAAACTTATTTCCCGGATAGACTTTTTCCGCCCCAGAAACCACGAATTTTCACCGAATTTCTTTAAAGTGAGCACAACACGTTATATTTGAACTGGAAGAACTTATTGTAAAAGTCACTTTAATCCATGTTTGGATATAGCCCCGATACAAATATTCTTTTCGATTTGACAAATCAGACCAGGTCATATTAGCCTATGATTAGGAAACATACAAAAAATCTTCCCGTTTTCGGATAGAAAGCGGCCCGCCCGACTTTAGCCTTTCCTTACTTGTTTTTGTGCTGTATTTTTGTCATTTTTTTTCTTCTGAAATAATAGACCCTTCAAATCACTTTAAATATAAATTTTGATTCTTGTCTCAGAGTAAGTTATTGGTCGAATTATTGGACATTTATAGTAATTTTAGGTGTTTTTTCAGAGTGATAATTACATTTTTTTTTGTATTTCTTGTTATTATTTTATAAAACGATGCCTACATGATAAACGTCGGAAGGATATTGAGGCCGCAGCGCTCATTTTTGTAAAAAGATTTTGAGTATTTTGGCTATGAAAATCCATCTCCTGTGTTAAATTATTTTACAATCATGGAGTCAGTGATTTCGTCATTTTTCATCCGATATTTAGGCATCATGTGAAAGGTATTGATTTCTTCTATTTATTTTTCATAATGTCTCCAAGAAATATGAGTTTTTAGCTGTCACCTTGAAAAACCACACTCAGAAAAATAGCATTCCTAAATCGGGGGTAAAATGGGAAAAACGGATAAAAATTGTACCAACCAAATGGCCACAGCTAGAATCATGGAATTCGGTGTATATATTCATCTGACTGCATAGACTCGCAAAATAAAAAGATTTTACCAAATTCGTACTTTTTTACTTATACGGCAAAAATGGGTTAGGTTATCTTGCACTGTGTTCGTGAGATATAATGGATTTATGATGTGTATAGTTGACCTGTTTGATTTTAATGTTTTGTATTATTGTCCGGCTTAAGGTCTCAAGTAAATAAAAACAAGATGTTGTTTGTTTATTATTTTATTTTTCAATTTTGTTCCCGATTTTTCGAACGACTTCGTCGATCATCCTCAGGGGCGTTACAATTTTAAAAAATCACAAAACTTGTGACATATAATGGATTTTTCAAAAATTGTACATTTGGAATTAAAACAGGATGTAAATACAACCAACCAAACGGATGTAGCTTTAAATGCACCCAATATTTGGAGTACTTAAGCCTTTTAAAAATTGCTGCCTTATATTTACTTTTTGAATTGACTTGAAGTATTATTTCATTATATAGTATACATAATATTGGTAGCTTTGCCTTGTAAGCGTGGTTTAAAATAATGAAAATTTTATATTTAATTTGAACTGGGATATTGACCTGGCTCAAGACCATTTTGCTTCTATATTTAATAGAATGCAAATTTATTTATAAATGGCATGGTGACATTTATTACTTGGCTGCAGACTACCACGATCATAATTTCGACCATGTCAAAAGTCTTTTCAAGTGGCTTCGCAGCGACTTTTCAACACCAAACCCGACCTCTATAAGGAGATGTTTCTCACAAACGAACGAGAAGCACAACTCACTTGCCGAATTTGCGTTTAAAAAATCGCACCAAGTAATAAAGTACACATGCCATCTTACATGCACCTCATTGAGTTGCATATGTAAGCATTTAGTCGATGGATTGGATTTTTAGCCGTTGAAAATTACAGATTATAATTTCCAAATTCGAATTTAATAACAATTATATTTTATATGTGTACGTTAGATTTCATTCAAATTTATAATTTAATAAAGCCAATTGCATAGAACATTGATGGACCTTTCCAAACCTGCCCAAATTTACTTCGTTAACTATATAACAATGTCAAATGAGATGAAAGTGCACATTTTATAATATCGATTAACCGATTGCATTGCAATTTATTCGTTATTCGAAAATGACGAATTTTTCATTTTTCGAACAAATATTTGAAAAGAATTCTTCGATTAATCGAATAAAAAAATGCAATCCATGGTGGAGGGTACATAAAGGTCGACCCGGCCGAACTTAACGCCATTTTCACTTTTTTTATTGCATATTGAATTATTATTTAATTTTTTATTTAATATAAACTCAAAAGAATTTGTTAGAAAAAGAAAAAAACAGATTTTCTGCTGCAGCAGATTGTGCCTGCTAAAATAGCAAACAGTTGTTTTTTGGAACAGAATTATACTCATATCTTGAAAAGAAAATTATATCATGAAAAATAAAACTTTATCTTGAAACTTTAAGCATATGTATAGAACAGTATGACATATAAATAAAAAGATACGAAGAACAAAACTTATTTTTAAAATTGTTGTGTTTATTTTTTAATTAAAAATTCCTATTCTTCCCCTTAACCATCATTGTCATAGCAGTAGTTAACAAAAATACGCATTTAAACCACTCTTAAAAGAGTTAACATTTTAAGATTTATTGTACATATAATCTCGAACACTAAAAAACTCTACAATTTTTTACAAAATATAAGTTGTATACAATATTAAGTATTATAATATTGAGCGCCCCTGTAGTCGAGTTGGTAGCGTGCTCGACTATCAGCGTGGGGGTTGTAGGTTCGATTCCCACCAGAGGCTCTGGTCTGTCGCTGCAATAGCTAGCTACAATGATCTTTGTCACCCCGGCTCAATCCCTGGACCCAAAATTATAATATAAATTAACTTTGTATTGTAATTCATAATAAATAAAAAAAGTATTATAATAATATTTTATCAATGTCTAATAATAATAATATTTTATAATGTCTATCATATTTCGTATGTTTTCTAACCTATCGTATTAATATGGTTATATTCGAAAAGATTCTCTATGTATATAAACTATTAAATGGGGCTATTCTGCACACATTAACCCACTGCAAGCCAATTGAAATAATTGAATATATTATATTCAATATATATATGTATATATACTTGAATATGAATATATATATATACTTGAAAGGTATTTTTTATTATAGTCATATTGTCACGAGCTAATAGAAATTGAAGTTCCGTCGGTCTGAATGGCTTTTAACTTCAAAACGCACATTTTGTATTTTGTCTTTATATTTTAATTACCAGCAGTAATTTTTAGCTGATTGCAAACTCTTCAGCAGTTTGAATGCTGATGCAAAACTGCAGATAAACTGTTGTTATGGCAGAATATCTGCTTTAATAGCAGAAAAAGTGCCTGCTGTTAATAACAGACATTTTTTCTTAGTGTACATATTATTATGTATTTTTTTAAATCATAATAAAACATTCTATTTTGATACTGTAACATTCCTACATATTGAATTATTATTTAATTTTTTATTTACAATACATATTATTATGTATTTTTAAAAATCGTTCATTTTAGACAATGCCATTTCAGTTTTGTACAATTAATGTAAATTTACACATTCAATGATGTAGTATGTGTAATGATGTAGTGCCCAATTTTCAACATGAATTAAACTAAAATTTAACCTTTTGTCTAAATTTAAATATCAAATGAGTAAAATTAAAAATTCAATGTTTACATTTCAACGTATCAAGAGTTAAATTTTAAACATTTCAATGTTTAATTTTACACATCTGATGTTTAACTTTAGATACGAAAGGTTTAATTTAGCGAATATAATAAAATTTTGTAGTGTGTAGACAACTACTTGCCTATCTTGATGTTAGCGAAAATAATCTAAAAAATGTTAGTGTGTATGTAACTAATTTTCCATATGGAAGATATTGCTTGTACTTACTATATTTACAAATTCGGCAATATACGGTGATTTTACATAATTTGGCTCGCACCAATCCTGAACTGAACTGCCCGGCCGAAAATATTCCCAGACCATGGTGATTTTTTGACAGTCGAGTGCACAAAAGAAAACTAATTAATTACCACTGCACAATTATTCAGACACGCTCAAATGTATTGTTTGAATTGTTATTTTTCAGATCAGTATCTTGATTAGCAAAGGCGCGAGTTTTTTTGTTTTCAGATGTGTAAAACCGCCACTAAATAATATTCCGGGTGTGTTATGACAATGATGGTTTGCTTTTGCTATGTTCTGATAGCGACGTTTTTATTGGTTTCTTGAAAACTATTTTGCTGTATTCTTTGAATATATATTTTTCGTTTTGCGATGTAAATTTCAAATGAATCTTTTTACAGAATTTAATATTTAGCTTGCTCTCTAAAATCTGTTAACACTTTTCTGTATTTATTATTGCGCTATTTATTTATTTTTATTTCGCATTTTTATTTAAACCATGCTCTGTAGACCATTCGCGTGCCCTCTGCGCAGCACACCTATCTTTAACTAAATTTCGCGTTCAACTAAAGTCTTTGTTTAGGAATTTTGGAGCTTTTGTTCTGTCTGTTATTGTTGTGATGCAAATCGTTTCGTTAATTATAGTGTTGCCAGGTTTTTTCTAAGATTTTAGCCTAAATCGTTAACAAAATCCCCTAACTCGAAGGAATTGCTAATACCCTAAAAATAAAACAAGTAAGGAAAGGCTAAAGTCGGGCGGAGCCGACTCTCTGATACACTCCACTTTCTATCCGTATACAATTTAATTCGGTGGAAAAGCGAAAACGGGAAGGAGTTTTGTATCCTGTAAATGTATGTGTTTGCCAAAAAAATGTTAAATCGGAAAGAAATAAGAATATGAGGGTATATTGAAATCTGGAACGAAATAGGTGAAATATAATATGTATAGTTTGGCCAAAATCGGTTAAACATTTGGGAGCAACATTTGTATTTGGGCTATATCTAAATCTGAACCGATCTTACACACTTTCACCATAGGTTTTTGTAATTGGATTATAAGCTGTTGTGCCTAATTTAAAGAAAATCAAATACAATATGTGGTCTCTAAAGCGGCAAAAGTCAAATCGTGAGCTACATTTGTATGGGGGCTATATCTAAATCTGAACCGATCTTACCCACTTTCTGCATAGGTGAAAGTGAGTAAGATGGTTCAGATTTAGATATAGCCCCCATACAAATGTCGATCCCGATTTGACTTTTTCTGCTCTAGAAACCACATATTGTTTGAATTTTCTTTAAAATTGGCACAAAATCTTATAATCCAACTAAAAACACCTATGGTGGGAAAATCGGTTCAGATTTAGATATAGCCCCAATACAAATGTTGCTCCCGATTTTGGCCAAACTTTACATATTATATTTCACCAATAAACATACATGGTGAAAGCGGGTCTCATCGTTCCAGGTTTCAATATAATCCCATACAAATGTCCTTTCCGATTTAACAGGATTCAAAAATCCTTCCCGATTTCACTTTTTTACCGAATTGAATTGTAATGAGATAGAAAGTAGAGTGCATCATATAGTCGGCTCCGTCCGTCTTTAGCCTTTCCTTACTTGTTTGGGAGATGCCCATATGTCCATATTTTGGTATAACACAAAAGTGGCCCCATTCTGCTCCATTACAGCTCTAGAAACTACATCTTACATCGGATCTTCATCAAATTTTGCAGATCATTATATGTTTCAACTAGGAATACCTACAGTGAATGAGAAATATATAGGCGCATGTTTTGGCACAGGCCTCAAGTGTTGTTATAGGCCCCTTTCAAATGTCCGTCCGATTCATCCTATTACCGCTGTATAATCTGTACTTATCATTGGATCTTGATCAATTTTCCAGATCATGTTATATTTACTTTACTCGGAATATCTGCAGGAAAATTGGACAAATTACTTTATTATTTACCATATTCATTAAATTTGACTAAAGATGCATTTATAGTAACTGTATAATTTATATGAACTACATAAAATTGCTCCCATCAAATACTTGGGTTTAGTAATCAAAGTGAGGTATATACGCAGGGAGTGGTGTAGGGTATTATATAGTCGGCCCCGCCCGACTTTAGCCTTTCTTTATTTGTTTTTTAATATTTTTTTTTTTTTTTTTTGAAGAACTCTTCCGAAAAAATATTGAAAAAAATATTCGCAAAGTTTTTGTATACAATTTTTTGTTTTTTAAATTAAAACAAGATTTTTTAATTGTTTGTTCTCTGATTTTCTCAAAATTTTTTTTATTTAAACACGCATTTATTCTGTAAATTTTGAGCCTTGGTTAAAAGTGGGCCAATAAAAATTACTATGTTTTAAACATATTACTTGGTTCGATTTTTTAAACGCAAATTCGGCATATTTTGTGAGAATCATCTCCTTATAGAGGCCGGGTTTGATGTTGAAAAGTCGCTGCGAAGCCACTTGAAAAGACTTTTGACATGGTCGAAATCATGATCGTCGTAGTCTGCAGCCAAGTATTAAATGTCACCATACCATTTGTAAATAAATTTGCATTCTATTAAATATAGAAGCAAATTGGTCTTGAGCCAGGACAATATCCCAGTTCAAATCAAATATAGATTACAGACCAAAAAAAATGCAAACGAAAAAACTAACATAAAAAAAAAATTAAAAAATTAGTTTGGGTAATTTTTTCAAATTTGAGAAGAATGA
The DNA here is from genome assembly GCA_947397865.1 of Polietes domitor. NCBI lineage: Eukaryota > Metazoa > Arthropoda > Insecta > Diptera > Muscidae > Polietes > Polietes domitor. Next base: position 141,798,904 of record OX377619.1, read on the forward strand.
AAGTGGTCTAATTCAGTATATCTTCCCTTAGAGGTAGCAACGTTATCGATTTTTATACTCTACACCTCCAGAATGGGGCTATACTAACTTTGTCATTCCGTTTGTAACACCTTGAAATATCGACCTGAGACTCTATAAAGTATATATATTCTTGATCGTCATAAAATTCTAAGACGATGTAGCCATGTCCGTCCATGAAACCACGCTAGCATCCAAACGAAAGGAGCTAGGACGTCCAAATTTTCCATAAATGCGTATTATAGTCGTAGATCGGTTGGGAATGAAACTGGGCGAAATCGGCCCAAAGGGAAATTTTTTTCCCTCACAAGGACTAAAGATACCCATAATAACCCCTAATAAAGAGTGATTTTTTTGAGGTTAGGATTTTCATGCATTAGTATTTGACAGATCACGTGGGATTTCAGACATGGTGTCAAAGAGAAAGATGCTCAGTATGCTTTGACATTTCATCATGAATCGTCTTACAAACGAACAACGCTTGCAAATTATTGAATTTTATTATCAAAATGCGTGCTCTGTTAAGAAAGTTCATTGCGCGCTTCCATTTTATGGTCAGTTTAATCGACCCACTGAAGCGGCTATTCGGGCTATTGTGACTAAATTTCGCACCAAATTTACATTGTTGGACATTAAACCACCAACACGCTTACGTAGAGTGCGAACTGAAGAAAATATCGCAGCTGTATCGGCCAGTGTTAATGATGACCACCAATTTTCGATTCGTCGCCGTTCGCACCAATTGGGTCTCTGTTACTCAAAAACGTGGAAATGCCAAAATTGGACTAAGCGGATGGACCACCTAAGACGCAGCCGCGGTCAACATTTAAATGAAATTATCTTCAAAAAGTAAATGTCATGGACCAATCTAACGTTTCAAATAAAGAACCGATGAGATTTTGCAAATTTTATGCGTTTTTTAAAAAAAAAAAGTTATCAAGCTCTAAAAAAATCACCCTTTACTTTAGAGTATCTAAGCATATTTTTTTAATATGTCTGCTTTTACTTACTTGATATTAGGTATGTGCATTCCCTCTATAACAAAAACGTGCACCACATAGTGATTTTTATTCGTAGGGGGTGAAATGGGGCAAAAGGGATACAAATGGTACATATTAAACGACAACAGCTAGAAACACGAAATTCGGTGTGTACATTCCTCTAATTGAGTAGATACAAAATATAAAAGTATTTTTTCCAAATTCGTGCTTTTAAGGGATAAAATGGGAATAGAGGGTTAAAAATTGTACCAACCAAAAGGCTGCACCTATAATGCTGAAATTTGGTGCATACATTCCTCTGAGTGCGTAGACACGAAAAATAAATGAAATTTTCGAAATTCGTACTTTTTGGGGTTAAAATAGGAAATAGGGGATGAAAAAGGGAATTCGGCGTATACTTTCCTCTGAATGCAAATTCGTACTTTTTACTTTTACGGCATAAAGTGTTTGAATTGTGAAGTTAGGTTATTTTGCACTATGTACGTGAGATAGATTAATATAGAATGGAAATACAACCAACTGTAACACCCACTATCTACCAATATTTATGGTAAAGAACAAAAAAGATTTAGCGGGTGAAATGGGACAAAAGGGATAAAAATGGTACCAATGATACGACAACAGCTAGAAACATGTAATTCGGTGTGTACATCCCTATAATTACGTAGCAATATAAAATAGACAGATTTTCGAAATTTGTACTTTTAAGGGAAACAATTGGAAAAGAGGGATATAAATGGTACCAACCAAACCGCTGGAGTTAAAATCATGAAATTCGTTGTATGCATTTATCTGACTACGTAGACGTGAAACATAAAAGATTTTTACGAAATTTTTACTTTTAGGCGGAAAATGGGGCGAAAGGGATAACAATGGTACCAATCAAAGGGTTGCAGTTAGAATAGTGAAATTCGGTGTGTACATTTCTGTGACTGCGTAGACACGAAAAATTAAGATATCTTTCGATATTTGTACCTTTAGGATGAAAACTGGATAAAATTGGAAGAAATCGGCACTGAGGAAAAATGACGACTGACAATACACCTAATAGTTGGAGTATATTTTTAATGGTTGCTGCCTCATGTTCACTTTTTGATTACTATTGCAGTATTATATATAGTAGTAAGTCTACTACTTAATTAATATTATAATAATGAAACGATGAAATTTCTGCAGCCATAAAAGGTACCTTTAGTATATTATATGTTTTCCATATTTGTTGTCAGATACTTACAACCGATAACATATCCGATCAAAGGTTTCTATGAATCTGTCAAAGTAAAGTTCGACAATCTGGTAAACAACAGAGCAAATCAAAAACAACAGAACAGAATTATAAACAGACAAATAAGTATGCTGAAATTAACATTTATTTACATATGTTTTCATTCATATTTCAACATGAAGATTTGTTGATGATGACGATGATGCTTCAACAACAACAGCTCTCAAACTATATCTGCAATTGGAGGTAGAAGCAGCAGCAGCACTAACATTGGTCGATTTCACAAAATTCATTTCATTTCTCCGTAGGGAATCTGTTGACTACAATGCTGGCTTGGCGATGATCACCGATTCTAAAACAAAGGAGCTTTTTGCAATTAACACAATTGAGCCGGGTGGATCACAACAGCTCGCAACCTTAGAACAACATTCTAACTGACATTTTCTGATAAATTGAAGTATATATCACATCGTACTAAATTTGGTAAGCTCTTTCGATTACTGCTATCGCCATAAAGATATACATATATTGCCATTCACGAGATATCCTTGTATGTCTGTGCAATTGTAGTTTTATTCAAATTAAACCGAAGAAATTGAAGACCTGTTTTAGGAAGGATTCCTAAAGGAATTTGTTTCACTGCATTTTCATTAATTCAGAGAAGCGATTCATAAGAACTCTCACAATGTATCCAAAATGAATAACTTTCAAAGTTATTAACGAAAAATGGCCCCATTAGTACAGTATTTTTATAACGCACAAACATTATCCAATGAAGAAATATTTGAGATAAAGACAGATTATTAAAATATATTACACAAAATATATTACACTCAGAAAAAAGTGAACCCTGAATGAGTTAAAATGAACTAAAATTTAGGAAAATTGAACTTCGTTGCTAAAGCAATATGTCCTAATATCAAGTTTAAACATTTCCTTTAAAGTAGTACATGCTTGGAACTTGATTCGTTCAATTTTCCTCAAACCAAGTACATTTTCATTAAATCTACGTAAAATTTTGCTGAAATTTTCCAGAATCTAAATAAATTTTTCCTTAAACCAAGTAAATTTGTACTAAATTTAAGTAAAATTTTCATAAACCTAACCCTTTACCTTAAGTGAGGACAAATTTGCTGTTTTTTTCCTCAAAACAAGTAATTTTATATTTACTTGATACAAGAAAAAGAGTGAACTTAAAGTAAGTCCAATTTACCTAAAATAATTCAAACAAATGACTTTGCAAAACTAATACAAAAAATGATAACATTAAATATTTCCCAAAATTTGCATGATACCTCTGCCATAAAGAGATGAGAGGTGATTACTCCATGATTGCTGCGAAAGCCAGATAGGCGCCTTCGCAGTGGTTGTTTAGAATAACACAGTGCAACACGAAAAAATATAACCATATATAATATACCACTACGTGATAAATGACCAAAAAAAGACCCGTGTCTCCCAATTTTGTCCAAAGTAAGTGCACTTTTTTATGGACCCCAAAGATTTGGGGCCTCGGTGTCATTTTTGCGAAAAAGTGATCATTTTCTCAGGCTCATATCTTGCAAACCGTTTGGAATTTTGATTTACTGTCTGAGTAAAAGTTGTAGCTCTTGTCATAATTTGTTATACCCTCCACCTCCAGGATGGGGGTATACTAACTTTGTCATTCCGTTTGTAACACCTTGAAATATCGACCTGTCCCTATAAATTATATATATTCTTCATCGTGATAAAATTCTAACATGATCTAGCCATGTCCGTCCGTCCGTCTGTTGAAAGCACGCTAGCATCTAAACGAAAGGATCTAGGACGTCCAAATTTTCCATAAATGCGTCTTATAGTCGTAGATCGGTTGGGATTGAAACTGGGCGAATTCGGCCCAAAGGAAAAATTCCCTCGCAAGGATGCGACACATTAGAAAACATACGAGATATGATAGATTATATATCATGAAAATGATTTATATAATCGTTAACATTGTAGAAATATTATATTTTATAGAAAAAATTCTAGAACTTTTTAGTTTTTGCGATAATCTATTTTATATGTACAATAAATCTGAAAGCGTTAATTCTTTTAAGAATTGTTTGTATGCGTATTTTCTATGAAAATGATGCTGGAGGTGAAGAATTGGAATTTTTAATTAAAAAATAAACATAACGATTTAAAATAGATTCGATATTAATTTTTTTATATTTATATCTCTACTGTTACAAACAGTTTCAGACTAACGATTTTTCCTTCATGATATAATTTTCTTTTCAAAATATGAATATAATTTTGTTACAAAATACAACAATCAACTGGGACAATCCGCTTTCTCTTTTTCATCAGAAAATCTGCTATAGCAGCAGTCTTTTTGCTTTATTTTAGTAACAAAATCTTCTGAGTGTAGACACGGGTCTTTTTTCCGTATATGGTTATATTTCCATGACTTAAAAAATTACAAATCTCTGCAAACGAACTAGAATTGCTTCTTAGATTAATATTCAGGAATTTTCTAAACAATTTCAAGTGATTTTTATAAGTTAATTAATACTTAAATATATGAAGAAATCGGCATAAATTTCAGTAAACATATTAACATAATTTTAATAAAAAGCTCATTTTTAAGTAAAATTTCCTAAATGAATTTTTTCCACACAAAAAAATCTTAATATTTTTCTTACTTAAATCCTTGGAAATTTGCTTCCAAACAAGTATGAATTTACTCAAAATTATTTTTTTTCAAATCAACACGGACTGTTGATATTGCGGCTACAATTTTAATAAAAGATTTTTTTTGAGTGAAGTTTTAACTTTTTATTTAGGGTTTGTTCTGACAGCTTAGTTATCCAGTCTTAAATAAGAACAGCCCTAATTGGTCGAAATTTACCTAATTCTGTTGCGTATTTTTCTTTCTGTATTGGTAAAACTTTGGCAAGTTTCAGATTATCTGGTTATAAAGAAGTATCTATGATAGGTTAAAAATTCTGGTTAGGTGTACATATACGTAATGTCCATACACTCAAACAACATTCTCGCATATATTCCATCACATACAAAACCTTTGGTTAAATCTAATTCCGAAATAATTTTATCTTTTTCTAAAGCAATAGTATATGCAAAATGAAATGTAGTTCGACAATGACTCAGCGTTCTGAATGCATTAATAGAATCTCCAGGGAGGCAAATCAATTTGCTACTTTAATGCTTTTGGAATTTCTAGAAAATATTGATTGAATAAATCTTAATTTAATCTGATCATCATCTACAAATCTACCGTAAGCTGCTTTCACTTTCACATTTCGCATTTCTGCCAAGACTCTCATTTCAGCTCCTCTTCTTGTAGTAGCTCTGATTCGAACTTGTTCCAGTTGTGTTTCATGTTGTTCTGGTATTTCTGCCGCTCTTGACTGTCACTCTCTCAATGCGATTATAATCTAATCGCATTTCATGTTTCATGCAAAGACCTTCTCTGTACAAGACAAGAAATATTACTCTTTGTCTGTTATTATCGGCGCACCGTTGGGCAATAACAGCGAATGTTGCTGTTAAAGCCATGTTAGCTTTTTACAGCAAAATATTAAAATATGAAAAACAATGGATACATACACAAATATACACGAAAATGAAATGTATATGTATATGTGTTTGATTGCTAACTGATTGAAATATATTTGAATTTCTTAGCAAAAACTTTTAAAAACAGTAAAATAGCGACAAACAATTGTGCTTTGCAGAAGCAAATGTTATTGCTGGCATAGCTCGGCCTCTCTACAAGTTAACAGACAAAGAGCGAGATTTTCCTAGATTAAAGTTGTCATACAATGCCAGATATAAGATAATAGGTGTCACGCCCACTTTTCCAATAACGCCAATATTTTGCATAACTATGCAAATTAATGCCGAATGCACTCATACAGAATTTCAACACTCTAGGTGCCATATACATAAGTGAAGATATTTGAAAATGCAGAAAAAAATTAAAATATTCTTTATCCGCTAGCATTGAGATCAAAATGTTAATAAATAAACAAGATTTCCTTCATTCAACAGATATGTAAACAATATGTACTTTTTGAAGCGTAGTAGCACACGGATACCCGTGTTATATTGCCTATTTTCACTACTGTGAAAATTTTAAGAAGATCGGTTTAGGCGTTTTGAGGTAATTTGAAATTTTTGTATCGGGAAAGATGAAGGTCGAATTCATGAATGGACCTAAGTGTGGCGTAATGCATTGCTTTGTGGTCTAAGCTCATCTTGTCAGTATTGTCTTTCTAATGAAACCGGTTTGGGTCACATCGGTCGGATGGTTTCAAAGTCTATAGCGAACATACAAAGAAACATTGTTTGTGTCTTATATACATATGTATGTATATAGATATAGATAGATAGATAGTTGATGACATAATATTTTTCGGTTTTATTTTACCAGTTTTTGTAGGTCCGTCTGACACAAATGATTTACCTGATCGAATGCAAATATTATTGTCAAAATGTAAAATTAAACAAATCCTCTCACAATATTCTATTTTTTTACATATGGGCATCTCCCAGTGGCCCTGACGCCTTAAACTATGCAAAAAACCAGAAAGAAACTGAAAAAGTCGATCAGCCTTTTTATACCCTCCACCTCCAGGATGGGGGTATATTCACTTTGTCATTCCGTTTTTAACACCTTGAAATATTCATCGGAGACCCCATAAAGTATATATATTCTGGGTCGTGGTAAATTTCTAAGATGATATAGCCATGTCCGTCTGTCTTTCTGTTGAAAGCACGGTAGCGGCCGAAGGAAATGAGCTAGGAGGTTCAAATTTTACCTAAATGTGTCTTATGGTTGTAGATCGGTTGGGATTGAAAGTGGACGAAATCGTCCCAGAGGGAAAAAATTTTCCCTCACAAGGACTGAAAATACCCATAATATTTAGAGTATTTCAGCATGTTTTTTGAACATATTAGCTTGCATTTACTTGATATTTGCAATGCGCATTCCCTTTATAGCATAAAAGGGTTATGGTACCCTTGTGTGAGTGATTTTTATTTGTAGATGGCGAAATGGAACAAAAAGGGATAAAAATAGTACCTATCAAACGACAACAGATAGAACAGTAGATACGTAATATAAAAGTATTTTTTCTAAATTCGTACTTTTAAGTGGTTAAATGGGGATTGAGGGATAAAAATAGTACCAACCTAACGGCTGCACCTAGAATAATGAAATTCGATTTATACATTCCTCTGATAGCGTAGACACGTAAAATAAAAGAACTTTCCAAAATTCGTACTTTTTGGGGATCAAATGGAAAAAGGCGATAAAAATAGTACCTACCAAATGACAGCAGCTAGAATCATGAAATTCAGAGTATACATTCCTCTGACTGCGTAGACAAATTCGTACTTTCAAGGGATACAATAGCTACAGGGGATAAAAATAGTACCAACTAAACGAAACGAAGCTAACATGATGAAATTCAGTGTGTACATCCCTCTAATTGTGTAGATACGTAAAATAAAGAGATTTTAGATAGTCGTACTCTTGAGGCCAAAATTGGAAAAAGGGGATAAAAATGGTAGCAACAAAATGGCCGCTGATAGAATCATGGAATTCGGTGTATACATTCTGAGTGCATAGCCACGTAAAATATTTTTTTCCAAATTCGTACTTTATTTTGTTGCTTTTACGACAAAAAAATAGTAGAATCATGAAGTTGTCTTATACTGCGTACGTGAGAGATAAGGTATTTTCAAAATTTATACTTTTGAAATTAAAATAGGATGGATATACAACCAACCAAACTTTATGAATTGAAGTATTATATCCATTATATATATATATATATATATATATATAGTATACAAATATTGGTAGCCTTGGCTTATTAATTAAATTTCGTATTTTCATACAGTTAAAATTTGTTACGGACATTCCTCTTGTAGCTTGGAAGTACCACAAAGAAAAAAAAAATTTTAACGGGCGAACTGGGACAAAAAGGGATAAAATATGGTACCAATGATACGACAACAGCTAGAATCATGAAATTCGGTGTGTACATCCCTCTAATTGCATAGACACGTAAAATAGAGGAATTTTTCGAAATTCGTACTTTTAAGGGATATAATTAAAAAGAGGGATAAAAATGAGACATACCAAACCGCTGAAGTTTAAATCATGAAATTCGGTGTATACATTCTGACTATGAAGACTCGAAAAAGAGTTTTTTCTATCTTTGAAATATATACTTTGTCTGTATCTGAAAATGCTTCTTTCTAATGGCGACTGACAATCGCCTAATATTTAGGCATGTTCACTTTCACAATTTCAGCATTTTAGTTATATATAGTAGTCGATTTTAAACAATGCGCATAAGTATACATTATAGTTTGAAATAATAAACAAATATAGTAATGTGCATAAAAATATCAAAATTTTCGTAATGTGGTACTTCTATGTAAAGTCGACATCCTTTAATCTGCTGGTAATTCTGTGGAATGCACTCCGTGGTGGAGGGTATATAAGATTCGGCCCGGTCGAACTTAACGCCTTCTTACTTGTTAGTGTTCTAAAGCTCTTAAAAGTACTACATTTTAAAAATATATCGTCAGGATTTAGTACAAATTAGTACAAAATTATAAACAATTTTACAATAATTGAAACGGACGCAACAAAGAAACAGAAATACTTTTGAAGCTCTTATAGAAATATACAAAGTTCAGCGATTTTTTGAGAACTTTGTTTTTCTTTATATATATGTAAATGAATGTCAGAGGATATATGAAATATGAGAATCATCTCTTGGATTGTTCTAATTGGCTACAGCAGAAATACGGACGCTACAAATATTTCCACGCGTAGTAAAAAAGTAGTAATTTTCGTTATAACACTTCAACTTTTAATAACAAGTAAGGAAGGTTAAAGTCGGGCGTGGCCGACTATATGATACCCTACACTTAGTCATTATACCTTATGGTGTAGGATATAAAAATGTCATTACATTTGAACCGGGTGATATACGACGCAGCTATAATAGGAGAATATACTACAAATTCCATACTTCTATCTGTATTTGTAAGAAAATTTGAATACAAACTTTGAATGCGAGGTATATACAAATCTGAATCGATCTGACCGGTGTGTAGCAAAGGTTTTCTAGTTGAAATATTAGACGCTTTCCCAAATTTTATGGAGTGCTAAATATGTGGCATCTAGAGAGGAACGAAAGACCCATCGTTAATTATACCGATCGACTTAGAATCACTTTTTGAGTCGATTTAGCGATGTCCGTCCATCTGTCCATATATTCTTGTAATCAAAGTCCAGGTCGCAATTGTTGTTAGAACTAAATGAAACGTTGCACAACGAAGTTTTATGGGATAAGGACGAACGCTATTTAATTTGAAGCAAATCGGTTCAGATTTAGATATAGCTCCCATACAAATTTTGCTTCCGATTTTACTTTTTCCGCTCTAGAAACCACATATTTCAACAGATTTTCCTCCAATTTGGCAAGACGCCGTATATTTCAACTAGAAACAGCTCTGGTAAAAATAGGATAGATCGTTTCAGATTTATATATAGCTCCCATACAAATGTCTCCTCCGATTTGACTCTTTCCGCTCTAGAAACCACAAACTTTGACAGATTTTCTTCAAATTTGAACAGATTTTCTTCTAATTCGGCACATCAGCTAATGTTTCAAATAGAAATTACTATAGCGAAAGTGGGTCACATCGGTTCAGATTATATATAGCTCCCGATTTGATTTTTTCCGCTCTAGATACCACATATTTAACACTCCATAAAATTTGGGAAAACGTCTAATATTTCAACTAGAAAACCTTTGCTAAACATGGGTCAGATCGGTTCGCATTCAAAGTTTGTATTAAAATTTTCTTACAAATACAGATAGAAGTATGGAATTTGTAGTATATTCTCCTATTATAGCTGTTCAAATGTAATGACCTTTTTATATCCTACACCATAGGGTATAATGACTAAGTGTAGGGTATCATATAGTCGGCCACGCCCGACTTTAACCTTCCTTACATGTTGTTATCTAGCAAGCTGCTCCCGGCTTGAAGAAAAACAGCTCTATAGAATCCAATTGTTCTCGGAATCGGAATTAAAATTTAAAATAGGATTACGCTATACGATTAATGACACCAATTCATATCGGTACTTGTTTTCAATAAATAATCAAATTTGAATTGGATTCTGCAACAGATTTTAATTCCGATTCCGACATTAATCGGATTCTATGACATAGCATAATTTATTTTTGTTTTGGTCGATTTCTTTGAAATAAAAAACTTTTTCTGTATTTGGAGATCATTGAGGATTTTCCATGTCTACTTTAGGAATCATCTGGCAAGCCTGCTCCCACTTTCATTCTAAAAAAGATTTATAAAACATAAAAAAATTCGTATAGGGTATGGTTGCGAATTTAGGGAGTCGGTAATACATTTGGGGACTCCTTGGACCAGTTAGAAAGGTGGGAACAAAATTTAATAAAAATTTAGTTTTTATATTTTAATTCTTAAATATTCCCTTTGAAAGGAGTTTTTTTGCTTTTCTTGAAAAAAGGGTCCAATTGGTCCATCAAGAGAATATCTAGAGGATTAAGATTTTGCACAAAAAAGATCCTCATACGATTCCACAGTTCTGACAATAAGAATTCTCTCAGACATTAACTTACAACATTTGTATACCCTACACTAGGGTATTATGTCTTTGTGCATCACTTTTTGCCGATTTAGCAATGTCCGTCTGTCTCCGTCCGTTCATCAATTCTTGTAATCAAAGTACAGGTCGCCATTATTGTTCGATTGACACAATTCTTCGGCCCAAGGACAATCGCTATTACATTTGAAGCAAATCGGTGCAGATTTAGATATAGCCCCCATACAAATGCTGCTTCCGATTTGACTATTCCACTCTAGAAACCTTAAAAGTTAACCGATTTTGTTTTACAGCTTATATTTCAACAAGAAATTTCATAGGACACATTCCAAAATCCTCGTATAAAGCGGAGGATATCATCGGACTTTCCTTACTTGTTTTATTTTTCTTTTGAAGTTTAAAAATTATTTAAAAAAATCGCAAGATTTTTTTAATTATTTTGAGGTGTAATAATTATATTGACAACATAACACGGTGTATAATTTCAATATATGTATATCCCTTATATCTTGCTTATAGACTTGTCACATTGCATGTGAAATCTAGCTGAAGTGACATAATAGCTTTGTCACACTGCATACGAAATCTAGCTGAAATGACATAAGGTCGATTTGGCAATTGAAAATGTCATTTCAGCTAGCTAGCATGCAGTGTGATAAGGCAATAAGATCGATTTACAAATGTCAAATTTGTATGGGATCTGACATTTCTAAATCAGCCTTATGTCATTTCGGCGAGATTTCGCATGCAGTGTGACAAGGCTATTAGATTCATTGTCAGAATCGTTCACCCTGCTGCATTTTATATTGCAGCAATAGAGATATTATGGCTGTTTTTCTTTAAGACTGGATTACTAAGCTGCGATAACAAAACCCTAAATAAACAATTAAAATATCAATCAAAATAAAAAAATCTTTTTTAAAATTGTCGCCAACCGCAATGTCATTGTGTGTGTGGAAACAATTTTGAAAAAATAATTTTGTGTTAAAAATTTTGGACTTAGCCTGGATATTTTTTTGAAAATCTATGTTGATACGAATATTTATATTGTATTCGGCGACAATGTGAAAAAAAATTGTTTTTTTTATTTTGAGCAAAAAATTTAATTTTTATTGACGTTTTTGCTATCGCAGCTTGTTATCCCAACTCAAGAAAAACAGCCTATTACTCCAATTGGTTTGCGATTTTCTTCTTCACTCAAATGAGCTAAAAATAATAAAAAATCGATTTGTTTTAATTTTATTTTTTCCGTTATAATATTTTATTTTCGTTTTTTATTATTTAACGTTCGATAACTAAGTGAGATATCGATAACATGACGACCATTTTTTTCTTATTTGAGGTCCTCTTTCGAAAAATATAGTTAGATCTTGGCGCCTATTTTCACTTTCACATTAAAAAGCTGCTTACTTACATAGCCTTACATGTTGTGAGTGAATGACGTTTTCATTCGCTTTGCTTTCTGATGCCTGTTAGTAGAAGGCAAGCGAACGTTTAACATTATGTGTTAGGCAGTAAGTGAGTAGCAAACGTCAAAAACTTTCATGTTAAACACCATTTGCTACATAGCATATTTTTAATTTACCTCGAGAATACATTTTTTTGGACATATGAACGGCCCCGTGAATCTGGACAATTCAGTTCATTTAGCAACCCTATCCCCTCTAGCCGGCGAGACAGAAGCCGGAAAAGATGCATGCGTGCTGCTGCTGATCTGCTCTGCTCTGCTCAAAACTTGCCTTGAAAGAGATCTACTTTGAATAGTTGTATGATGCATAGTTCCGCAATAGTGCAAATAAGCGAGTTTGCACAAACTCATTTGACTTTCTGATAGCAATTTTAATCAAGGAAGTCAAAAAACAAGAAACAGTCAATTTAGGAATATAACACTCGTCGCTCACTTCTATAGCTCGGCGAATTCACTCTCATGCGTGGGTTGTCTAGTTAGACCGGGATTTATGGTTGAGAATTTTTGATTTCTTTCACAAACTTTTCAGCTTAACTAAATTTCAAGAGTCAAAATTGTACGGGAACTGACGCTACAAATCTAGCTGAAAAGGCTATTAAAGTAATTTATTCGATTCACAATTAGTGACTTACGTTATTACTCCTTCGCCTGAAAATGTACAAAATGAACGTACCTCTTTGCTTTTTTACATCTCAATCTCTTGGGCAATCCAATATATGACGCATACGTTTTGTACGAATTCGCCGATGCGCTTTCTTCCTACAATAACGTGTGAGGGTCACGCTACCACACATTTGCATATAACTGTTTAGCGTCAGCCGGGAATGTGATGGCTTTCGCTTTTCGGTGAAAGTGAAAGAATATCCACTTTCACATCAATTTTGTCATTTTTCTTTCCCCTGTTTATGCTCTAATAGCCTTGTCACACAGCATGCAAAATCTAGCAGAAATGACATAAGGTCGATTTTTTTTGATATTTGGATTTTCAGTACTAAAATGCCATTCTAAATGAAATGAAAAAACCCTACACGATCAATATTTGATATGTTTTACATTAATTTCTCGAGTAAAAATATAATTGCGCAAAAATTAATAAAAAATATATGGATTTAAAAAATACTTCATTTTATTACCACATTTCAGTTCCACTTTCTTGTCTCATTGAATTTTTTTTCTTGTGGAAAATGACATATGGTAGGTTCAAAAATGTGAATTTATTATTAAAATGATCAAATGAATGTCCATTCAATTTTTGCATACAAAATATAATTTGTTGATCATTCATTTCCAAGTCATCACACCTACTTGTATAAGCGCGGATTTTATTGAAACTTCTAAGAGAGCAAGTGTTAGAGGAGCGGAAAGAAGAATAAAATTTTAAATTTTACAAAAAAATAAAGCAGGTGAAAATTCTATTAATTATTTTAGCCAATTTTCAATCAATGTTCAATTCTTCTAGTGAAGTCTGGTCAGTCTATGGCGCAATGATAAATGACGTGTGATTACACAAGCGTTTGGAAACCATTCATATTTTATTAGCAGGATCTTCGAGAAATATTTTGATACATTCGTCCGACAGACATCGGCGACAAGCATATGTACAGAACCATGTTATACATGTTGACAATACTTTTTATACCATCCACTAGGGTATTATGTATCTGTGCATTTGTTTGTAACATCCAAAAGAAAGCGAGATAGACCCTTTATTAAGTATACCCATCGACTTAGAATCACTTTTTGAAACGATTTAGCCATGTCCGTCTGTCTTTCCGTCCGTCCATCTATTATTGTAATCAAAGTACAGGTCGCAATTATTGTCCGATTCTAACAAAAATTGGCACAAGTGAGTTATGTGGACTAAGGACGAACCCTATTTAATTTGAAGTAAATCTTTTCAGAGTTAGATATACCCTCCAAACAAATGTTGCTCCTGATTTGACCACATATTTTAAGCGATTTTCGTCATATTTGGCACAATACCTTATAATTCAACTAGAAACATCTGTGGTGAAATTGGGTCAGATCGGTTCAAATTTAATTTCACTGACAATTTGACTTTTTTCCGCTCTATAGACGACATATATAGTAGCCATACAAAAATCGTTCCCAATATCACTTTTCCCCGAATTCAATTGTAAAGAAAGTGTAAAGTTGTATAAGAAAGTGGAGGGTATCATGCAGTCAGTCCCGCCCGACTTTAGCATTTCCTTACTTGTTTGAATAGAAGCAATTTATTACAACGTAAAAATATTGTGATTGTCTTTTTAATGATACGCATATTGTCCCAAGCTAATATAAAAGGAGATTCGAGCTAAACTCGCTTATGGACGCTTATCTATTTTTATATTTTAATTAACAGCAGCCAATTTTAGCAGACTACAAACTCTTTAGCAGTGTGAATGGTGATGTAAGATTGCAGAAAAACTGCTGTTATAGCAGAAAAGTGTCTGCAGATAGGCTGCTGACAATAACTGCTTTTATTAACAGACTTGTTCTCTAAGTGTAGAACTTTTAATAGTTGCTTGAAAGTAGATACATACATATATATTTTGAAGAAATATTACACGAAAAACGATAGAACTCCTCGGCGCTATAATAATTGCAGAAAATTGGATATGCTTGTTGACAAAGTATGGATCTAAATATGATGTCTAGTGAGTTTTGGGGTTTTTAATTTATACAGGACATGAGTAACAAGATGTTTAGTCAAAATCTTTATATGCATATTTTGATTAAATGAAAAATATTTGGAAATGTTTCTTCGTTTTTATAATCTTAATTATGTATAAATTCGAATAACAAATACAGTTTTTTGTACTTGATGAAATGCAAGAAGAAACACCTACAAATTTTAATTCCAAAAAAATTGGTATTTTAGAGTTTCGTCTTCCTACGTAGATCCAAGTAACTGAATTTGTTGTTTCTCTTTTAAATACTACTTGTTACATATATACAAAAATAAAAAATATTAACTCTGAAAAATATTTGACACAAATGAGAAATATGACAAAAATGTTCAGTAAGTTAAAACTCATTTCTTATTGTTTCGCAACTTTAAAATAGATTTTAAAATAGAGACCTACACGCAGAGAAAATTACGTATAAACGAACTTTTAGACACGTGAACATCGTTTTTTGAGTTTCTTTCTTTGTGGGAAAAATTAGTTTGTTTGCGGTAAACATGTCATCACTTGTTGTAAATGAACAAAGAGAAATATTTTTCATGATTTTATTGCAAAATTACCATTTCAGACGAGTTATTTTAAAAAGAACTTAAAAATGCTATATTTTATTGCTTCAGAAAGTCTACAAGGTTTTAAAAATGTATATGTTCGAAACCTCTCTAATTCTAGTTTCAGTCGCTTGATTGGTGTCAAATATATGTCAGAGCAATGTATTTCACTATTTTAGCTGCAGCCGTTTGGTTGGTACCATTTTTATCCCCAAACGGTCGATTTTCCGCCTAAAAGTCAAATTTCGAAAAATTCCTTAATGTTTTGCGTCTGTACAATCAGTTGGATTTATACATCGAATTTTATAATGTCAACTTCAACGGTTTGGTTGGTACCATTTGTATCCCTCTTTATACCCTCCATTATTATGCCTTTTTGCATTTGTTTTTAACATCCAAAAGGAAGTGAGATAGACCCATTGTTAAGTATACCGATCGACTTTTTGAATCGATTTAGCAATGTCCGTCCGTCCACCTATTCTTGTAGTCAAAGTACAGGTCGCTGTGGTACAAGTGAGTCAGGTCGGTTCAGATTTAGATATAGCCACCATACAAATTTTGCTCCCGATTTGACTTTTCCGCTCTAGAAACCATATTTTGTTTACAGATTTTCTTTAAATTTGGAACAACGCCTCATATTTTGACTAGAAACTGGATAAAATCGGTTGAGTTTTATATATAGCTTCCATACTAATTTCGCTCTAAATTTGATGATTTTGATCAGAACATGTAATATTTCACATGGTAACGTACATTGTGGTCCATGATATAAGTTACATGCCAAAATCCACACCGAATTGCCTTACTTGTTTTCAATTGTATTCCTTAAAAGTACGAATTTCGAAAAATCTTCTATTTTACGTGTCTACGCAATTAGAGGGATAGTGTCGTATCATTGGTGCTTTCACGCTACAAGAGGAATGTATGCAACAAATTTCAAGTGCATATAAAGAAGGAATTAAAAAATTGTTTCAATAGTCTAAATATTAGGGGAAATTTTTTCCCTCTGGGCCTATTTCGCCCACTTTCAATCACAATCGATCTGCAATCGTAAGGCACATTTTGAACCTCCTAGCTAATTTCGTGCGTGTTTTCGTCAGACGGACATGGCTAGATCGTCATAGAATTTTACCACGACTCAGAATATATATACTTTCTGGAGTCCCCGATGAATATTTCAAGGTGTTACAAACGGAATGACAAAATTAATATACCCTCACCCTTAGGTAGAGGGTATTAAAATTATCTTCCCCGCATAAGGATTCAAAAATTCCTGACAAAAGCGATCAAAGAATATGCTTTAGGAATGATTATATTTGAATGCATCAAAAACCATACCTAAATAAAATATTTCATCAAGGGATTTAAGTTGAAGTTTATTAGACCTGTTTGATTGGGCTTACTAGCTTACTATTTGTATGAAATTTACTCGCCTAACAAGAAAGTAGTTTCCTCCTATCTGAGTTAACGAGTAAGATGGTTCCAGATGTTTATATGTGTTTTATTTAAATGAAATTAATGGATAAAAATGTTGCCACCTTATCAATTCTCTTAATTGTGAGCATTTAAGACCAATCGAACAGGCCTATTAATGAATGCAATGCAGAAACATATGATTTCAGTCATTTGGCTCCTTATGCCCAGTTTTTTTGGGTGGATATTTAAATTTCCAACAATGGAAGCCGTATCTTGGCAATGATTCGCACAATATTTTCTTCCAAGGTGTCCAACGTTTCCGGTTCATAAAATAATCTATGACTTCACATAAAATAATCTATAGGCGTTAAATTGCACGATATCGGTGGACAATTGACAGCTATATTTCGAAAGAAAGAAATAACGCCTTCACCAAATGATTCATTCAATAAGTAGATTTATATATTATATATTATTTATATTTATATATATTTAGGAAATATAAGACAGAAATCTTCAAAAAAGCTTAAATAGCATAAATATTGGTAGATATTGGGTGCTTAAGTTGGTTGTATTTCCATGCTATTTCAATTTCAAAAGTACAAATTTTGAAAATCCATTATATGACGTACACAGGGTAAGATAACCTAACATCATGAGTCAACCTATTTTTGCCGTAAATGTAAAAAATTACGAATTTGGAAAACTCTTTTTATTTTGCGTGTCTACGCAGGAATGTATACACGGAATTTCATCATTGCAGCAGTAGCCATTTAGTTGGTACCATTTTTATACCCATTTTCCATTTTACCCCCTTAAAAGTACGACTTTCTAAAATCTCTTTATTTTACGTGTCTACGCAATTAGAGGGATGTACACACCGAATTTCATCATTCTAGCTGTTATATCCCGCTTGAATTGCAACGATATGGCAACTCTTTAATTGAACTTCACTTGTCATATTGTTGATTTCTTATTAGTTCGTAAGCTTTGTAATTGAATAAAAGAGTTAAACGATTAGAACGCGTGGTTTCAATTTCAACTATTCCATACATAATAATTGGCGACGAGGTGAAGCTAAAGTTATTTAAAAAAAAAGTAACAAATACATAAAAAGCAGACCCAGCCATGAATGCTGAACAATTTCAACAATTATTGGATACCTTCAATAAAAATCAACGCGAGTTATTGGAGCAAATAAAAACAACTCCCGGCTCTCTACAAACAACAACACAACAAAGTGCGCCGCCATTGCAGGTGTTGCTGCCGCCATTCGAAAATTTCGACGAAAGTAAGGAAAACTTCAAATTTTATCGCCAAAGATTTGAAAATTACCTAACAATGAAAGGCGTATTTTCAAATAAAATATTGTGCCAGCAAATGCTCCTAAATTCCATTGGATCAGCGCATTTTAGATTGTTGGTATCATTGGTTGCACCCAATAATATAACAGAGGTGGAATACGATGAATTGGTGGCAAAACTCGAAACACATCTTTGTCCTAAGAAGAACATATTGGTAATCCAGCATAGATTTCTTTCAACGTACCAAGGCGAGGAAGAGACACTGGCGAATTATGTGGCATTGCTCCGGCGTGATATAAAGGAAGGCGAGTTTGTTTCTCCATGTGAGTGCAGTGCTGACATCTCTAATATTTTTCTTCGAGCACAATTCATTAGAGGACTCAGAGATAATACTATCCGGGAACAAATCCTTCAATCTGAAGAATCAGATTTTGAAAAAATTTTACAAAAAGCAATATCTTTAGAAGCTTCAAAAATTGATAGCCGCGAACTCAATTCAAAACAACCCAACGGCATGAGTGATGTGAACAAAATCTACCCCAAGTTTAAAAATACAAATCAGCGTAGGAATCGATCAAGGAACCGCTCATTATCAAGACCTCCGGTACGTTCAAAATCAAAAATTAATTTCACAAAGTTGGGAATTGACCATCTGTGCATACGTTGTGGAAAAGACAACCACAAAACGAAGGATTGCCGTACTAACCAACATAACCTCAAATGCAAGGCATGTGGGAAAACAGGTCATGTCCAACAAGTATGCCTCAAAACTTTAATTAATTCTTCAAATAATAACTCAATTTCTCAAAATGATTACTGTGAGGATTCGATACACAAAATTTATGGTATCAATCAAATTGTGGATATTTACTCGAATCAAGATTGCAAAGAAAATGATGTGGGGAAATACTACATAATTGTTCAAATAAATGGACGACCTCAGAAATTTGAAGTAGACTCAGGTGTAGGGTTTACATTAATTCCAAGGAACCAATTTGAGCAGCTTAATATTTCTACAAGACTCCAGCCTTCTTCAATTGCATTTCGATCGTACACCAAAAATATTGTGGTGCCGGATGGTAAAATTAATGTGGAAGTCGAATACAATAATCGTCGATCAGTTGAGGAAATGTACATTGTACCCGATGAATACGACGCACTTTTGGGACGAATCTGGATCAGACATTTGAACATCAATCTCCAGCAAGTAGACATTCAGAGTTCATGTAAAATACATTCAGTCCAGATTAGTCATTTGTTTTCCATTTCTGATATAATTAATCATTTTCACGAAGTTTTTACAGAAAAAGTAGGATGTATACCAAACTTTGAAGTGACTCTTCAATTGCGTGAAAATGCCAAACCCGTCTTTTACAAAGAACGAGAAGTACCATATGCACTTCGGGAACGAGTTGAAAGAGAGCTCAATGAGTTGGAAACATCTGGAATTATTTCGAAGGTTGAAAGAAGCGACTGGGGATCACCACTGGTTATAATTCCTAAAGCCGACGGTGGAGTAAGACTCTGTGTCGATTATAAAGTTGGCGTGAACCCGCAGCTCGTTTCCTCAAATTTCCCAATACGTCGAATTGATGAAATTTTAAACAATCTGAAAGGGTCAAAATACTTCTGTCGTCTTGACCTGTATAAAGCGTATTTACATCTTCGAGTGAGTCAAGAATCAAGTGTAATTCAGACGATATCAACACATAGAGGAACATACATGGTGAATCGACTTTCATTTGGGATAAAGACAGCACCATCTGAATTCAATCGAATCATCGAACAAATATTATCAGGGCTAAAGAACACTATGTCATATTTTGATGATATTATTGTGCATGGTGCAACAGAAGCAGAATGTAGGAAGAACTTAATTGTATGTCTCCAGCGACTCAAGGAACACGACTTGCATCTTAAATAAAGGAAATGCTCATTTTTTCGAACACAGATAGAATATCTTGGACACGTCATCCAACACAACAAAATTTCTAAATCACAGGACAAAATTATGGCAATTGTTAACATGGCGCGTCCATGTACAACTGACGGTGTTAGACGATTTTTAGGCCTTGTAACGTATTATTCAAGTTTTGTACCGAACATGTCATCCATCACGTTCCCACTGCGTCAACTACTCCAGAAAAACACAAAGTTTTATTGGTCTTCCAACTGCGAAGCTGCATTTTTGAAACTAAAAAATATAATATCCAGTGATACCGTTCTGATGCCATTTGA
Source organism: Polietes domitor (assembly GCA_947397865.1). Taxonomy (NCBI): domain Eukaryota; kingdom Metazoa; phylum Arthropoda; class Insecta; order Diptera; family Muscidae; genus Polietes; species Polietes domitor. Next base: position 141,819,474 of record OX377619.1, read on the forward strand.
CCCACAACTTCCAGTAATTGGTGCATGTGATGCAAGCCCTACAGGAATAGCTGGGGTGTTATCACATATGGTTAATGGCATAGAACATCCAGTGGCGTTTGCATCCAGATCTTTAACACCTGCAGAAAAAAATTACAGTCAGTTGGATCGTGAGGCATTAGCCATTATATTCACCATTGATCACTTTTTCATGTATCTTTATGGCAGGAAGTTTCAACTAGTCACAGATAACCGCCCGTTAACGCACATATTCCATCAACACAACAAGATGCCGGCAATAACATCAGCCAGGTTACTACGGTACGCCGAATTTTTATCAGGGTTCAATTATGATATAATCTACAAAAAAGGATCGGAGCATACCAATGTGGATTGTTTATCTCGCGCAGCACAAATGGAAGGGAAACTATCTACCGACAAATATATCAACGAAGAAGTAAAGCAACTATGTTTTTCATCCATATTCGAAATATCTAATGAATACATAAATGCTGCGACATTGGCGTCAGAAACAGCCAAAGACCCATATCTTTCTGAACTTCTGTCAAATCTTCTCAATAACGATGACAAGGAAGAAATCTATACGCTAAACGATGGCATAATCTTCAAGGGCCAACGGGTTTTAATTCCACGAACACTTCAACCGAAAATTCTGCAAGAACTACACCATACACATCCTGGAATAACGAAAATGAAGCAACTTGCCAGACGTTATTGTTTCTGGAGAGGAATTGACCGCGACATAGAGAGAATGGTAAGGTCATGCGAGTCTTGTGTACACATTCAGTCAAAACCTGCAAAAGCCCCGCCTCATCAATGGGAGGAACCAGCCGAAAACTGGGAAAGAATACATATTGATTATGCAGGGCCTTTCATGGATAAATTTTTCTTAATTGTTGTAGATTCGAAATCCAGATGGGCTGAAGTACGGATAATACGGGATGCACCTACAACACAGACTTCAATAAATCTCCTCTCTGACATATTTGCTACTCATGGGTTTCCGTCAATTATGGTATCCGATAATGCAACCATTTTTACTAGTGATCAATTCAAAGCATATTGCGAAGCAAATGGAATTTTCCAGAAATTGATAGCTCCAGGACATCCTAGTACAAATGGTTTAGCAGAACGCAATGTTCAAACCATCAAGCGTAAATTGAAAGCTATGTCCACAGAACCAGGATCTCTACAAGAAAAAGTAAACGAAATTTTGCAAAGATACCGCGCAACCCCTCTCAGCTGTGGAAAAAGCCCAGCAGAAATTTATTTCAATAGAAGAATTCGAATCCGTCTTGATGCACTGAAACCAAGAATAAAATTCAAACCAACAACTCCTGTTCCTGGTGTACGTCAGATAAGCGTGGGAGAAACAGTCCAAGTTTTACACATGAAAAATAACAAGACGGTATGGAAGATTGGCACTGTTTTACGTAAGTATGGCGAACTCCATTACCTGGTAAAGCTCGACGATGGCTATACACTGAAAAGGCATATAGACCAGTTGAAAGCTTGTAAAGTTCAACCACGGAAAGTTCATTTTGCACCGAATATTGAAAAGCAGTCTTCAAACCAACAAACCAATGATTATTCAAAATATTTCGTCGAAACTGCAGTTCCTCAAAACCAAGATAATGGAGAAATTCAAGAAGCTGAACCGTCAAGTAGTCAACTATCTCAAGCAACTCATCGTCCTCCACAAGATCCTCAACGTCCTCCACAAGATCCTCAACGTCCTCCACAAGATCCTCAACGTCCTCCACAAGATCCTCAACAGCAAGTAGTCCGCAGATCTGAGCGACTACGAAATAAACCAACATACTTAAGAGACTACATAGATGAATAATTACGCTCCGGAATATTTAAAGTTATAATATATATATATTCTTAAACTGTTTATTTCTAATAAAATACTTCAAAGTACATTCCAGTAATCCTTATTAAGCGTGGGAGACTGTTATATCCCGCTTGAATTGCAACGATATGGCAACTCTTTAATTGAACTTCACTTGTCATATTGTTGATTTCTTATTAGTTCGTAAGCTTTGTAATTGAATAAAAGAGTTAAACGATTAGAACGCGTGGTTTCAATTTCAACTATTCCATACATAATACTAGCTGTAGGCGATTAGATGGTACCAATTTTATCCCTCTGTTTCCATTGTATCCCTAGAAAGTATGAATTTGGAAAAACAATTTATTTTTCGTGTCTACGGAGTCAGAGGAATGTATGCTCCGAATTTCATGACTTTATGGGTATTTTCAGTCCATGTGAGGGAAAAATGTTTCCCTCTGCACCGATTTCGCCCAGTTACAATCCCAAAAGATCTATAAGACGCATTTATGGAAAATGTTGACGTCCTAGCTCCTTTCGTTTAGACGCTAGCGTGCTTTCAACAGACGGGCAGGCGGACGGACATCACTGATCGTCTTAGAATTTTATACTTTATAGGGTCTCAGGTCGATATTTCAAGGTGTTACAAACGGAATGACAAAGTTAGTCTACCCCATCCTGGAGGTGGAGGGTATAATAAAACATGTTTAGTAGGTGACTGTTATGATATCTTGCGCTTGTTCTTTGTTCTTTTTAGCACAGATTCTGCAATCCGGTTTCATTAAGCAATGCAAAATGCAAAAGCTTATATTTTTATTGCCAAAAAATAATAAGCGAGTTTGGACGAACTCGTTAAATCTGAATTTCTAAGTGGAATTTTAAACTAGCAAGTCAAAAACAGCCTAATTTACATAACAACAAATTTGAAAAATAGAACAAGACTTTATAAACAGTTGATAATTAATCGTAGCTCTTTTGACGTACGTCTCTATTTTTATAGATTTCACATTTTGCTTAAAAGCCCGACAACTATACCTCGCAAATGATAATTTTTATAATTGTTTTCAATATTCCGATACAAAACTGTTACTTTTACTGAGCAACGATAAAGTGCGAATAGGGGTGGTTCAACTAAATGTTACACGTGTCAAATTTGTATGTGATCTTACATTTACATCGACCGTATGTCATTTAAACTATATTTCGTATGCAGTGTGACAAGACTATTAGGACAATTTCAGCTCGATTTTGTCTGCAATCCTGAAAAGCTATGCGGTCGATTTCGCTTTGATTTGTAAAAATGCTATTAACGGCTACTATGAAGAGCTACTTCAACAATAGGCATGTTCGTCGTATCGAAATGTTCAATGTCCCAAAATCAACATACAGACAATGCACATTGGTTCCAAATCCATTTGTATGGCATACAATTTTCTTTCTTTTATAAAATTTGTTTTATGTCTAAAATGTTGCTATTTTTACCAATAAAGAAAAAAAAACGTTTTCTTGAAACTTTAAGCATATGTACAGAACAATATAGCCAGTTAACAATTTTATTAACAACACTTTTTAGAATAAATGTTATTATAAGGGAATTTATTGCCACTGAAAGATATTGTGATTGTCTTTTTAACGATACGCATGCCCCAAGCTAATATAAAATGAAATTCGAGCTAAATTCGTTTTCGCAGTCAATCTGGCAGGCTTTTAAATTATAAACGCTTATTTGTTATCTACTTTTATAATTTAATTATCAGCAGCCATTTTTAGCAGACTGCAAACACTTTAGCAGTGTGAATGCTAATACAAGATTGCAGAAAAACTGCTGTTATGGCCGAAAAACTGCTGTAATAGCAGAAAATTGCCTGCTGATAGGCAGCAGACAGACGCTGCTGTTAATTTAAGTGTATTCATTTTACGTATTGTCCAACTGTTTTTCTAACATTTTAAGAGATTTCGCACTCGAATTTGTTTTATTAGAAATTCTGATTTCTTAGCTTTATTATGGCGCTAAAAAAAATTGTATGTAATAAACATTTAAAAAAATACCTTTTTTAAAAAAATGTAAGTTTGGACCTTGGTTGGTTGAAGGGGACCCCGTTTTTCTGGGGGTAACTATTGCCTGTTCGAAATTGCGCCCTTGGAAGATAGGATACATTGAGTCAGTTTTTTAGTTCCAAAACGCGAATTACTCATTTTTCTTATCATCTTGTGAAAAGTAGTACTGCAACTCATTCAGGAGAGTATTAAAGCAGGTTCTCTGCCGTAACTACAGTATATCTGCAGTTTTGCTTCAGCATTCAAGCTGCTGAAGAGTTTGCAGTATGCTGAAAATTACTGCTGTTAATTAAAATATAAAAACAAAAAAATACATAATGAGCGTTCTGAAGTAGGAGTTACATGTAATAACTTTCTTTCTAAAAGTATTGTTAATATATTCAATTGGCTTGCATTGAGATAATGCGTTTAATCTTTCATATTGATACGAAACAAAATAGCATTTTTTAGTTTTCGCGATAATCTATACTATCAATAACAAAAACGTTAATAAAAATTTAATTTTTTGCTCAAAATAAAAAAAATATTTTTTCACATCACTATAATATAAATATTTGTACCAAAATACATTTTCAAAAAAAAAAATTATTTTGTGTTGACTTTTTTGGACATGTTGTTGGCGACAATTATGAAAAAGAATTTTTTATTTTGAGTGAAATTTTAAATTTTAATTTTATCGCGGCTTAGTTATCAAGTCTTAAAGAAAAACAACCCAATTATAAGTATGATAAATTTGAAAGTATTAAATCTTTTATTTGTTTGCGTATTTTTATTAAATACTGCTTTGCTAATTCAAAATGCTTACGTTTGATAGCTTATTTGTTTTTGCCCAATATATTTGACATTGATTTTTATCTATCGTATCTTCTGAACGGTAAGCTTTAGACAAAAATAAAGATTTTCCCCATCTTCAGAGGACAGATATTACCTTATATACAAATTTTCAGATATTTTGTTTACCATAAAATTTATTCGACACGGAAAGGGTTAATGTTTCACGATTTTTTCGATCATTATATAATTTTCTTTTCAAGATATGAGTATAATTTTGTTTCAAAAAAATAGCAAACAACTGTTTGCTATTTTAGCAGGGGCAATCAGCTGTCTCTTTTTCAGCAGTCTTTCTGCTTTCTTTTGTTTGCCTCTGTACGAAATATAAATCGACAATTGTTTTCTCGCAAAATATTAATTATTTATGAAAACAATCATTGAATTATATTCGGATTGTTTTCTCGTGTCAAGTTCCTCGGTCGAAGGACTGCTTAAGTCAAATGACTTAAAAGTTGATGAGTTGTGTAGACGACTTTTGGTGGGATAAATCACATTATTCCACTCCAACTTTCAAAAAAACGTATTGAAAGTAATTTCCCGCGTTTACACTTATCACATAATAATAATACGAAATTCAATAAATTAAAAACATTTTACACGCAGTTTTAATTTTTGCTTACTTTATTTCGCATTTCCTTTGCTAGCCTCGTGAAATATAACCCTGATCGCAGAAAAAGTGTGGAATTTTTTACAAATTTCAAAAAAATATAAATCGAACAGACTGTCAAAATCTACGAGCGATCATCTCACGAAACTTTGTGGTTTTGTTTACACTATACGCACTTTTCACACGACTGGATCGCTTAATGTAATGGCTGCTTTATCGATATTTTAGTCAAAAACTCATGTTTGTTTCATGTGTAAACACCCATTTAGCTATAACACTGTTTACACTTTAAGAGTTATTGTACAACTTGAAAATAGATTATGACGAAAACTTAACAGATTGAAAATAATGAATTATATAATATTTTAATTAATTAATCTCAATACTAGAATCGAATTCCAATATGTACAACAAATCTTTATATGCAAACATATTTATAGAGATTTATTGAAAAATAAATCTTACTGTGTAAACTTCCCTTAGAAAAACAACACTGTGTCCTCTTTTCCATGTCCTCTCATTCTATACATGTCAAATCCTACATTCTGTACACCTTCTTCAATCAACTCTGCACATCTCATTCTACTCCCTTATTTAGCAACTCACTCATTCTTTCTCAAGCGAAAAGAAACAAAAAAGTTAAAATTATAATAAGAAATACAAAATACTGAAATAAATTATTCGTACAAAAACATAAGAAATATGTCATCTGCTATATATTTAGAGAATTATTTGGATGGTAAGTCCGAAAGTTTAAAAAGGAAAATAAATGTTTCTTAAGCTTTCACAAAACAAATGAACACAATCCCTCATCCATGTATTCATATAAAATAAAAATAAAATTCGTCTTAATTTTCCATTTTCCAACAAACTACTCCACCACCAACCTCAATCAACATCCATTCCATCACAACAATTGTTATAATTTTAAAAATAATCACAAACCAATGAAACCGACACATAAAATTACCAATTGTTCTACTACTGAAGTATTATCCAATATAGGATTAGAGTCCTTACCCACTGAGTTAGAAAGGAATTTTAAGCTAATGCGTAAATTGGATGATAGGGCACAGACTGCCATGAAAAGCATCGATAGCCATGCCAAAGAATTTATGCGCAAATTGGCCGAAGGTTCTACGCAAATGACTGAGGAAGAGCGAAAGGAGCGTTTGGCCGACATACAACAGTTGTTCATTAAGGCCAAGGAGTACAGTGACGACAAAGTTCAATTGGCTATACAAACCTATGAATTGGTGGACAAACAAATACGACGCTTGGATAATGATCTGGCTCGGTTTGAGGGTGAGATCCAGGAGAAAGCATCATCGACGCGTGGCAAATCGGAGGAAGCACAAGTTAAAAGTAAGTCGAATATATATAACTAAATATGAAAATATAATGATGTTCTCTTCCAGAAGGACGTAAGAAAACGAAAGACACCAAGGCAACAGGTAAAAAGAAACGAATAACATCTTCTGATGATGAGGCCAACAATAGTGCGATGGTTGCGGCTGCATCGGCGGGTGGTCAAGGAGGTAAAAAGAAAAAGCAGAAGGTAAATCAAGAAAAAGAAACTCGCAAGGGGGGTCAAAAGGTAATTCATCTCATTCATATTTCATCTTTTTTCATAATTTTCTTACGTATTTTGAAATTATGTTTAATTTTTATTTATATTAGATTTGTCTTTGCCTAATTTTCTTAAACTGGTGCAGTTGCAAAGCCAATTTTATTTTAATAATTTGCGAAAACTATTTCAAAACATACTAATTTCTTCAATTTATGAATGAATCAATGATTTCATTGTACTTCCAATATGTGATGACACGACGATGTTTCTAAGTAGAGTTCGTTTCATTACCCTCACATATTAGGATTAACAAATTCCCGTATAACCCCAATACAATTAGTCTTTAAAATATAGAATTTTTATCAGGCCCCGAACCGGTGATGGGGAAACATTTAACTTTATAATTGATAGTTACAAAGTGATACGTGAATCAATACTCGATAGGGAGAAATAATCACTAACTGCGGTTAAAACTTGCAAATGCCTTTTGGAGCGACTATGATCACGGAAAATAATTACAAATGATTCAAAATTGATTTTGCAGATAGTCGGGATAGAAACAAGAATCATTCATTCGATGTGAAGAATTTACGATCAAAATTTAATTTTCTGTGAAAGAAGAAAACAAATAAGATATTGGGATATCATATTAGCATACTGGTAATACCTTCACTGGAGACTAGTATCCAGCAATTATTTTCATTAGTGTTAGCACGATTGAACTTCTAGAAGATGGAAGCACCTAATATTGAATGGTTATAATTAATGAGGGCATTCCGACTACATATGTATAATTACAATGCAAATCGCATTCATACACAATCTTTGATTTCGACTGATAGACATAAAAAATATGACTATAATAGCAGAAGAACTATGTGAAAAAGTGCAGGGAAATTATCAAATCATGTTAGCTGTTATTCTTTGAATATAAATATGAGATTATAACAATTTTCTCCAAACCAAACTGCCTTCGTACAATTTTTTATCGCATTCACGCATTTTTTTCATATTTCATAAGTATTGCATGTTTATCTGACAATTGGAAAATCTTAGATTACAAATCTTTTTATCGAAATACTATTTTTTCACATTCATCTACAAAGCAGAAAAACGTCGATTTGGATGATTCCGAAAAAGAATCCTGTCATACAGCGGCAACACATCCGAGCGATGTATTGGATATGCCGGTTGATCCAAACGAACCTACCTACTGTTTGTGTCATCAAGTTTCGTACGGTGAAATGATTGGGTGTGATAATCCAGATGTAAGTGTTCATACGTTTTCCTCATTCTTCAAGAATTGTACTAATGTTGTGTTGGCGTCTTCTTTTCATTCCAGTGCCCGATTGAATGGTTCCACTTTGCTTGCGTAGGGCTTACCATTAAACCCAAAGGCAAATGGTTTTGTCCGAAATGCACACAGGATCGAAAAAAGAAATAATTGTTCTTGTTCGTTCTTTTTTATTTGTAAATGCTAGTTTAAATGTGTAGTGTTAGAACTTTTATACTATATAAGAAATGTTTTTAAAATAAATGTTAGGATTTATAGAAAATAACATGCAAAATATATTCTTAATTTCACAACAGTAGAGTACAGCCGCATGGCGGAGCAAATATGACGGATACTTATATTTTTTCATAGATTATAAATCTTCCCAGTGACTTAATTTATACAATATATTCTTTTTCGTTCTTTGAAAAATGAGAGCTACTCAATAACAGAACTTCAGTTGGTCAAAAGAAGGAGAAATTTTGAATTGAATTTTGTGAAATTACACGTTTTCTTTGAAATTACTTGGCACAATGGAAAATTCACAAAAATAAATATCCATTCGTTAAAAGCCCGTTTAAGTAAGTGTCTGATTCTATTACTTATTTTCGTTCGTCTGAGGCGAAATCTATATGCCACAGGAGTCTATAGAAAAATCACTCAATTATTACGAGAAATATATATACCACAGGAATCTATAGCAAAATCACTCAATTATTACGAGAAATATATATACCACAGGAATCTATAGAAGAGAACTCAAAGAGCTCGTAGCTCTCGGGAGGGAAATTTGTGTTGCAGCTATATATATATAAATCTGAACCGATCTTTCTAGTTGAAATATAAGATATATTGCCAAATTTGAAGGAGATCTGTTGTTTCTAGAGCGGAATAACCAAATCGGGAGGGAAATTTGTATGCGAGTTATATATAAATCTGAACAACTTTCACTGCATATGATTCTAGTTGAAATACGTTGTTTCTAGTGCGGAATAAGCCTAGCCAGGAGCGAAATTTGTATGGGGGCTAAATGTGAACCGATCTAACCCATTTTCATCATAGGTGTTTCTAGTTGAAATATAAGATATTTTATCAAATTTGAAGAAGATCTGTTAAAATATGTGGTTAGTAGAGCAGAAAAAATCAAATCAGGTGCTAAAATTGTATGGGAGCTATATATAAGTCTGAACCGATCTGACCCATTTTCAACATAGGTGTTCCAGCTGAAATATAAGATGTTTTGGAAAATGTGAAGAAAATATATGTTAAACTATATGGTAACTAAAGTGAAAAGAGTCAAATCTGGAGTGAAATTCGTATGGGGGCTATATCTAAATCTGAACCGATTTTCTTCAAATTAAAAAGCGTTCGTCCTTACCCCGAAAAACTTCGTTGTGCAAAGTTTCATTTGGTTCTGACTACAATTGCGACCTGTACTTTTATTACAAAAATAGATGGACAGACAGAAAGATGGACATTGCTAAATCGACTCAGAAAGTGATTCTAAGTCGATTGGTATATACAACAATGGGTCTATCTCGTTTCCTTTTGGTGGTATAAAAAACTATTTTTAATCTTGAATAACTCAAATGATTAATTCTAAGCTGGTATAGTTTCAGAACGGTAAATATTTCGAAAAGCATGAATAAATTTATATGGAGATTCGAAAAGAATGAATAAATTTATTTGGAAGTTCGCTTATTCTCAAAAATTAATTCGATTGAGTGAATCTGTAGCTACTTGAGTGTTTCGACAGACACATGCTACCGCCCTCTTGTACAAAGTAGCCGAACATAAATTGCTGCATCTATCTTTCTATCATAGACACAAATCATTGCAACGGAAGATGTATGTTCGACCACTTTGCACAAGAGGGTGGCAGAATGTGGAAACACTCGAGCAAATTTGTAGAAAAATTTATCATGTTTTTAGACTGTTCTCAACTTATATCATGTTATTTAGACAAGAGTATGATAACAGAGGCCTCAAGGTCTGAATAGATATTTGGAAAGAAGACTTCAAAATAAGAAAAAAACATTTTAAATGTTGTCGATAACTCGCTTAGTTATCGAGGTTAAATCGAAAAAAGGTCGAAATTCTGGATAACTTTCGAGTTATCGAAACCAAAAATATCGGAAAAAGCTGACTTTTATAGTAAAAGTATTTCTTTAAAACGTCGATAAAGTTAATTTTTTACTCAAAATAAAAAATATGTTTATACATTATCGTCAACTACTATATATATAAATATTTGTATCATAACAAATTTTTAAAAATATTTTGTGTTGACTTTTTTGATCTTAGCTTCGATAACAATAAATTTGACTTACACCGGATAATTATCCAGGCTAAGTCGAACATTTTCAACATAAATTTATTTTTCATACAATGCTCAATGCAATGTCAATGCTGTTGGCGACAATAATCCAGTCTTACAGAAAAACAGCCCCGATAAATAGAGCCCCACTGAATGTGAAGAAACATTCAAAAACTTCAAAACCGAAAATAAGCTTTTTAAAAAATTAGAACAAACCTCTTTCCGGAAAAGGACCGCCTTTTGACATCTCTACTGACAAAGTTTCTTCCGATAAGGCGAACTTAGAGCTGAGCTTCAATTGAACTTGAGTATTTTATTCGGTTTCGAAAGCAAATAGAAACAGCAACCAAAAAAAACGCAGACATTGTACAGTGACCGAAGGGACCATTGAAATGTTTTCCTACATAAAAGGTGTCTTGCCATTTCGTTGTATCGTTCGTACCTTTCGAAACGTTTGGTTTTGAATCCCTATTTAAAAATAAAAGAGTATTTTTCGCTACAAATTCAACAAATTTATTTTGTCTAATTAAATTTTTCAATTGTTAATGTTTTAATTTGTTTTTATAGAAAATCTATATTTTATCTTATATTCTCCATTCGATATACATATATATTCGTTCGTTTTGCTGTGAGATCAAAAACCAAAATTAAAAAAGATTTATAAAATTAAAAAAATTTTGGAAACTTATTTTCGTTTTTAACGGGAAAACTTAAACTGTAAATTTAAAAAATGCATACTTTTTTTTATAAAAATGCAGAAATATTGCACGGAACACAAGTGGGTTAAAAAAAGAAGAAATAACAATCCATAACATAATGTGAACTCATTTTCGTGAACAAAAAAAAAATAATTTCAAGTGGGTTCATTTGTTAGTTTTATGGAGAACCTAGAGAATGTTATTTTTTTTTACTTTTTATTAAGAAAATACGATTGAGTATTCTCAGGTGTAGTAGTTGGAGGGGAAAAGTAAGGATTTAAAACATGTCGTGTAATTTTGTAAGTCTTGTTGATTAGTTGCTTTTTAAAATTGCAATTTGAAGAAAATGATTCAAAAAGAAATTAACGATTTTGCAGAGAGAGAGCGTGCTTTTGGAGACTATGAAAAGAATTAAATAGATGAACAAATTTCTTGTATTCACCGCGTTTAGAAAACTTAGAGAATAGAATAATATAGGTGATTTCAGTCATAGGATAGATGTGGAAAATATCTATATCCATTTATATTCGTTTTATTATTTCAATAAATCTATATTTTCTATATAAAGAAATGTTAATTATCTACATTTATGGTTGATGATTCCTGATTGTTTCCTTACTTGCACCTTTAAAGATTTGATTTGATGATTCTAGAGTTTCTTCAAGTCATAATGAATTCTTATAGACTGAATCTTTATAGACTCCAATAACTATTATAAAGCTTTATATTATCACCCCATGTAAGATACTAAAGGTGATGTTATTGCCCAAGTTTGTAGGTTATATTTGACACATTTTGAAAATATTTATATGTTCGAAGCATTCCTCCATTACTATCATATAAGCTCGAAAACATTTCAATATAATATCCTTGTAGTTATCTGAGCTATAATTTGTATCTATAGGCATTTGCAGTTGCATCTCTCTCTCTATTGCCAATCTATTCTATTTTGTCAAAATTTAACAATTCCATATAATAATTTACTTTTCCTTTTCCTTCAAACTTTCATTGACGCGATTCCCCAGAAATTTCTTGAGCCAATTATCCCTAGATTTATTGGCTGTATATTCCTCATTTATCGCCGTGAAACTCTGGAAAACATCCTTCATTGTCAACGCCTTTCGATATGAATAGTTTTTCGTGGCATGATACATATTATGCAATACATCTGGCATTTGTTTTTGCGTGACCCAGGACTTGACGCTTTGTGGTATGGGTAAACCGGGATCATCGTAATAGGTCAACACGTAATGAACACCAGGTTCTTGGAAACTACGGAACGGCTTTAGGACCATAAAACTCCAGTAGTCTGTGACGCGTACCTTGTTCGCGTACTGGGGGTAACTGGGGTGAGTTGTACCACGATTGGCAACCATCATGACTTTACTCTTGTCATCGCAAACAAAACGGCGACAATAGACATAATCGCGATTACTGAACAATTTGGGCCATTGCATTTCCCAATAGATGAGATGGGAGTTGGTGCCCGGTAAAGGGTCCTCTTCAATCATATGCAATGCAACTGCGGTATTATCCCATTGTTTGCGATAATCCAAATCAACTTGAACATGCATCAAGTCGGCGGCGGAAACGTCGTTGAAGCGAGCATATACTTTATACGAATACATTGCTGTTCCTTCCTCTCGCCGCCAAATGGAGAACTGATCCTTGCTCATGTAAGGTTCCCAAGGTTGTTCTTCGGCGTTTTTAATTACCGCACTACCAACGAAAGAGGCACCTTCCGTACTGCCCTTATCGAAATTCAAAGGCCTCCTGCAATTCCCTCTGGACACTTTGCCACTGGGTGAGGTACATTTCTTATTGCCCACCAGACAATAGCAATATTTCATTTTATTTTCTTTGCATAGGGCACAGAGTTCATTGTGTGATAGTGTATTGATGAATTCTATGTCGCCTTGGCAGGACTCAAAGTTAGATAAGCTCAAACGTTCCTTGGACCAGTCGAATGCCGAACCTGTGCCATTTACCGACAATCCCATGGCACCAACGGCACTTAAGAGCAAACTTCCCTTAAATTGTGGTAGTTGTCGATGATAGGAACGTATTAGCAGCTTCAGGCCTTGAGGCCCGTAGACCCGGTGATAAAACGTAAAAAGTTGCTGGAGTCGCCGGGAACGTTGGGCTAAAATTGATTCGCATTGATAGCACCAGGCTTTCAAAGTGGCATTCGAACTACGCTTTATATTCAACACAATGCGTTTGAACAACATTTTCGAAGCAAAAACACTTTAACTTTCTTTAGCACATTTAAATCGGGTCAACTTAGAATTTTCTACAATCGGAAAGTGACATCAAAGTTGTCTTCTTTTATTGCTTGCATAACATTGCACGAACTCACGCCTCTTGCTAATGCTGGTGTGTGTGTAGTTGAAGTTCCTACGTTTGGGAATCGTTGTGATGTTTCGTGATGAATATCGCAAAATATATAATTCTTTGTTGTTTGTATACGCTTTTATATTGTTTCGAGCAAAAGATTTATTAATAAATTGAAAACAATGAATTTTGATGTTTTTTCGTTCGACCCGAAATTGAAACTTGGGTACATGTGCACTGTGCACGCACCGTCAAATTAAATTGTCACAAATACTAACACAAATAAAATGTAAACAAATGAATGAAGGAAGAACAAGATCAGAATTTTTCGTTCGATAGAGTTGCCAGATTTATGTTAATATTTTCGATTCTAGGGCTGTTTTTCTTTAAGCTAGGATAACAAACGTTAATAAACATCATCTAACATCAAAAACGTTAATAAAAAATTATTTTTTGCTCAAAATAAAAAAATCTTTTTTAAAATTGTCACCAAAAGTAATATCAAGTGTGTGTGAAACAATAACTTTTCAGACTACATGAGAAATCGATACATCCATACAATTTTGTCATTTTTAAAACGAACTTGAGGTGAAATCGAATGATTCCGCATGAAGTCTGAAAAGGCATTATGCATTCGAAATCGAAATGACAAATTTGACATTTGAAATTCGACCTAATAGCCTTGTCACACTGCATGCGAAATCTAGTCGAAATGACATAAGGTCGAGTTTCAATGGTACAAAATTGACATTTGAAAATCGACCTTATGTCATTTCAGCTAGATTAGATCGCATGTAAAAGTAGCTCTTAGTTGTGTTGCCAGATTTTTCCTGTTAATCAATTTAAGAAAAACCAATGTGTAGCGACGTCGCAACCTTATCAAGTCTCTTAATTGTAAGCTAGTAAGCCCAATCGAACAGGCCTATTATTTGAAGTTGCACTGCTTCTTTCTAGAAATTCACAACAATAGGCCTGCTCGATTAGGCTTACTAGCTTAATTTTTGTATGGAATTTACTCGTTTAACAAGAAAGTGGCTTACTACTCTCTTAGCGTTGCTGCCAGATTTTTCTTTTTGATTAATTTAGATAAACCAATGGACCACAATGATGCCACCTTATCAAGTCTCTTAATCGTAAGCTAGTAAGCCCAATCGAACAGGCTTAATGTTGACCAACACGTTTCATCGTATAGAGCCCACATAATAGTGCTGTTTTTCTTTAAGCCGGGATAACAAGCTGCGATAACAGAAACTTTAATAAAAAATTAATTTTTCTTTCAAAATAAAAAAATGTTTTTTCACATTGTCGCCAACTACAATATAAATTTATGTATCAAAAGAAATTTTCAAAAAAATATTTTGTGTCGACTTTATTGGACTTAGCCTCGATATCCATCATTTTGACTTACACTGGATAATTATCCAGGCTAAGTCAAACATTTTTAACACAAAATTGATTGACACACATTGATATTGCTTTTGGCGACAATTTTAAAAAAGGATTTTTTAATATTGAGTGAAATTTTAACATTTTATTTAGATTTTTGTTATCGCAGCCTAGTTATCCTATATATATATAGTCCTAATCCCGAAAACACTAAAACCACGTTCCGAACATGTGGCATGTTCCTTTATTGCCCAATGCACTGTTGTCCAAATTGGTATCAGAATAAGTATTACTATAAATATCAACACATCAAGACACATCGTGGTTGTCTTGTTTTTATTTTGGTTATTCGATACGAATTGCGTGAATTTCGTAAAGTTTGCAAAATAATTAATGAAATCAATGAAAAATTGAGAAAATCGCATTAAAAACTTTCCACGATGGCTATGAGAAGACCACGAATAAAAGCGCAGGCTAATATTCAACTAAATGCTAAACGCAAGTCTAAAGCAGCAGAGACGAAACCGAAAACTAGTGAAAGCAATAGTACTGTTACTAAAGATGCTTCCGACACTGGCAGAAGAGAGGAGGAACCATATTCCATAAAAGAACAAATAAGTAATGCTGAAGAAATTTCCATCAACGATAGCAATCCTAAAGAAAATTCCGAAAAAGAGGTTAAATCTGATGCGAGTGACACGACTGCAAGTGAAAATAACCTAAGCAATGTGGGTGATAAAATCGAAGAAGTGAGGAAGGGTGGGGTTGTTGGCGATGAATCTATAAATAGTTCGAAGGCTGGAAATCTCAACAAGAAAGATGAGTCAAATGATTCGGATGCATTTAAATGTCCTCCCAAAGTTGAATACCAACGTTCCATAAGTCATGTTTCAAATAACGGGACAGATGATGTTTTCTACTCGGACATAGAGGAGAATGCCCTACAAATGGATCTTCAAAAGTCGCCAAATGGCTTTCCAATGTCACCTTCCAAGAATCAAACAAGGCAACGAATAAAGGCTACTCCCGTTTTTGGGCAAAGGCGAAATAGTTTCGTTGGTTCATCTCCATCTCCTCACACATCAGGGAGTGATGAAACCCCAAGTAATAATGCCAACAATGACTTTGCTGTACCTACACAAAGAAGGGAAAGACATCTTTCGGGTTCAATAAGTACAAATTCGAATTCCAGTTCATCTTCCCATCACCATCATACTCCCCATAAGTATCTGCCAAATGGTGTAGTCAATGCCGGAATGGGCCGTGTACGCACTGAATCTGGATGTTCGGTATTTTCAGATACGAATGCCAGTTCTCACAAAAGCCGTAAAACGGATGAACTGAAACTAAATTTAAAACGTGAATTTGAAGCACGATTTATGAACGGCGTTCCCGATAAAGCTTCATTGAAAATGTCCGACTTAATATACTATAATCCTGTTACTAACCCAATGGAGCAGAGACCTAATCCAAATATTAAAGTAGAGAATAGTGATACATCTTCCACCGACATGAAACCTTTCAAAGAGAAAAAAGAAAAGGATGTTGATAAACCTGATGGTGACATCGAGGTCATGCCGGTGCCCCAACTTAAACTCAATTCCAATGGTGAACTTATATTAGATGATAAATCGTTGGTAATAGAGACTACTGCTGAACAAGAGGCACGCAAAGTTTTAGCAAATTCGTCACTGATTTATCTCGATGAGAATACCGGCATGAATGGTTTTTATTCAAGGCAGAAAAGAACTCGCGACTGGCCGTCATCGGAAACAGTGAAGTTTTATCGTTGTCTACAAACTGTGGGCACTGATTTCTCACTTATGGTACCCCTATTTCCAAACAGAACACGGCGTGATTTGAAATTAAAATTTAAGAAAGAGGAACGTATCAATGGTAACTTGATCAATAAAGCGCTGCTGTACCCAAAACAGTTTAATATTGAAGAATTGAAACAACAAATTGACGAAGAGGATAGAAAACGCGAAGAGGAAGCAGCAAAATATAAACAACTAAAAGAGGCTGCTGCAAAGGAGGTGATGAAAAAGGTAAGTAGACATTTGTTGTATTGCTTATATTGTATATTCGACCAGTAAGTGTAAGTAGGGAAAATATAAAAGCTAAGATGTGTTCAAAAGTATATGAAAATGTAAAGTTTTCAATTTTCGTTGAATATCCATTGCTGACATGTCTTCATTTTTCGCCAAATATCAAAGCCATTCCTTGTGTTGCATTGAATTTTTATAACACAAATTCATTATATTCTGAAAAGACAAACGACTTTTTTGATATACGAATTTACTACGACTTAATGGCGATGACTTGACACCTTACCACATACATATGTGCGGTTCAATAGTGACTATGTACCTAATTACTAAAGGTGTGAAGATATATTTGTAAATTAGGTGCGTCCTACACGTAAGACGCAAACCAGTAGAACGAATAATAAAAAATAGTTATTTTCATAAAAACAATAACAAAATTATTTGCCAACAGCATTTTCACTTCATCAATTCATCGAATCAGTTATTTTATGTCATATTAACCCATGTATAATTTTCCTTGACGATAGCTAGACGATAGTTTTTGGATTACACGATTCATGTATTAAAGCTTTCATGAAAATTTATATATCTCAAACATAATTTTGACCAGTATTTTTCCCTAATTTGTATCTTTTTTTGGAATACTGTGTTGATTTTTTAATTTGGCCTTAAGAATGTTAAAATGATTCTATACGCAACCCTACGGTGGGCCTGGTCAGTAAAATTTCTTGAAAAAAATCTGCTCGTCCGAAAATATTTTACAGAAACAGACCCAGACAGAACTGACATCAAATCTGAACGACATTAAACAATTGTAAAATCCATTCAAGTCTATATTATTATAGTCGCGGAACACAATAAATATATCAGTGTATGAAACATTAAAGTTATACACCCAAAAATTAATGCATGATGAGAAACAGCAGCATATTGTACTTGTGAGGATAATCAATTTAGAAGTTTGAGTTAGGAGCCACATCATAGTGTGTCGGTAACGAATTATGAGATATGCGCCCTGATAGTCGCGTTGGTTGTGTGTTGCGTGGTCTGTCGCTGCAATAACTAGATATAATGGTCAACCCGGCTCAATCCCTGGACGCAAAATTAGTATACAAAGCTGCACATTGACGTTTTTTATTTTAAAATCTGAAAAATATATTTCTGGATACACACGCATGATTGCTTTATCTCGGTGGCCACAGGAAGGGTATATTCAATGATAAAAGAAAAAGATCTGATCAACATGTGGCGTTTAATCATTAGTGTATATGCAGGTATATATACTGAGCATACTTTTTTAGCCGTACCGCGCTCATTGCTTTGTAAAATGGAAATGCGAATTTATCTTCACACAATAGGGGTTATAAGTTTAAACACAATTCAACGATAGGTCCTCCAACTGAAAAGTCAAGAGATATATTTAGCCCTGTTCTGAGTTCAATTTTAAAAACATGATTCCACGAAAAAAACAATGTTGAGGAACCACCGTGAAAGTCAGAAGTTTTGTTTTCTATTTCATGGAACAATTTAATAACAAAAACCATTTTGATGAATTATTTTTATTTGCAGAAAAGGAATGTCCGTAGTCGAGCAGATTGTGCCTTGAGTGGGGATAGTATTTACCAAAATGAAAATGTACCGAAGAAGAGGACACGTAAATCAAATAAAAAAGTGGACCAAACGGAAACTGTAACATCACAAGAAATCAACGACATTGACGTAAACAGTACAATACACATAATTTCAACTATGGAGAAAGACTCAGAAATTGCGAACACCAAAATAAAGACGGAGAACGAAAAAGTCAAACGACGGCGAAGGCGTATTCCAAATGTTAAGAAGGAAACAATAACGGTCTCACAGCAATTAGAAGAACCACCACAGCAGTTGCCGTTAGAACAAGAACAAGAGGAACAAATGCCACAACAGACTATAAAAGTTGAAATAATTAAAAACGAACCAATCCATATGCCATTGTTCTACACTAAGACAGAAGTTTATAATGACGGCAATCAATTGGAAGAGGAAATTGATCAGTTGCTACATTCCGAAGTAATGGATAATACAGAGATGATGCCCTCGTCAATAAACAATACACCGCAATCACCATCGATGACAATGACTGAATCTCCTATAAGCCCAGATTCCTCGTCGAACCTCATAAATGAAGATAATTACTGTGATGAACCAATGGATATTGAATCGTATTACGAAGGTCGCACATTTGTTAATTTAGACGATGGTTCAGTAACAAATGTAGATGATATAAAACAGCGACCGCCGACTCCACCAGCTTATCAAGAACAACCTATAATAAATCAACCAACACCATCGCCTTCGCCACCATCTCTACCACCACAACAGCATTATCCTCCTCAATCGCCGCAGATGGTGCCGTCAATGTCAATAACCCAGCCAGATCTTATGAATAACGATACTTGCTCCTCAATAATGTCCGAACGTGAACTGAATGAGCAAGACATTGAACAAATTCTTACAGAATTGGCCGAAGGTTCTTTGGTGCTTGTATCAACTTTGGATCCCGATAACCCCGATAAAGTATTGAACGAAATCTTTATGGTTGATAAAAATACAGGGGACTTGTGTGACGAACCTTTAAATATACCCGATAATATAGTGCAGTGCATTTTATCTGTGATGAGCTAAAAATTGATGGGATACTTGCGATTTTTTCAATGATTTAGTTTTTGTTTGTTTCTTTTTATAAGAAACTCTTTATCCTTTTAAGCTTGAAATATTCGTTCTTTATTTTATTTTATAATGAATACATGTTATTTTTAAGTTTAGCTTTTTCTTTCTGAAATACCTTTGATGAATGTATTAAAATGAACGAAATACTTGTTATTTTTCTATTTCCTATATTTCGCTACATTGTTTGATCAAATACAACATTGTTACTTCTTATATCTTCTATTTTGTAAGTTCGTAAAAAAATATTCTCATACATTTAATTTGTAATATTTATACAAATAAAAGCAGAAAATTCGTTGCTTCATACATTATCTTCTTCTTCTTTTTTTGCAATTTTAATTCTAAAAACATATTTGAATGGAACTATCCCAGCCACTCGATTTATATGGCATTGCATTTATTATAATGCTTCCGGCATCATATTAAAAAGGTTTTGTCCTTTTAGCATCAATTATTAAAAAAGTTAAAAAGAGCATCATCACATCCGTGATCTCGATCGATCGAATTATCATTAACAAACAAATATTTTAGAAGAGCAACACATTCGACACGATACGATCGTAATATTCTGAATAGGACCCAATTTTTGGACAAAAGAAACCATAAGTGGGCGGCTTATGGTTTAAATTGCTTGATTTTGGTTCTATAAATTTTAACACAACAAAATTAATTACTTCTCTCTTTTGCAATCAAAACATTTTTTCGAAATTGCTAAAAGCTTAACATTTTAATTAACAAATCGTCACCTGGAATGCAAAACGGAATAACATCAAAAATTGAGCTAGTGCATTATACTTCACATACTCACAAAATTAGACTACTATTCCCAAAAATGGTTCTTACAGTGTATACCCAATTTTTCAACCTAATGATGTAATTTTATTTTTGTAAATTTGTAAAATTATGAAAAGCGGTGTTACATCCTTTTGCACTTCAGAGGACAGAATACTGTTATGCGGAAATCCCAGCTTGTGTTACATAAAATACACGTATTTGTTGTGACAGAAAATTACATGTTCCACAAGATTTGAAAATTTTCAAGACCAATTCATTAACAATTTTCTTGAAAGGAAATTATTTCGAATTCGAAATATTCAATAAACAACATTTATACGCTTCTATCGTTATGTGTTACGTGCATGTAAGAATTCCAGATTCAAGTTTGCTTTAATTTTAATCAATGTAAATTACGATGTGATGTGCTTAAATTATAAACATTAATTCCGATAATGTTTTGGATATGTGACGGGCGACTCCCTTCGTATGATAAAATGATACTTATTTGTTTTTTACGTAAATACTTAATACGCGTTTTAATAACATATACATAAGAACATCGGTATTAATATAAAACAACTGTCTAAATTACTAAATGAGGGAAATTCTTAACAAATTATCGTAGTCAACTATCGTTGACTATAATCATTGGCATATTTGTAACAGCTTTCGTCTCATCAGCTAGTGCATTTCTCGTGAACTCAGGAGTTTATTAGCATAAGAATGTTTTTCTTTATTCGATGTTTTTAATCCACAAAAATTCAAGTTTTGAAAGTCATCACAGTAGTTTTTGTCACGAAATTATGTTGGCGATAAGGGGGTAAGTAACTTACAAAATATGGTTTGGTTACTCAATACTGTGCGTTCTTAATTTGCCCTCGAAGCCAACCGTTAAAAATTCAGTCGACGTAATCCAAGCGCCATCTCTTATAAAGTTTTGCGAATCGGAGTTTTCATAGAAAACAGAATTGGTAGAAGATTTTGATATTTTCACCATATTACAATCAGCAATTGCCGCCAAATTCTCCCTAGAATCAAAGGTAAATAAATATACACATAAACTGATTTGTTAACGATTGTTACTTACCCATTGGGTAAAATTTTTCTAATAGGTCGATCAAAATATTGAGTTTTGTTCATAATTTGTTTTGGTTGTCGTATGTCTACATTTAATATGTAGCCAGATTCATCGCCCAAATACACAAAATTGCCATCCGACTGCAGAGGCCAAGACACATCTTTAAAACGTACATTATGATTGTCGACGAGAGCTATCGAACGAAGTTCAGAACAATTAAGTTAGTGCAAAAATAGTCAATTTCATACTTTGTTTTACCAATAGCTGGTCGCGTTTCTCGATCATCCCACAGTAGACAGGACTTATCCAAGGAACAAGTTGTAAAAATATTTTGTTTGGTGGATGATGAGGCTATTCCAGTTATAGAATCTGTATGCGCAAAACGATAACTTCCATGGGAAATTAAATCAGCAGTTCCCATATCCCAGATCTGAAATAGTATATTTATAAATAAATTGCTTTCGGAATGATTTTCTATACCAATTACCTTTATAGCGCCATCTTTACTACCCGTGACTGCCTTATTTGGATTAGTTTTGAAACCCGTTAAACTTGTTATTGGTTTCATATGTTCACATTTTTCACCAATTAAAAACAAACAGTATGGATTATGAGCATTGCGGACTTCGGACTGGGTAGACCATACTTGAAGGTTTCCCGTGTTGAATGCTAAAAGTAACTAAAAATACAACCAGCTCTTCAGATGACATCAATTCCCTACATTTTATCTAAATTCTCACAATATTGGGAGCTACGAATTCCATCCGATTAATAACTGCCGGGCATTGCAGTCTGAAACAGGATGTATCGGGTTCAATTGAGCTTCCTTTGCTCTTAAACACTTCAGACTTTTCGAAACCCCACAGAGTACCCGTCCATTCGCGCCCACTTAATTTATTGCAACAAATAGCTACATTGCCACGCGTGTCAGACTCTGGTGTACTGATACTCAAACATTCCCAAGCCTCATGTAGACGAACAGTGTGATTGAGGGCACGTTTGGCATAGTCCCGTGAATTTAAATTGGGATAATCTGTGTCTTCGGCCAAATCGGTTTCTTCTGGAGGCTTATGATCATCGGGGGTTTTGTAGATATCGCCGTAGTTTAAGGGCATCATATTCACTAGATTTTACTTAATTATATATAGCCCAACGAGACCAAAACAATATTATTTTTTGTGTTTAAAAAGTGTGATAGGTTAGAAGACCGGCGCAGGGTTGCAAAGAAAGTTACTAAAAAGTATTTACAATTTGTGTTGCCACCTTATAAAAGTTGGAATAGATTTTTTCTTTTCCAAAGCACAGAATAGTTTGGTTGTCTTCCTAAAACCCTACATAGAAAGAAAAATATGTTACAGTTCATACAAAAAATGTACAACTTGCCTAATAGCCTTGTCACACTGCATGAGAAATGTAGATGAAATGACATAAGGTCGATTTACAAATGTCAGATGCCATACAAATTTGAAATTCGAATATCGACCTTATGTCATTTCAGCTAGATTTCGCATGCAGTGTGACAAGGCTATAAGTTAATTATGTAAAAATTAAAGTTTTGTGGCAACTCATAAGCTGTTTCCAATTTAAGATTTACGACATAAGATTTATTTGCCAAAATGGGCTGTTGTTCACACACAAATACGTCTTTGAAGATTTCATTTCTAACAAAATGTCTGTAAATAAATCACAATGGAAAAAGCAGAACAGCTACTTTTGTCATTATTTGGTAATAATGACGTGATTAATGTCCCATTCATAGCGGAGCAGCACGACCAACCAGAAAACGCGCGGACTGCCGCTGCGGGCAATTTTGATTGCACGTATTCTTATGGTAGCTATCCAAAGGATAAAAATGTTGCCACCTTATCAAGACTCTTAATTGTAAGCCCATTCGAACAGGCCTAATGTCAGATCGACAAAAAATTTAAGAATTAAAAATCGACTTTTGAACGATTTAGAACGCACAGCATTTCATACGGCTATAACTTACAACTTGGCCAAATTCTGTTCTTGAGTTTGGATTCCATCTCATTTTTCAAGGATCGAATCGTGAACAAATCAACTGTCATTGGTTCTTCTTCTCGTCTGACACATACAATGTAATACAATGTAGCCGGGATAACAAGCTGCAATAACAAAAACGGTTATAAAAATTTTATTTTTTGCTCAAAATAAAAAAAATATTTTTCTCATTGTCGCCAACAAGAGGTGTTATTTTGAATCACCCGGTATTTCGGTAGCTGTCAGTTTTGAAGCTTTTATTCTTTGACATTTGACAAGTATAAACTACGCCATTATTAAAAATGGAACGATACACGCTTCAACTACACATTGAAATTATTAAAATTCATGAATGAAAATGATCCGGAATTCCATAGAAAAATCATATTGACTGATGAGGCCCATTTCCACCTCGATGGCTACATCAACAAGCAAAATTGACGCATCTGGGGCTCGGAAAACCCAAGAGTTATTGTTGAGAAGCCTCTCCTTCCTTATCGTGTGACTGTTTGGTGCGGTTTATGGTCCGGCGGGGTCATTGGACCTTACTTTTTCGAAAATGAGGTTGGATCAACAGTTACGGTGAATGGTTTGCGCTATCGAGAGATGATGTTTGTTGAATGATGAATGTTTTTTTTTTATGATCTGAGTTGGATGGTATTGATCTAGACAACGTTTATTTTCAACAAGACGGCGCTGCGTGCCACACAAGCAACGAAACCTTTGCTCTTTTACGGGAAAAGTTTCCGGACTTTATCTTTATCTCTCGAAGAGGTAATCACAATTGGCCACCGAGATCTTGTGATTTAAAACCTTGCGACATTTTCCTTTGGGGCCACGTGAAAGATAAGGTCTACGCCAACATTCCAGCGTCGATTCAAGACCTCAAAGATAGAATTCGTTAGGCTATCGAGGACATAGGACAGCCACTTTGCGATTTGGTTAAAAGAAAATTTCATGAAAAGGATAGGGTCCTGTAACCGTGGTCGTGGTGGCCATTTGGCTGATGTTTTTCATTATTAATGGCATACCTTCTACCTTATTATGAAATAAACATCCGATCATTTATCTCAAAAAAATTAAATTTTTCTTTGATTATCAAAATAACACCTCTTGTTGGAAAACCCTGTAAAATATAAATATTTGTATCAAAACAAATACCTGAATACCTCTTCTTGACCAGTTTCACTCGAGCTCGATTGCATTTGACAAACATTTATAAATTCTTGATTTATAAAGTTTTTTACTCTTGTTATTAAATAAAATAATTATACATTTCAATTAATTAAATTTCCTCTGCCTGAGTTGCCTTTGAAGAATTTACCAAGATTAACTTTCCACTTACTACGAGACAGACAGAAAATACAATTGTTTATTATTATTTTGCACATCAATTATTATCTTTATTTAAATAATTCTTCTTTTCTGTTGTGTAATGATTTTAA
The DNA here is from genome assembly GCA_947397865.1 of Polietes domitor. NCBI lineage: Eukaryota > Metazoa > Arthropoda > Insecta > Diptera > Muscidae > Polietes > Polietes domitor. Next base: position 141,844,443 of record OX377619.1, read on the forward strand.
GTATGTATGTATACTATTATTATGAATTGCAAATATTCTTATGCATATATGTATATATATTTATATATTTCAGTTATGAAAATTCTAAATTATAGCCTGGTGTTTTTTGGAAACCAAATTTAAATGAAAAACAAAAAAAACTTATAATTTCAAATAAAAAATAGGTTGACATGTAAGAGGTGTTTGTTTTGTTGTAGATTTAAATTCTGTTTCAAAAAAACTGTCATACAATAATGCGAATTTTTGATAAATTTATCTTATGCATATAACAATATAAAGTGAATATTGTATAAATTATACATTTGTAGTTTTTTTCATCTTCTTCTTCGATATTTTGAAATGTACAACCTCTACACTTTGCACTAAAATAATGTACGAATTTTCCAAGACATATTTTTGGATAAAATTTAAAAGCAATATGTTGTATATGAATGTAACGAAAAGAAACATAACTGAAGAGTGTTTTTATGGGGAAATGGTTTTGTTAATATTATTATATTCATCAAAATGTGTTGTTCTTACTGTTTTTTTATGTGGAAAATTTATCATTAGGTCCATGCAAAGTATAGCTTGTATGGGGTTTAAAATCACTATAGTTTGCAGCAACTACAGGTTTTAAACTATAACGTTGTTGTTGGTTTGCATGTTTTTTTAGTATTGAAAATCTATAATTTGCTGATCTTATTACGGCTGTTGGAAACTTGGTGTCCTTTTCTTTCACTTTCTTGTAGAAAAGGTTGGTTTTGTTTTTCACGATTTTGTTTAAGATTAATTTCTTTTTCGCTTGATGATAAAGTTTTTAAGTTTTTCCCCAACTTGCTATAGAATTAGTATGATTGAACTAGTTACATAAATAACTATAAGTTAAAATATAAATTTTCCATATGAGTTTTCTTTTCTTTCCTTTCAAACATTTCCATCTAAGTTGAACGAACATTTACGTTATTCTTGTGTTTTTATGTTTTTATAAGTTTTGTTTTTTTTTTTAATGTAAGCTTTTTCTTTTTTAGTATTTTTTATGTTTTTTTCTTGAGTAAAAGTAGATAATTGCAAAATGCATATTTTATATATTAGTTATTTATGTATTTAGTTAAATAATATTTATTTTGTTTTTATTTTATTCAATGCATGCAGCTGATCAGCAGCAATGTCAGATAAGGGAAAATGGTAAGAACGAAAAAAGAGAAAAGAAAACGAAATTCAATCGTCATAATGTAAGAATTGAAGCCAAAATATAGTGAAGTATTCATGATTGTTTTGTAACATTTACAAGAGCTGTATATAATAGCCTTACAAAGCTGTATATAATAGTTACAAAATTCTCAACAACTCAAAAAAGTTCATCATTGTAAAATTAAGTAGAATCTTCTGCATAATTGCCCCGGTCCTGTCCGGAAATTTAGAAAATCGATTGAACTTCATATTTGTTTATAAAAATATATCATAAAAACATATATTGGATAGAATAACTTAAAAAAGTCATTTCAAATAACATATAATTGCACGAGTGATGCCAACTTGGTATTTCCAAGTCAGCGACCTCCATCGGACTGTGTGAGAATTTGGATGAAATTAAAAAAATCAAAAACGATGTACTCAAAAACCGAATTTTCAAAAAAGGACATTGACCTAAACATAAAAACAAAACCATATTACCGAATTTTTTGGAAATTCTTGTCAATATGTTTTCTTCTCTTGAGACGACAGCTGCATTACAGACTAAAAATTTTAAGGGATCTTGCATTTTGTTTCCCTTTTGTTAATGTTTTGTTAGATATTATATGACATTCATTTTTTGGTCATTATCTTCAAATATTCCAAAGCATTTTGTGCTGCCATTTTCTGAGCATCAGTTGGTGTTGCACCTGATCCGTGGCACACACCCACTGGCAAAGTGGAGAGTTGAACCAAGCACTGAAACTGGTCTGTAAACGTTTTCTCTTCGATGTCAACGTAGGTGACCTCGAATTGATTCTCATTGGCAATTTCTGCCAACAATTTGACATACTCGATTTTGGGATTTTTCAAGCACGTTTTCTGTAAGAAAGAATTATAAGAAAATAAAACGTTTTAGAAAAGGAACACAGTTTCATACTACATATGAGATTTTTTGCTTAAATTTTTTTGAGACCGGTTAACGTTATTTTCTTACGGATGAAAATTTTACAATCTCGACAATTTATCTAACAAGTAATTTGGTAAAAGAAAACTACGATGTATGACAATAAAATATGTGACCACAAAAACATAGAAAATTTAATATTAACACTGGTTTGAAATTCCTAGTAAGAATAACTGTGTCATTAAAAAAGTTTATATTCCAACGCTACTGTTAACAAAAATGTACTACTATTTCAATTGTCATATTAAGAACGGTACGATTATATTTGTGTTGAGTGTCGAAAATGCACCATATGTGTGTGTGTTATATATTATATACTTCCCACAAAGTATACATATTTATAGTATTCATTTTATTTTCTCACCTGCAACTTATGAAGTTTTTTACCCGTTGAATTTTTAAGTGTCTTATGAAATTGTGAAACTTTAGCACTATGCTGACTGGTGATGGTTGGTACTGTAATATCTTTCAAATCACCATAATAATTGGACTTCTGCAAGAAGAAAAAAAGTTATCGGGTATCATCAACATCTACTTTTTGATGTGTACAAGGTGTTGAAAATATTAAATAATAACAATATATGCATTATATACAAAGGAAAACCAATTAAGAGGTGATTTGAAAAAGTATATATCGGCGCAAATGCAGCGTTAACAACGGACAAACACAAACAGACATACACACTTATGTGCAATCTAATAAAACTACCCCCGAACCGCCTCTACGTCTTAATATTATACTTCTGCTAACAACCACGAAATTAAAATAAAGTACATAAGTATATACATACATGAATAGGATACTTACATCACCACCTAAATCAGTGCCCATGGTTTCAATTAACTGATTATTATCAATTGGAGTCTCTTGCAAACGTGTCCACATTTTGTGGGCCGCAGTACGTTTGGCAATTTTCTTGCTTTTGCCTTTGCCGACTTCACGGAAATTTAGTATAGTGCATGCAATCGTAAAGAGACGTTCATGCGGCAAACCAACTTCGGTTTCAGTCTCGTAATTTGGTGGTGGCCAACGGCGGGACATGCACATCTCCTGGAGCCAACCAATTGGATTCCCAACAATTTTATCAGCCGCACTAGAAATGAAAAAGAATGATTAGTTTTTCTTGAGTTTTGATTACCAAACAAATTAAGAAACTTACTCTCCACTACCCGAAACATTTGCATTACCATCCACCCCGGCAGTAACATTAGCAGCGGTTGTATTTGTTGTTTGTGTTTCCGGTAGTTGCACACCGGTCAATTTATCAATTAATGCTCTAGCTGCCGAATGTTTTGCCTCTTTCTTGGAGCGACCAGCGCCCATAGCTGTAAACGGTACATCTTTGTCATTGAATGAGACGCGATAACGGAAGGTTGGCTCATGTATAGCACCCTCAATTTGTACCAATTCATAACTTGGAGTTATGCCACGGCGACTTAGAAGTTCTTGGAGCAAAGAAACCGGAGTTTTCATAGCAATGCCATTAGCGTCAGTCTGCAAATGTTTGTGTAAAATGACAACAAGTGATAAGCAAAATACTAATATGAATATTTGCTATGACGTGACAAATAAGTATTTATTTCAATATGTGCGTGTAACGTTAAAGGTGGCACAAAAAATAATCTGTAAAATATTCATTATTCGTGCAATAGGAGTACGTATATAGGGATCTGTACATAATAATTATAGGGCAGTTTTGTGGCTTAATTGGCTCTTATCATGGCATTCGGTTATCGAAAAAGTTGGTTGGAAAGGTTATTTTAATATTTTCATTTTATTTCTTCATCACTTGTCGATATAAAATAAATTAAATGTAAAAAACAACAGAAGATACGTGATTTAGCATGAAATCTTTGAGTAAGAATAGCGCTCGTTTTTAGGTAGCTCTGTTAAAGATTACCAGAAATTATAGATATTGATTTCTACACAAACTAATACCTATGACTCTAGTGTGTAATTTAGGTTAAGGGAAGTACATAAAAAACCGAAAATCTTTTTTTGTAAGTTGCTGACGACCTTTATGAAAACATAACGTTTTCCCAGTCAATCGCTTCCATATTAAAATGTCTATATGACATATTTGTAACACTGTCCTTTATATAACATTTCGGTGAATATATGACAGATTTACTTTTGAAAACTTGTTTATACAAACATTTTTGAATTAATTTTGTGTAATAAATTTTACACAACTACTATTTTCAGATGTATTCAACTACAATAACAGGATTTGTGTATTTTAGTCAAATGTATCGAAATCAATACAAAACTCCATTTCCCACTTTTGTTGTTACATGTTTTTGGATTTCGGGTGACGGTATACATACGCACGTATGTATGTACGTCTGGAATTGGGAGATAAATTATTATCACTATAATTTTCATTTCGATTTTCGTCTCATACTGAAGTCGATTTCTTTGTATTTATGAAAACAACTGTCATGGTCGAAAATATGTATATAGCTAAGGTCTACAGTTGTTAAAATCCTACCAAATATCGTGGAAACGTTAACGTTAAACGCTATTTGTTATACATTCGACAAACAAAAAAACATATTCTAATGTTTAATGCCAAAATCAATATTAAGAAACCCCCTTATAGTTTTTGTATAATATTTGAATAATTAATAATTATAGATGTAATTTAGTTTTACCCACCAGCTTCAAAGATTCCTCAATGGCCATTTTACTGGTTGCCGCTGTTAAATCAGCAACTTTATCCTTTTTAACCTTGGGCCGCTGCAATATGGTCGGATTAGTTGGCATAGCGGGTACCTGCCCTTGACCATTAGCCATAGCAACGGGAACTGCGTTAGCTGGCGGCACCTCATATGATCGACGCGGTGCAAAACCAGCTTGCTGTTGTTGCATTTCAGGAGTTGGTACAGATGTCATAATTTCCACTTTCACCAAATTTTATTCAAAGTTCTATAAAAATGATAGTTAAATAGAGAAAAATCATACAGAACAGAACAAATGAAATACAATATACATATATGCATATACACACAAAATTCACTGGACCCGGAAAAAATCAATAATCGCAAGGGGGAGGTTTTGCGAAATTAAGTTGCAAAACCAGAAACAAATTATTTATGTAAGAAATTGGACTTACCTCTTTTATTGATTTGCACTGATATTTATTTAAAAATAAATTGTAATTTTCATAAAATTTATCTTCAAATAAAGAGCAGCAAATCCGAAAATATCTCGGCCTCCTCCACACAAGAAAAGTACGAGTGAGGAAAATTTATTTTTTGTTCACAAGCTGTCATCAATCAACCCCCCAAAAACGGCATATTTGCGAGATGCCAGACCGTATGGATTTAGAATTGGAGTGTATGCCTAGTTCACACCTTTCGATTGGGCCTATAGCATTTTCAGTCTGCATCCGAAATCGAGCTGAAATGACAAAAGGTAGACTTTCAAATGTAAATTTTGTATGGGATCTGACATTTGTAAATAGAAGGCCTGTTCGATTGGGATTACTAGCTTAATTTTTGTATGGAATTTACTCGCTTAACAAGAAAGTAGCTTACTACTCTCTTAGCTGTGTTGCCAGATTTTTCCTGTTAATCCATTTACGAAAAACGTTGCCAACTTATCAAGTATCTTAATTGTAAGCTAGTAAGCCCAATTGAACAGGTCTAGAATTTATGTCATTTTAGCTAATTTCGCATGCAGTGTGAGTAGACTATTAACCATCTGTAATAGCTGTCAGTTTGTGTCATGTTTTACATTTATAACTATTGGTTAACGTAAACCAGAGTTTGTGAAAATGGGGGTAATAGCCTTTTCAGACTGCATGCGCAATCAAACGATTTCAGCTCAATGTCGATTTACAATTGTCAAATTTTATGGAATCTGACATTTGTAAATGTTAGAGGCAGTCTCAAAAGGCTCAGCAAGCAGAGTGTTGCAAAATAAAATCGCACGCAAAATTTTTGATAGGGAAATTCCTTTCTCGATTTCCCTGCGAATTTCTTATGCGATTTTTGTTTCAGCAAGAAAGTTGTTTGTTCTCTCGTATTTAACGAGTATGGTACTGTCAGAGTTATAAAATAAATCTTAAAGTGTAAACAGCACTATAGCCTTTACTGCTGGCGAAATCGAGATTAACTGTATGCCTCGTCAAATTTGTATGGGAGCATTTAGTGTAAGTGTTAGTATAAGAAAAAAATGTGAAAGATCTTCCTTTTTTATATAATTCTATTTTTGAAGGAAATAACATGTTAATGTAAAAAAAATGAAAGAATGCCATGTTAGCAGCAAAGATGCGACATAATTTTAGTATAAATAACATAGTCCTAATTTAAAATGTTACATGGCCCACCATATACATACCTCTATTCATCTATTCTTGTAATAAAAGTACTGGTCACAGTTAAGGTTTGATTGTAATGAAATTCGGCAAACGTTTTTGTTCGGTCTAGAACTGAAGGTATTGAATTTGGAATAATACATGCATACCACTCGTTTCGAATCCTTACTGCTCCAGAAATTACATTTAACAAACTGTTCTTCGCCATTTTCAATGAAAATTGAGAAAATACAAAATTAAATTCAGGAATGCAAATTGAAATTGAGAAAATATAAATAGATAATGGGGAATGTAAATAGAAATTCAAAAAATTTGAAATTGAAAAAGTGCAAAATGAAATTCAGAAATGAAAATTGAAATCAAATTGATATTCAGAAATGTAATTGAATTGAATTTTCTCAATTTTCATTTACATTTCTGAATTGTATTTTTTCAATTACAATTGAAAACGGTGAATTGAAAATGCAAATTCACGTTATATTTGAATTAGGAACGAAAACATCGGAACATGATAGGAAGTAGCTCCATACAAATATACATTCATCGCGGTCTACAAGCCACATACAATATTTTTTAAAAAGCAAAAGCGAACTAAAGGAGGTCCATTTCGGTACGTGCTTTGATGCAAAAATTGGTATTAATGACTTCTGTCACGTAATTATAAGTTTTCGTTTTTATAAATGTTGTAATTGATAGACAAACAGAATCCGATAATAGTAAATTCCAAATTACAGGCCGGACATGAATTTTTCTTGCAAAAACTTTTGATTAATACATTAAAGTTGGTCAGCGTTGGCATGAGGAAAAATTAAAATATTTAATTTAATTTTATAATTTTATATAATATATATATTTTTATAACTGTTATACATATACAATCTTCTCTAGCATATCATAATGTTAAATTGCATTAAAAACATGAAAAAACGGAAAATGATGTGTGGGTCGAAAGCTTTATTCCCAATACATAGAGCATCGCTGTTTTTTGTTTTTGGAAATGTTTCGTTTTTGTTGGAAAGTCGTGAATTACGTTTCATTATATTTATTTTATCATAATAAAATAATAATTACATTACATATTTCGTTTAAAGTAGTTTAATTTTTGAAAAGGTTTAACATTTTTCAAAATAGTTTGCCATGTATTCCTTCCTTCCCTTTTATAAGATAATAACTATAGGGGAGCTTCTTAGCGTTATATGGTCTATCTCTTGATCTTTGAAGATCGTGGCGAAAAAGAGATGCATTATTTTCCAAAAATTAGAATGTTAACATACACACACATGTAGTAGGTCCTAGACCTTTTATGACAAACATATAAAATGGAGAGGGAGTGAGGGAAATTTTTAAAGAATAGATATATTGGGGGAACAAGACTTAATCGTCGCTTAGAAAATCGTCGTCTAAATTAACGTCTGTTGTATCGATATTATCATCCAATGTAATGCCTTCAATTTCCAAATCCAAATCATCGTCGTCTTCCGTAGAAGCAGGCATAACTGTCGTTGATGCAAGTGCAATCGCCGCTGCGCTACCACTTGCTCCCGATGCTGAATAATCATCGCTCTTTTTGTAGTCTTGAACTCCCACTTTGGCGTTACTTTCATAAATGCCTTTTTGTTGGGCCAATTGCATTTCCTCCAATGGATTTCGGTCAATATTCAAGGGCAGAGATCCCGCGGCATGAGCAGGCAGTTGTTGTTGCTCTTTTTGTTTTAGAAATTCTTCAACTTGCAAAGCGTCGCCCAAACCGGGGAAGAGATTTTCGTATTTAGCAGGGTCAGCCAGTGATTGTCCGGCTTTTTCGTTGAATTTCGTCAATTCTTCACGCCAAAGTTCAACAATGCGTGACATTTGACTGGGAATGTAGGTGCGTGCAAAGAATGCCGCTTCTGGCAAGCGATTTGTTTCAATTAATATCTCGAGACAACGATCAACGTCCGAGCGCAAGAACGCCGATAGGAATGAAATATTATGGCGACCTTGGGCCGAACCATTATCTCCTAATTCCTTTAACATGTCAGCGTCCCCAGAAGCGGTGGCCAATAGCAAGAGGCCGCTGAAATCATTTGCTTTTTGCATGCATTCTTTAACTAAAGCCATATTATTTTTCCGGGAAGCCACATCGGCCAATTGGGACCACTTCTGGGGATTTTCCGCTTCACGGGCCAGTTTCACCGCAATATCCAATTCACCTATTTGCAAAGCTAAATCAAATTTATGGTCCGGATCGGTGGATACTTGCAGAGCTTGCGATTTGAATCCTTGCTTCTCTAAGAAATGTGCAACGCGTGTACGATGTTCTTTGGGTATGGTAGGGAGGACCAAATCGGCTCGTTCAAAATCACGTCGCATAACAGCCGTCTGATATTCCAATACGGAAAGTTGCAGTTGAAACGATATAACATTTAATTCCTTGTCACCCAAATAGAGGCGGTTATCTTTAGGCACATAACCCAATAAATACATGGTGCGATCCAAATGGGAAACGGTAACAATTTCACCGCCCACATAATAATTGATTCGATTCACAGAATTGGTATAAATAAAACAATCGCCAACCCAGAGTCCAGTTTTGACAATTTCATTGATTTCACCTGAAAACAAAGAAAACACCAAATTACATTGGATAACAACGAAGAAAAATGTCATTACATATTACTGCGCAATACTCACCCAAAACATCAAATGCGCTTTCAATGCCATCATCTTCCAAATCCTGTTTGGTCTCTAAGGCATTTGCTATGGCCCCCGTATCTACAGATAATATAAAGAACGATTCCTCGGTAGCCAAACACACCAATGTACCGGCTTCATTCCAGAAGACGTGACGTGGTTGCACCTCAATGCGTCTTACAAGTGTAAGAGTTTCCCAATCGTAAAGTGCCAAGCCGGAAGAAGTTTTTACTCCAAACAAATAACCGCCGTATATGCTCTCAGCTCCATACTCAGGAGTGAAGCTTTTGCGTTCTTTAAAGTTACGGAATAACCGCACTGTTCCACTACTCTCACGAATGGCATATTCGTTGCTCTCCAAAGCCCATACAAATTCCTGAGCAGAACCAAAAGCCTTGTTACGCAAAGCCATTGAAGTGTAGATAATGTATTCGCCATCGCCACAGACGACCACAAAACGGCCATTGGGATTGTGTGCTATTGTCTGAGGATAAATTTCACAAGCTCCCATATCCTTAACAGCCACAGGTAGACGTTCGCCATCTTTTATTTCCGTTCCATCAGCTAAGGCTTTCAAATTCACCTGCAAAAAATTAATAAATTATAATTAATAGTACACAGCCTGTTCTGAACATCATTTCTCACAAACCTGTTGCATCTCTGAATGTTTAGCCCATATTATTTTGCTACCAATCACATCCATAGACATAGCCGGTTCTTCTCGTCCAACTTTGATAATTATCGAACCTTCATCATAACCCAAGGCCACATTGTTTGTGCCACGCATACAAGCAATTGTCCATACACGTTCATAACCATAATTCAAACAGGTCTCCAAACGATATGTACCCGAATGCCAAATCCGCACGGTACCATCTTCGGAACCGGTCAATACTATCGGTAATTCGGGATGGAAACAAACAGCCGATATGTTTTGAGCGTGTCCCTCCAATGTTTGTACACATGTCTTATTTTGATAATCCCAAATTTTCACAAAACGATCATCGGCACCCGAAATCAAATAGGGTTTATCGCCACCATGATAATAATCAACACAATTGACACCCTTCTCGTGGCCCTCCAATGTGAAATTGGCAAAATTTGAGCCCAATTGCCAAACCTTAACGGTACGATCTAAAGATGCCGATGCAAAGGTATTGTTATCTTTGGGATTGAAAACTATCTGCATAACATAATGGGTGTGACCTTCGAAGACACGTTGGCAGGCCCACATTTTTTCCCAGTTCCATAGTTTAATAAGCATGTCATCTGGAAGAGAAAAATAATGTATGATTTCAATTGATAATAAAATCGAAGTACAATTGTAAAAATTAATATTCAATTCGATAGTAAGAAAGGAATTAAGATTGTGTATATTCATAGCCGGGAAACATGTCCCATAAAAATGTGGCATTTTTAAGGTAGCAAACTTGGGTAATATCAGAAAATGTTTGAACATTTCACTATCTATTACATTACTAAAAACAATTACCCCAGCATATAACAAAAAACTGTATTGTGTCGCTTTCTAGTTAGTTCTAGTTCTAGATCTAGCAGATGAAAAATTTCCTTTGTAATTCTTTAAATACTCTAACTACTGTCGACAGCGCAAAAAATGGGTGGACGATATTAGATCCTATTACATTTTCAGAGCCTCATTGTTTCAGGGAAACTAACTATGCTATCTATTGTCTAAATGTTCGTCGATATTCACAAATTTCGAAAGCAAATATAATGAAAAGCAAAGAATTCGGCCAGTCGACATAAAAATTTACAAAAAATATTGTATAAATATTTTTTATCAACGTGCCACGCCCTGGAATGCAGAAAATACTAATTTGAATGTACACATTGAAATAAAATATATACACAATTTTACAGGCTCTATCTGGTTTGGCTTTCTGTGCTTGCGAAAATTCACATATATCTAAAAAATGGAATACTGTTGCAGATCCAGCGAAGTCGCAGGTGATCGAATTCACCTTGAAGTTAGCAACGTATTGGAACAAGATAGGTAAGGTTACAGGATTTTGTATATTCTTTTATCCGCCATCAACATTGAAAACAAATGCTGATTTTCAAATCTACACTTTTTTATTTATTTTAATTAGTTACAATACAACATCGATTTATATTCTAATTGTGGGTCTATGATTATAACAGACCATGTTACTCATGTTAGAATACAAAATAGTTTTTAAGATCTCAACAGAAGAATTTGGAGACGTTACAAGAAGTTTATTACTGACAATTGTACATTTCCTAATGAATATATCTGGACAGAAAGTTCCATAGATTCTATGATTGATGTCTTTAATGAGTTAATAAAATACGCCATCAACTATATAACTAAGCCTAAACCAATTCCTCAAAAATATCGAAATATTTATAAACGCAATTGGAAGCGGTACAGAGATGTACCGATAGGCTTCATACGAATTTACTAAATAAAGACAAATCTAAGGAAATGTCAATCTTTAGAAATAAAAATTGGAGTACATTGCTATCATCATTGGATAAGCCCTCGCAATACTTCCAAAAAGTCTAGATCTATTTCTGTATTAAAACAAAATAGTACTACTCACACGAAGTACAAGCCACGAAAAATGCGATTGCCTTTGTGAAAATTCTAGTTGTCTCAGTGATACATATACCACTAGAGAGGTTAATCTATTGGCAAACCAGACTTGGCCAGCCCGTATAAATCCGGACTGGAAAACGACTGTTGGAAGCGAACATATAATATTCATAATTAACAGATGTAAGAACAAGAAAGTATTGATGGTATTCATAACAAATGTTTAAAGATGTTGTCTAAAAAGATATAACCTTCCTAACAGCGCATATATATAGAGAACATGAACATTAGACTGTATTAAGCTGAAATTCTGGCAATTTACAAGACAAAGGAATTGATAAGGAAAATCATAGGAATATATAGCAATGTTACGATATATGTTGATAGTCAATCGTCCTTAAAGGCTAAAAGGTAAATTCAAGAAAAGTCCATAATAGGCATTTGTATGGCAATACCGAAATATTTCGTTCATACAAGGCCAAAAAGTCTTACGAATGCGGACTTTCTTTGGTAGGACTTATGGAACATTACGCGGTAAGGCTGTGGTGTATGCCAGAACACGCTAATGTAGATAATGAGTTAGAAGATGAGCTGGCCAGAAGTGGGTTCGCTACAGAAATGGAGGCATCTAAGCATTCTGTATAGGAAAATAAGTGATTGGCTCTCAAACAGGGTTATGGAGTCTATGGCAATTTTTGGGGTCCAGGGTAAGCTTAAATAAAGGGGACTCTAGGGTGCATCTAGGATAAGATAGAATATTTTAGAAGATCACACGACACTGTTCGCAACGAAGCAGAATAAGTAAATGAGTTAATAGCGTTACGGACTAGTGTAGAATGTGCGGAGATGAAGAGGAACTAGAAAAAGTGAAGCACGTGTTATCTTTATCCGTGCATTCAACGACTTAAGTGGCCGGGAACTAGCCAACTCTGGGAACTGAAGGATGTGTCGACGGCCTGATCTGTTTAATAAGGGGTATCTGCAAGTGGCTTAAGGATAAAGCTTGTGGATACTACTTGGTCGGTCAGGTCACAATTAATCAATTTGGCCAATCCAAACTATTGTTCACCCTCAATTTATTCTTTCCCTTCTGTCCTTCAACAGGTTAAAACAAATCTAAATTGATTGATCTCTGAGTGGAGGTGCAATACAATTGAAATATCCAAATATTAAATGAGGAAGAGAAACATATAACAAAGCCGTTTACCCTAAGTATATCCAAAGCATCTCTCCGCCCCCTCCCCCCAAAAGTTCTATAAACTTCACAAAAGTTGATAAGAAGGCACTAATGTTATTTTATAAACAATATAATTTGGGTCCATGACGTGGTGATTCAATGCCGAGAGTAAATAAATAAGCGGGGGAGATTGCAAAAACATAAATATACTTTGAAACTGGAAATAATGTGGACTATCTAAATATACTGATATCTAACGGCGGCTATGAAGAACTTCGAGAAACTATACGACGAAGTATAGCATAGTTTTATTGTTATCAATTGTTATTCAACTGCATATGTATGTACATTTTTTATCTAAAAAATTCCATTATCTTATGATGGTCCCATCTGATGAAATTGATCTCCAAAATCGAACGAGAATTGAAAATTGTCTACTGTAATTAACAGCACACCATCAAAAATCATTTTATTTTCATTTGTTGTATTCGTCTATTGCTTGTCGTTAGTTTCCTTTTATTTTGTTTATCTTTTATTCTCTATCTGTCTTACTCACCGCTACTCGTCAATATGAGCGGTTGTGTTGGATGCACAGCAATACAGCGAATATAATCGGAATGTGCTTCGAATGAATGCACCTTCTCCAATGTATTATAATTGAAGATACGTATCTGCATGTCATCGGAACCGGTGATTAGCCAATTTTTTCTTGCCACAAATCGTCCTGAACGAACGGGCACATCACACACCTCGAAATCTTTGACCAATTGTTGGTTCTCATAATTCATGATGTGTACGTGGCCATTGTATAGGGCACACAACATCCATGGTTCGGTTGGATGTATGTCAACGCACTTTACACGATCAGAGCGTGAAGTTAAACGACGTTTAATATCTAATTTCAAAGGCATTGTGTTCTTTTATCACTTTACTATCAATTGCAGCCTGTTTTTATTCAATTAAATTCACTTATATTTTAGAAAAATAAGTTTTCCGTTGTATTCTGTGTATTCCTTCACTTGTTCATGTCACGAAAATGGTTGAACGTCATCGAAATGTCAAATAGCGATACGAATGTTGCCATATCAAAAATCCCGTCTGAAGGGATTTTTGAAGGGTCAGTTAGTGAAAATCGTATGTGAATACTCGTAGCGTACACGCAAAGAAAAAAATGTAAGAAATTATGCAAAAAGAGTACAAGTTAACTAATAGGGGGTTTAGACGATTTGTACAATATCAATTATTCACCACACACATCTGATTTACATCAACACACACGCAATTGAATTGAAAAAACATTTTCTCTGAGATTCTGAAGTGACAACATGTACATGGCTGTTGTGCTACACCAATAGTACCGACTATTATAAAAATGTATATATAAAATATATATATGTGGGGTTGGTAGAGTATTAGTGGGCTTATATCTAGTTTACCACAAGAGCTCCAATTTGTCCAAAAAAGCATACCATACGTACAACTTTTTATTCTTATCGAAATAAAAAAAATTTGGCGGCGGCCCATATTTCCCGAGTTATGGGCCCTGAAAGTTCGTAGATATATTCCTCGATATCTTCCATGTTTTTCATCGGATCAATATATATCATTATCATTAGAAAGCTTTTCGCAATACCTTTAAAACAATATATATATGTTTTTCAATCCGATAACCCATTGCGAGCCAAATTGAATATTTATGATTTTTAAGTCGTACTTTCTACAAAAGAGCTTATTATCTGGAAATAGTACTGATATGGCGATACGAATTTTACACCACACACATGTAGACAAGATCATGCACCAAAATTAGAGCCCCTTTAGGGGTAGTTAACCCTTTAAAAACCAGAGATATTAGAAAACAAAGTGGTGCAAATGAAAAAAGTGAAAAATTAATTTAAAAAAAATCACTACTTTAGTCTTTAACTTTAGTCTGCGTAGCCGGTTTTGGATATACCCCAGAGTAGAAAATCTTTAACCCCGGCCGAAGGCCGTCTAGCTGAAAAACTTTAGTCTGCGTAGCCAGTTTTAGACGTACCTCATAAGAGAAAATCTTAAACCCCGGACGAAGGCCGGCTACGCGAGAAATCTTTAGTCTGCGTAGCCGGTTTTGGACATACCCCAGAGGAGAAAATCTTAAACCACGGCCTAGCAATGGGTTATCGGATCGAAATATATATATATATATATATATATATATATATATATCGTTTTAAAGGCAGTGCGATAAGCTTTCTAATGATACCCATATTGATCCGATCCGATGAAAATCCTGGAAGATATCGAAGAATATAACTCTGAAATTTCGGGGCCCCATAACTCGGAAAATATGGGTCGCCCCCAATGTTTTTATTTTATTTTTTTCTTCTAAAATATGCCCTCTACCACATAAAAAAATTGTTTTTTATTTGGACCTCTTTTGCTAAAGTATATGTGTTCCTCACAGCATGTTATCCCGGCTTAAAGAAAAACAGCGCTATTAGATCACGCCCGCTTACATATAATATTCAATTAAAGGTAAATACAAATGACATAATAGGCCTGTTCGATTGGGCTTACTAGCTTAATTTGTATATGGAATTTACTTGCTTGACAAGTACTTGACTTGACAAGTAGCTTACTACTATCTTTGTTGTGTTGCCAGATTTTTCCTGTTAATCCATTTAAGAAAAAGCAATGTGTAGCAAGGTTGCCACATTCTCAAGTCTCTTAATTGTAAGCTAATAAGCCCAATCGAACAGGTTTAATATTTGCCCTATTTAAACAAAAAATAAAAATCATGTTTTTTTTTAAATTTCTTGCGTCTATAAAGAGGTTGGTTTCGTGGTTACGGAGCGTCATGTAGTGCCTTAAGGCGCCGTTTTGAATGAACCACACCAATCTGGTCTGTTATGTTATGTCGTAAGTGATTCGTTGAATTGCAGCTTCATTCGTTGCGCAAGGTTTCCAATTGGTCAATAACGTGTCAGCACAGATATCACTCTTGATACGTTACTTCTACTATGGCTTAGAAGGTCTCTGGTACGTTTTTTGTTGTATTGAGACGAGGTTTGTCCCTATGTGCCTTAAAAGTTCCTATATCCTGGGATCCATATAAGAGTGACTTCAAACAGACAGCTCAGTCTGGACAGTTCATCAATGCACTGACCTACTAATGTAGATGTTATGCGGTTAGATCTTGGAAACAAAAGGGCAGTTTATCAGCTCATCAATGCAGACCAACTAATGTAGATGTTTCGCGTGCATAAAGAGGAGGAGTCTACACCATGCTTCCTTAAATGTGAAGACTTCCGCCTGAAAGACCTTTTCTGATAATTCACCGGAACCAGCTCCCCTATCCATTTTGCAACCGTCTGTGTATACCTCAGTATTATATTCTTGAAGGGAATTTGACCTCGAATGGCTTTGCGAATGTCATCTTAGGAGTGCAATGGTCGAAGTGTGTGATGTGCCTTTTGATAGGGAGGATGTGCAGCATAGCGTTAAGTGTTTTTGATGGAGAGGTACACAATGCTGAGCTATGTAGGGCTTTCATATTCGTACCTAACTCTGTGAATGGATACCATACTAGTAGTCGTATACATCCACAACACAATTTTACACTTGTAATAAAAAGACTGCTATTAACAGCAGACATTGTTTGCTGGCCATCAGCAGGCACTTTTTCTGCTATTACAGCAATTTGTCTGCTATAACAACAAATTATCTAAGTATGTTTGGACCAAATCCGTTTCTCGACTTTTTAAGGTGTTCTGGCTGGCTGGTGTACACGATAACTCTTGAAAGGGGTTATGGAATTGATTCAAACTTTGCACATCGTAATATTTTTCCCAAACTTAGTTAAAGTTCGAAGATGGGCGAAATTACCAAGCCCCTTCTGGTACCTCCCACACAAATAGCCCATATTCCAAGGTTAATTTAAAACCAATATAACTTCCACACGGATAATCGGAGTCAGCTATATTTTGGTATTAGATAATGCTTTTATAATCACTTTAAGTGTACAATATGACGGGTTTTGCCACGCCCCTTCCAATACCTCCCACACAAATCACGCAAAACTACGTAAAATTAAAGCCGTTATAACTTCTATACTGATGATCGGAATACTGTGAAATTTGATATTTAGCAATGCTTTTTTAGTGGTTACATTCGCATGGAATATGGGCGAAATTGGCACACCCCTTCTGGTACCTCCCACACAAAGTGGCATAAACTTTGGTTACAAAAAAACCGACAAAACATCCATACGGGTAGTCAAAATCATTTGAAACTTGATATTTAAAAATGTTTTTATAATCACTAAAAAAATTTACGCTTTAGACACACACCTTCTTGTACCTCCCACACAATTGTATCTATCCTAGGTAATATTAAATCCTTCATAACTTCTATACTCCATGCACCAGTATATATGACCACTATGACTTGATATTTGATCATGTTTTTACAATTGTTTAATAAATGTGGATGCTGGGACCATGTGACACGAACCTCCTAGCACCTTCCACACAACTTATCCAGCCCTACATAAAATTATATTCCTTATAACTTTCGTATATATGTTCTATGAGAGTGAGGATATATATAAGTTGGTTTAGCCGACTGAAGCTTACTTACTTGTTTTTCATCTTTTCTTTTTATACACTCCATGAGAGAATTATGTCTTTTTGCATTTGTTTGTAACACACAAAAGGAAACGAGTTAGACCCACCGTTTATTATAATCACTTAGAATCACTTTCTGCGTCGATTTAGCAATGTCCATCTGTCCGTATGTCCATCTATTGTTGTAATCAAAGTACAGGTCGCATTTATTGTCCGAACTTAAAAAAATTTGGCACAAGTAAGTTTTGTAGGTCAAGGACGAACGCTATTTAATTTGAAGAAAATCGGCTCAGATTTAGATATAGCCCCCATACAAAGTCGCTCCCGATTTGACTTTTTTCGCTCTAGAAACCACATGTTATATCAGATTTTCTTCAAATTTGGCACAACATCTTATAATCCAACTAGATACACCTATGGTGAAAGCGAGTAAGATCGGTTCAGATTCAGATATAGCCCTCATACAAATGTCGCTCCCTATTTGACTTTCTCCGCTCTAGAAATCATATATTCTACTGGATTTTCTTTAAATTTGGAACAACACCTTATAATCCAACTAGAAACACCTATGGTGAAAGCGTGTAGGACTGTTCAAATTTAGATATAGCTCCCATATAAATTTCGCTCGCAATTTGACTTTTTCCGCTCTAGAAACCAAATATGGGACCCGATTTTCTTTAAAGTTGCCACAACATGTTTGTCCCGTTCTAAATAACAATTAAAGTTTGTGGTCATTTGTTGATGTCGCTGGCATGCTGGTGTTTCCATTCCATTGCCATCTACATTTAATTTTTTCTCACGTCATGCTCAGTCTTTATGGTTCTAGGTCTTTGTTGAAAGCAAGTGAACCAAAAATATATAAAGATCTTTGCCTTTATCCATAAAACAAAATTGGTTTAAGATTATTTCAATTTTTTGTAAAATAATTTATTGTAAAAACGTTAAAAAACTTACTAAAAATATATACAAAATATATAAAAACTAATAAAAATACGCATTCTACAGATAATTAATCGATGTATGTAGCTGAGGACGAGCCGTTTAATAGAGATTTATTCGTGACAAGCTGTGCCACGTTCCTGGGAGTTATTTCTGGCCTCGAAAATACAAAGTGGGTAGTGGGATAATTTCAGTGAAATTGTCCCTTTTGTATTCAAATCAGCCAGCTTTGCATCTGTGCGTAAGCGGAAATTGAGGAATATCTTGGCGACCATAATTTTCATGTGAACCATGGCGTATCGGTAACCAATGCACATACGTAAACCTTTAGTAAATGGTATGAAGGCATACGGATGTTGTTCCGAGTTGGCTGCACCAAAGTGTCTCTCTGGATCGAAGGAACGTGCATATGGACCCCAGACCTTTTCACTGCGCTGCATGTTGTAGATGTCGATGGCAACTTGAGTACCTCTTGGTACCACGGTGCCGTCGCGTAGTCGAAAATCATCGGTTGCGGTTCGTATTACTACAGGTACTGGTGCAAAGAGGCGCATTGCCTCATTGATCACCATTTCCGTGTATGTCATGTGTTCCAGATCTTCCTTTGTCACTTCGCTCAGATTTAGCTCTTTGCCGTCGTCGTCGTCGTCGTCGCGTGGGAAAATGTCAAGCAGTTCGTTGTATAATTTATCCTGAAACTCGGGATGTATAGCAAGACACAGGCACACAAAGTAGATTGTAGTAGAGATCGTTTCGAATGACTGTCGCGAATTTAGAAATTTAGTTTAATTTTCAATTTGTTACTATTTTAAATTAATTGCTAAATGTTGCAGTACTTACAGCGGCCACCATGACATTGGCTTCTTCTACAACATCATTGTACGTAAATTTGCCATTGTGGATGAGACTGCTAACCCTTTGAACGAATACTTTAGGTTTTGATTTCTTAATGCATATATCATCATTGTCATCGTCGACTGTTTTTGATTTCGGTGCAGCTGCTGTTGTTGTTGAGTTCTTCAAAGCAGTCAGTTGCTATCGAATGGAAGAAGAATCAGTAAAAAGTTTGAGAAAGCTGAACCGAATTACATATTTAATTATGTTACTGCAAACGAAAAGCTATTACGAGAGCAGAAAATACTGTTCTTTAAACCAGAATAGAATTTTAGGTCGGCTTTATGGACATAATTGATGCTAAAACTTGTCTATCTATAAGATCAGTACGTGTACACTAGCGTGAGTATTTTTTTAGACAAATCGAATGGACAATAGGGCAATTTCATGGGAAACCGAACACTAATTTCATATTAGGTCTGCGATTTTTATGAACTTTCATACGTAGCTTTGGTCTAGGGATACCAAAAACTTCAAACAATTTCAATTGTAGTTGCGATAAACGGAATCCTTTAATTTGTTTAATTAAAAAATATATTTGATTGGAACTGGGCTATTGTCCTGGCTCAAGACCTTCACAATTAATATTTTATAGAATGCATTTATTATCCTTAAAATGGTTGATTTTGTAAAAAAAATAAAAAATAGAAGCCATCATTTCACCACTTTCAAACTCACAAAGGCGCTCAAAAATAGAACTAAGCATACTACTTTAAAATTTCAACATAAATGGATTAGTGTTAGAATTTCGAAAATCAAAATAAAAGAATTAAAATTGCAAAAACTTAAAAAATCCCTGCTATAACACACCACATCAATATTTTAAAAGTAATAGAAATTACCTTCAAAACAAGGTATAACACATTAAAATTGGTAAAATATTTCAGGAGTTACAGGCGATGATGAACGTGATGATGGCGTGAATGAACACACAACAAAGTAGTATTTATTTCACTGGTCATAACTCGTGGAAAAGAATTAATTTTTTCCAATGTTGGTGTCTTTATGGTGGCATTGTAAACAAATTAAATCCGGACTCAATTATGTAGATGATTTTACTTAAAAACTTAAAAACAAAAATCACCATAATGTGCACATTAGGGCTGTTTTTCTTTAAGGCGGGATAACAAGCTGCGATAATAAAAATTTAATTTTTCGTTCAAAATAAAAAATTATTTTTTCACATTGTCGTCAACTACAATATAAATATGTGTATCAAAAGAAATTTTCAAAAAAATATTTTGTGTCGACTTTATTGGACTTAGCCTCGATATCCATCATTTTGACTTACACTGGATATTTATCCAGGCTAAGTCAAACATTTTTAACACAAAATTATTTTTTCAAAATTTGTTTTCACACACACATTGATATTGCTTTTGGCGACAATTTTAAGAATTTTTTATTTTGAGTAAAATTTTAACATTTTATTTATGTAGATTTTTGTTATCGCAGCTTAGTTATCCAGTCTTAAAGAAAAACAGCCATATTATATGTGTACATATTAAGGAAATGCCTGTTCGATTGGGCTTACTAGCTTACGATTAAGAGACTTGATAAGGTGGCATCATTGTTGCCCATTGGTTCATTTTAAATGGATCAACAAGAAAAATCTGGCAGCAACACTAAGAGAGTTACAAACTACTTTCTTGTTAAGCGAGTAAATTCCATACAAAAATTAAGCTAGTAACACCAATCGAACAGACCTGATGAGTACATAATAACGTTTGGTATAGGTTATCTTACATTTCGAACAAACTTGTCCACAACATCTCCGTAGTGTTTACCGAGTTTATATGCTCCTGTGTTGCGAAATATCACATCCGGATGTAGCAAGGGTGTGAGGATTCGCTCAATGACTACCTCTGCTAAGCTGTTAATGAAAATATTGATATTATATAGATTAACAACATATCCGTTCTGTAAGTAAAATAAAATTAATATTTCGAATTCACAATTCGATGAATATGGTGTAGCATGAAATTCTCATTATTGCACGAAGACATAGCATACTACGGTGCTAGACCTTATGCACTATAGTTATACACTCAGAAAAAAGTGAACCCTATAATGAGTTAAAGTGAAATTCGTAGGAAAATTTAACTTCCATACAAAAAAATTCTACATTATTTTCTTTCTTAGACGCTAGTAAATTTTCTTCCGCACAAGTATGAATATACTTTGCGGAATACTATTGTAAGAAGTTTTTACAAAACCCAAAAAATGTTTTAGGTAAATTTACTACTCTATTTTGAGTATATGTAAATACTATTTTTTCTGGCTTTGATATAAGGAAAGTGTACTCATATCTATTTAATTTTCCTTCTCGTAACGAAATTTTACCTAAACTGGAGTAAAATTGTTAAACTAAATTGGAGTATGGATTTTACTCAGATTTAAGAATGCTATTTTTCTGAGTGTATGATATGCCCTAAATCTAGAAAAATGTTTTAAACAAAATCGTTGTAGCGAAATACAACCTTATATATAACCGCTTACATATAACCGCTGCTACATTTTTGAACTATTTTATTTTTATGTTCATAGTCACTTTTACAGTCACAAACTAACGTGTGAGTGGATAGCAAAATCAGAAAAAATTGAAAAAAAAAATGAAAAAATGGCTTTAGAAAAAAATTCTTCTCCAAATTTATATGATAGATGACATCCAAATCTGAGAATAGTTTGACATCAAAAACTCATTTTCGAGAAAATGGTTCATAGCCACTTATAAATATAAGCCCTCGATATGCTGGGTTTTCTTCGTTCTGTTATTTCTATTCAATAGAATAATATGCGATTATACTTTATTTATATATACAAGTTTTTCCTCAAACCAAGTACATTTTTACTAAATCTAAGTAAAATTGTGCTGAGATTTTCCTAAAACTAAGTAAATTTTCCCTAAAACCAAGTAAATTTGTACTAAATTTAAATACAATTTTCCTAATACTAAGTAAATTTTTACTCAAACCAAAAAAAAATGTTACTAAATCTAAGTTAAATGCTGCTGAAATGTTCCTAAAACTAAGTTAATTTTTACTCAAATCATGTAAATATTTACTTAAACTGAGGACATATTTGGTGATTTTTTCCTCAACACAAGTAATTTTTTGCTTAAACTGAAGCAAATAAGTTCAATTTAACTAAAATAATTCAAAACAAGTAAAAACGGCGTTAAGTTCGGCCGGGCCGAACTTTATATACCCTCCACCATGGATTGCATTCCACAGAGGCTGTCGATTTTCGTAGAAGTGCAGTAATATTACAGAAAAAATATATATTTTTTAATATAGCAAACCAAAACAAATAAAAATATTGAAAATTTTAAACCACACTTATAAGGCAAGGCTACCAGTACGTTGACACTATATATACAGTTGAGCATCGATTTCAACAGACGGACGGACGGACATAGATCGTCTTAGAATATTATGACGATCAAGAATATATATACTTTATAGAGTCTCAGGTCGATATTTCAAGGTGTTACACAAACGGAATGACAAGTTAAAAATGATTTTGCTTCAGAGTATGCAAAACTACTACAAAAATGATGAAAATGACTACATGAAATACTTCTCAAAAGTTTCATGATACCTCTGTCATATAGAGTTCAAATATTACACCATGTTTGCTGCGAAGGTGTGATAGGTTCCTTCGCAGTGGTTGTTTTGAATAATACTTGAAGTATTTAAGAAATAAGTCTCTGCAAACGAACGAGAATTGCTGCTTAGAATAATATTCAAGAAATTTCTAAACAATTTGAGGTGATTTTGTTATAAGTTTATTAGTACTTAAATTTACAAGTGGTACGGTTACCAAACAAGAACATTGTCAAAGTTGAAAAATGACTAAAAATTGTTTAAAAATTTGTGTCTGCTGGACAAAAGCACACAAATTTCTTAGGTTTTCTTAAATAATATATATATTGTTCTAAAGCTCCAGGTTTCTTCTTTTCAAATCCGATGTGGAAGTGAGAATCGGTTGATAACCAACTAAGTTACAGGCATATAAGTGTACAAAGGTAAGAAAGCCGGCTTTTTATCCATAACTCAAGATTTCGGGGGTGTCTGGCAAATTTCAAATACAGATTCTTGTTCTACTCGAAAAATAATATCACTTCCCAGAGTTTTTGGACTGTCGCACAGTGTTCTCTTTCACGTTCACAGTGGAATATACATTCTATGTTTATGATACCCACTTTGTCCATAAAAGTACACATTTGGACGTAGCCGTTTCATTGGTATCATTTTTATCCCCTTTCGACCCTTTCCGCCTAAAAGAAAAAAAAATCGAAAAAAGTCATATGTGCTGCCCGTCTAGAGCGAAAAGAAGGACAGACAATATGTGGTCAGTAGAAAGTCCAGAATTTATTCGAAATTTTAAATCGGCCATAACTTCTTAAATATATGAGATAGAGCGAAAAGAATCACAATCTGTGATCACTAGAAAGTCCAGAATTTTCGAAATTTTAAATCGGAAGTTATAAATATAGGATATAGAGGGAAAAGAAGGACAATCTGTGTACAGTAGAAAGTCCAGAATTTGTTCGAAATTTTAAATCGGCCATAACTTCTTAAATATAGGAGATAGAGCGAAAACAAGCACAATCTGTGATCAGTAGAAAGTCCAGAATTTGTTGCGAATTTTATGATTCTCCCTGTAGTCATTTGGTCGGTACCAATTTTAGGTAAATACGGACATCTTGAAAAATGTGCTTTAGTACACAAAAATATTATGGCAGGTATTTTCTTATACATTCTGCATTCATTTCCTTCTGGACCGATTTCAACAATATGCGATCACCGACCGATCTACACATATTAGACGTACTCTTAGAAAATTTGGTTTTACTAGATTTTTGGTGCCTGTGCATTTTAGCAAAATGTACCATAATCAATATAAAACTAGATTTTTTGTCGTTTCGTCTATTTGAGTTACAGGGTCCCAAGTGGATATTTCAAGGTCTTACAAACGAAATGACAAACTTGGTGAAGGGTATAAAAATGGTAAAAATTCTAGATATCCGAAACAGATTAAAATACTTTTTTATGGTATGGAAGAGAAAAGTTCGTTGGAGTTCAGATAATCTCTGCCGCAATACAGGGTGAGGCACATGGTGCCAAAAATATTAGCCACAATCTCACAAGAAGACCGAAAAATTTGGTCTTCCATTGTCAATGTTCATGCAAATTTTCATTAAAACCACACCAGAACCACAGATTTGTTTCAATTTCTTCGACGCATACACTATTCAGTGTATTTCAGTGTCGTTTGTCTTTAGTATATTACAGTTCCAATCCAAAAACGAATGCTTACCCAGTATATGCATTTAATATTTCAGTGGATCTATCATCCTGAAAATTCATCTTATTTCCCATTGTTGTTTCTAGAGCATGTCCATTATGTTAGCAGGATAGTGGAGAATGAAGAGAATAGAAAAAAGAAAATAATAATAAATTAATGAAAATAAAATAATAATAATAAATTAAATAAAAATAACCAATATATGATAACAATAAAAAACAACTAAGGAAAGGCTAAAGTCGGGCAGCGCCGACTATATGATACTCTCCACTATTTAGCCCATTCAATTAAACAAACGCGGAAAACAGTGATATCGGGAACGACTTTTTATAGGTACTTTATATGTGGTCTCTAGATCTTAAAAAGTCAAATCGAGAGCGAAATTTATATGGGAGCTATAATAAATCGGAATGGGAGCTACAGTGGTGGCCACGAGTTTAGCACACTTCACATGTGTTGTTTATAATAGCAAATAATTTGTTCTGATAATGAACTCTGGGCAAAATATTTGTTTTTAAGGGTCGATTATGGTGTGATCAGTAAGCCCAATAATTTTTTCGCATTGCAGACTTCTAAATAAATCCAGACAGATTGCATGCAATATACTAAGCCATATTGTCACTAATGGGATCTTAAAAAATGTCGCACAATGTCCTACGACGGGAAAAACAAGCAATAAATCGGATTTTTTAATTTGTATGACCTGCGTAGCAGATACATTTAAAAGCTCAACTGTGATTCCGGGAGACCTTTCGGCCAAATTTGACATTAGTATTTCCTCAATGGTTCATAAGAAGAAGAACCAATGAAAAAAAAATTATTTGGATGCATTGTTCAACATAAGCCACACGTATCAAAAAATGGCTTACAGTGTCAAATTTCATTTGCTCAGGAGCATTTAGAAAAATCCAAGATTTTTGGGAAAATATCGCCTGGATTGGCTAATCGAACACATGTCGGTTCGGATCTAATAGAATACAATACGAATTGTGCCCTCCAAACATGCAGCACAACCCGAAGTACAAATATGAGACGGTAAAGCTTTTTGGCGAAAATCTGATGGTGTATACTGCGTTTTCAGGACACGGCGTTGGTCCGATACACAAAATCGATGCACTAATGGATCAGTATATTTACAAAAATCTACTTGTTGATACTATGATAACATATTCAGATAGAAAAATGCCAATTAAGTGGCGTTTTATCCTCGATAACCAACCAAAACACACTTAATGCCAGTGAAGAGCTGTTTGGAGCTGAACAGAATAGATTTTTAAAAATGGTGCAGAACAGTCACCGGATCTCAATCCT
The DNA here is from genome assembly GCA_947397865.1 of Polietes domitor. Lineage (NCBI taxonomy): Eukaryota > Metazoa > Arthropoda > Insecta > Diptera > Muscidae > Polietes > Polietes domitor. The sequence continues at coordinate 141,870,373 of OX377619.1, forward strand.
ATTGGGAATCTATGGAATGGACTTTAACAACATATTATAGCAATAAAACCCAAAAATTTGCCCGATCTCTTGAATGAAACTCGAAATTCCTAATAATCTATTCCAATGGAGCGTTTTATGTCTCTAGTGGAGAGTATGTCCAGAAGATGTACAGCTATTACTCAAAATAATGATTATCAAACCCGATCTCTTGAATGAAACTCGAAATTCCTGATAATCTATTCCAATGGAGCGTTTTATGTCTCTAGTGGAGAGTATGTCCAGAAGATGTACAGCTATTATTCAAAATAATGATTATCCAACCAAATATTAAGTTTATAATAAAATGTATTGGTTTGTTCAGTTTTTTTTTGCGGTTTGATTAAAGTTTTTTAATTTGTGCTAAATTACTGTCCAGTAAATTTTCGTATTATTTGTACTTTAAATGGAATAGAACTAAAATTCAACAAAAGAACCGAACAAAAACAACGTTAAATGGTCATCTTATCGTACGTAATATTTTAGAAAAAAATACCGGGCAAAAAAGCATAAAAAGAAATTGAAATATTTGCTTTATAAAGTTACATGTGGTGAATGTGCTAAATTCGTGGCCACCACTGTATATATAATGAATATTGTAGCAGTTATGTGTCCGGCATATGCCCTAACCCACAGCTGGACTGTGTCATTTTGCACCTTACTCAATTCCATAAAATGAAATATATCATACAATTTTCCTATTTCATAAAAGAAAACTTGAAACTTGGTTTCATAAGATCAAAGACAAAATTCATTGTATTAAATGAAAAATTCTTAAAGACGAAATATTTCATAAGCAATGAAATAAATGTCTTCATAAATAGGAAGGATGATTTTGTTGTTTTTATGAAACGTTTCATAACAAAACAAAAATAGATTTTTAAGGACGCTTTTTAATTTGAAGCAAATCGGTTCAGGTTTAGATATAGCCACCATTCAAATTTCGCTACCGATTGGATGTTTTTCGCTCTCGATTTTTTTTTGGCAGAATTTCCTCAAATTTGCTTATATTTGAACTAGAAAGATCTCTGGTGAAAATCGGTTCAGATTTGTATATAGCTCCCATACAAATATTAACGTTTTCCACTCTACAAAAAATCTACATAAATTAACCGATTTAAATGAAATTTGGCACAACACCTTATATTTTAACTAGAAACATCTTGAATTGCATGGCAATGGCCCCGCCCGACTTTAGTCTTTCTTTGCTTGTTTTATACTTACGGCAGGCTATCTCTAAAACGCACTTCTTTAACACTTCAAACAGTTCCAGCGACTGACTCTGAGTTCTGGCCAATTTACTTATCAGCACATTTGTTTCCTCATTGAATATGGGATAGAAAGTTTCGATGACATTGCGACCAAAGGCAGGATTCAAAAGACGTCTGTGATTATTCCAACGCGGAGCTATTTTAGGGGAATTTATAAGAAAACATATCCTCTATTGTAACTATTGCACTTACATTTGGAAAAGAATAGACCATCTCCTAAAAACTCAGACAAGAAGCGATACAATTTTCCCTTGTCTGTACAACAAGGCGTCTGGAATACCGTCTCGATGGTCTCCGGGTCATTAACGTACAGTAAGCAATCGGTGCCCACCCATAAGGTACATGGTGTTTTGTATTTTTTCGATGTAGTATCCAGATAAATTAAAAAGTCTAAAAATATACAAATAAGAGCCACTGCACTGTTGAGTGTTTTTGTGATTTTACCTCTTTCTGTTTTCATCAGTTCAATTCCTGATCCTATAAATGGCAAGCCGATGGGACCTGGCAGTTTCGCGTGTAGTCTGTAGAATCTACGCCGTGACCAGAGCCAGTTTACCCATAAGAGCAAGAGTGTTGTTAACACTAATGTCGGCGTAATCAGCATGATATCCGAACGTTGAACTTTAACACTGAAATTAAAATGTTAAATATTATTAATAATAAAGGGTGATTTTTTAAGAGCTTGATAACTTTTTTAAAAAAAAAAACGCATAAAATTTGCAAAATCTCATCGGTTCTTTATTTGAAACGTTAGATTGGTCCATGACATTTACTTTTTGAAGATAATTTCATTTAAATGTTGACCGCGGCTGCGTCTTAGGTGGTCCATCTGCTTAGTCCAATTTTGGCATTTCCACGTTTTTGAGTAACAGAGACCCAATTGGTGCGAACGGCGACGAATCGAAAATTGGTGGTCATCATTAACACTGGCCGATACAGCTGCGATATTTTCTTCAGTTCGCACTCTACGTAAGCGTGTTGGTGGTTTAATGTCCAACAATGTAAATTTGGTGCGAAATTTAGTCACAATAGCCCGAATAGCCGCTTCAGTGGGTCGATTAAACTGACCATAAAATGGAAGCGCGCAATGAAATTTTCTTAACAGAGCACGCATTTTGATAATAAAATTCAATAATTTGCAAGCGTTGTTCGTTTGTAAGACGATTCATGATGAAATGTCAAAGCATACTGAGCATCTTTCTCTTTGACACCATGTCTGAAATCCCACGTGATCTGTCAAATACTAATGCATGAAAATCCTAACCTCAAAAAAATCACTCTTTATAACAGGGCTCCGGAGTCACAGAGAATGAATGTGGATTTGTACACATTCATTCATTAGTGACAAAACCAAAACATATTTTTTCAATATAAATTGACCTTATAGCCGTGTCACACTGCTTGTGAAATCTATTTCTGCTTGAAATGACGATTTACAAATGTCAGATCCCATACAAACGTGACATTTGAAAATCGCCCTTATGTCATTTAGAATAACATATCGTCAATTATTCGATGTATGGATATCATATCATAAAACACTTTCGCGCAATTTTGGAGTGCTTATTGTCTGAATGTGCTATTACCTCTAATGAGTTAGAAAATTACTCAAAAGATACCTCTACATTAAAAAACAAGTAAAAGCGTTAAGTTCGGCCGGACCGAACTTTACATACATATATATCCGCATTCTATAGAGACTGTCGATTTTCGCAGGAGTTTTCCTGTAATGTTACCACAGGAAAAAGTATTTTTTTAATATAGCCAAACCAAAACAAATAAAAATATTAAAAAATAATTTTATAAATAAATATACAATTTTTATTATTTCAAATCACGCTTATAAGGCAAGTCTACCAATTCGTTTATACTATATACATATATCGAAGTAATACTTAAAGTCAACTGAAAAAGTAGATATAAGAAAGCAATCTTCAAAAAAGCTTAAATACCATAAACATTGGTGGATAGTGGCTGCTGCAATTGGTTAAATTTCTATCCCATCTCTCACGTACACAGTGCAAGACAACTTAATTCAAGATTCAACCAAATTTTGCCGTAAAAGTATGAATTTGGAAATATCGTTTTTATTTTGCGTTTCTATTCAGTCAGAGGAATGTATACACCGAATTCCGTGATTGTAGTTGGTACAATTTTTATCCCCTTTTTTCCATTTTACCCCCTTAAAAGTACGACTTTCTAAAATCTCTTTTTTTCGTGTCTACGCAATTAGAGGGATGTACACACCGATTGCCATCATTCATTTTGTAATTCCGTTTGTAATACCTTGAAATATTCGTCGGAGACCCCATAAAGTATATGTATTCTGGGTCGTGGTAAAATTTTAAGATGATATAGCAATCTCCGTTTGTCTGTTGATAGCACGCTAGCTGCCGAACGAAATGAGCTAGGAGGTTCACATTTTCCCTAAATATGTCTTATGGTTGCTGATCGGTTGAGGTTGAAAGTGGGCGAAATCGGCCCAGAGAGAAGTTTTTTTCCTAATAAGGACTGAAATTACCTCCTAATATTTTGAATATTTAAGCATTTTTTTAATTTCTGCTTTATAAGCACTTGAAATTTGTTGTATTTAGGATGTAGCTGGAATCAATAAATTGCAAATGGAGAAATGCGGGTTTAAGGGCAATTGTTTACACTTAATAATATTTAGGTCACATTTTTAAAGATGGCTGCCTAATTTCTCTTTTTCATTCCACTTGAAGTTTTATTTATTTATATTTATATAGTAGAGGACTATTAATAATACAATAATGAAGCATCACAATTTTCCTAATATGGTAGTGCAATTCGGTGTGTACATTCCTCTAATTGAGTAGATACATAATATAAAAGTATTTTTTCCAAATTCGTACATTTAAGGTGTAAAAGGGGAATAGAGGGATAAAAATAGTACCAACCAAACGGCTGCACCGAGAATAATGAAGTTCGGTGTATACATTGATTGAGTAGACACGTAGAATAAAGGGATTTTTCGAAATTCGTACGTTTAAGGGGGTAAAATGGAAAAAGGGGATACAAATTGTACCAACCAAATGGCCGCAGCTAGAGTCATGACATTTGGGGTATACATTCCTCTGAATGCGTAGACACGAAAAAAAGGTTTTTTCATATTCATACTTTCAAGGGATTCAATGGGAACAGAGGGATAAAAAAGGTACCAGCTAAACGGCTACAGCTAGAATGATGAAATTCGGTGTGTACATCCCTCTAATTGCGTAGACACATAAAATAAAGAGATTTTAAAAAGTCGTACTTTTAAGGGGGTAAAATGGAAAAATGGGATTAAAATGGTACCAACCATACTCTTAAAGGAAAAAAGATTTTTCCAAATTCGAATTTTTTACTTTTACGTCAAAAATGAGTAGAATCGTGCAGTTTGGTTATCTTGCACTGTGTACGTGAGAGATAATAGGTGTTCAAAATTTGTACTTTTGGAATTAAAACAGGATGAAAATACAACCAATCAAATGAAAATGCGCCCACTATCCTCAGTATTTAGAGTCTTTAAACTTTTTTGAAAATTGCTGCCTTTATTTACTTTTTGAGTTGACTTGAAGTATTATTTATTTATTTCATATTAGTATTATTATTTATTTCATATATAGTATAAACATATTGGTACACTCAAAAGAATTTGTTAGTAAAAGAAAGCAAAAATACTGCTGAAAAAAAACAGATTTTCTGCTGAAAAAATGACAGCAGATTAACCCTGCTAAAATAGCAAACAGTTGTTTGCTGTTGTGGAACAAAATTATACTCATATCTTGAAAAAAAAATATCATGAATGAAAAAATTATCTTGAAAGTTTATGCTTACGTATATATATAAATATAAAGAAACGAAGAACAAATCTTATTTTTAAAACTTTTTTAATTAATTTTATTTAAAAATAATACGCATTCAAATAACTCTTAAAAGAGTTAACATTTTAAGATTTTTTCAGAAATATCTATCATATTTCGTATGTTTTCTAACCTATCGTATTAATATGGTTATCTTCGAAAAGATTATATATATATATATATATATAAACTATTAAATGGGGATATTCTGCACCCTGCAACCCAATTGAAATAATTGAATATATTAACAATACTTTAGAAAGAAAGTTATTACATGTAATTTATTATTACACTCAAATGAATATGACTGTAAAACCAGCAGAAACGACTGGTGTTACAGCAGACTTTATCTGCTGAAAAAGAGAAAGCAGACTTGCTGCTGAAAAAGCAGGTGGATGTTTGCTGTTTTTAGCAGACTTTTTTTCCTGCTGTTACAGCAGACAACTGTAGCTGTTTCAGCAGTATGTTTCTGCTATTGAATAGAATCAAATTAATTTCACAGCGAATAAAACAATTTTTTGCGAATTACGCTTTTCCACAAATAAACACAAATCCAAATTTTATTTTCAATTCCGCTAAATACAAAAAGTAACATCAACCTAGTACTAAATTTACAGTAGAATAGAAACAACTTCAGTTTGTTGTTAACGGCACTTATAAAAAATAAAAATTGATTGAATAAACACTGGCTGCTCTCACGTAATCGTCAAGTAGTGCCTTAAGGCAACGTTTTGAAAAACATTTATCCAGATTCATTCAAACACCACGATTTTTACTCCTTTTTATTATCCGCTGTATGTATTACTTTTTGTATCTGCACTAACTTCGTATACGTCTCCGCTAGAAGGTTGATTAACAACGGCTGGTTGTACAGTTTGCTTTGAAAAATTTGGAATACTTGCTGTAGTATACTGCGTTGACGGAATATCCTTATAGCCTTATTCATTCCGACTCAACAATATTTTTTGACCGGACACCACAATTAGTTGCAGCAATTTGTTAAATATTTTAGTTCCAGCTGTGAAACTGTATGCAATAAATGGAAACATTTGATTAGATACATGTAATTTGATATTTTCGAATTTTATTTGCAATCTTTTGCATCACAATAGGTAAAATTGTTAGCTTTAGTAAAATAAATATTTACAACAAATTCAATGAACAACATTGTTTAACACATACAAATACTTATCTTGTAATTCCATGGAAAGCTTTCGTTTCTTTTGGCAGTAACTTTATGATTTTTTTCTTATCCACTCACTATATTATTTTTTTTTTGTTTTTTTTTTTTTTGATTTTAGGGGGTTTCACTGTTTAATAGCATCGGGCGTTCTCGACGTGTGCGTTGATGACGTCGATTGCTATGTTATATCATTTTAAAGGTGTTCGGAATTTTTGATTTATGATTAAAAATTAACTTTCTAATTCTGTAATCGACTACTAGATATATTGTTTACACATTTGTGCAAAAACGTATTGCGCAAAATGCGAGATAATGTGTTTTACATTCTCTGGTGTAGAACCACAAATGCAAAATTATGTGCAACGCGACGTCGGTTTGCTCAAATACTCTGGGTGTTTAAAATTACCTTTGGAACACCTTTCATAAATTGTACGTGCTCCATTACCATGCAACAAAAAGTTTAATTCTAAAAACAATCATTTATCGGTTTAGAATTTTTTGAGTCTGCTAACCATTTTTGGGCGAGTGGAGTTAATTTATGTCCTAAACATGAACATTCTAATTCCGTAAATAGTTTTTTGATCTCACTATTGAGTGATTTATATTTCATATGCATTTCAACATGGTTCTTCGTCAGTTTTGGATAATTTTCAAGAAGACTGCTTACTTCCCCACTTTTCAGCCAGAGATTTCCCTCCAAAATTATTTGTCATTTCTTTGCCCACCTCACGCCAAAAATTTCAGTCTAAAAACAAAAAAAAACTATTAACATTTAATTTATTACTTTAAGGGCATGCTAATTTTATTTTGCGTATATATTACTATTACTAAATTCAGAGTATTTTGTCATTGTAAAGGACTCGGTAAAATATTTTGAGGACTATCAGAAATTTCAAAGATATAGTCTATCTACCATGATTTCTAACCTATCGGCTTAATATGGGTATCATCGGAAATAATTTAGAGAATAAATATTAGACGGATTCATCAACCCAATGAGAGCCATGCTTTTTCAAAAACCTAATGCTTTTCATTAGCATTTTTCTCAGACTAATAAAAATATAATACTCGGTGCCATTTTAATAATTTTTTAATTTTAATTAACAACAATTTTCAGCAGCCTGCAAACTTTAAGGCAGTGTGGCTGCTGAAGCAAAACTGAAGATAATCTGCTGTTATAGCGGAAAATTTGCTGTAATAGCAGAAAAAGTGTCTGCTGATAGATAGCAAACAATGTCTGCTGTTAATAGCAGACTTTTTTTCTAAGAGTACTTGAAAAATATTTTTTATTATAGTCAAATCGTCAGGAGCTAATAAAAATTGAGTTCCGTCAGTTTGCATGGCTTTTAACTCCAGAACTCTCATTTTGTATCTTACTTTTATATTTTAATTAACAGCAGTAATTTTTAACAGACTGCAAACTCTTAAACAGTTTGAATACTGATGCAAAACTGCAGATAAACTGTTGTTATGGCAGAAGACCTGCTTTAATAGCAGAAAAAGTGCCTGCTGATAGGTAGCAAAGAATCTCTGCTGTTAATAACAGAAATTTTTTCTTAGTCTTGCCTTACCTTATAAGCGTGATTTAAAATAATAAAAATTGTATATTTATTTATAAAATTATTTTATATTCAATTTTATATTATATTCAAAAATTTAACATTTTCTGTAATGTTATTGCACATCTACGAAAATCGACAGCATCTGTGGAATGCAATCCTTGGTGGAGGGTATAAAATATACACAATTAATAGTGTATTATATATATAATGACAATTTTCCTGAAAAAGGAACTGTCAAATCTTCGATGGGGTTTGAACGTATCGGATCGGATATAAACGGAGCCATACAATTGAATATATAAATTAATAATACTTTTTAGAAAGAAAGTTATTGCATTTAACTTAGTATTACTTGCAAGATATTGTAATAGTTTTTATACCCTCCACTAGGGTATTATGTCGTTGTGCATTTTTTTTGTAACACCCAAAAGGAGACGAGATAGTCCATCTATTCTTGTAATCAAAAATTATTGTCCGATCCTAACAAAAATTGGCACATGCGTACCAAAGACTAACGATTTCGGATTGACATTTTCCGCTCTAGAAACTATATCGGTTAACAGATTTTCTTCAAATTTGGCGCACTACCTTATAATTGAACTAGAAACATCTGTGGTGAAAGTGAGTCAGATAGGTTCCCATATATGTATGTTAGCTCTAATACAAATTTCGATCCAGATTTGACTTTTTCCGCTCTAGAAAACAAACAAATTAAACCGATTTTCTTCAAATTTGCTGGAGCATTTTACATTTTCTTCCGCTCTATACACCACATTTTTGTATAGTTACATATAGTACCTATACTCATATCGTTTCCGATACCACATTTTGCCCCAAATTCTATTGTAATGGGGTAGAAAGTGGAGGGTATCATATAGTCGGTCCAGCCCAACTTTAGCCTTTTCTTACTTGTTTAATTATAGGTATATTGTCACGAACTAAAATAAAATAAGGTTCGTCAGTTTTAATGGTTTTTAAATTCAGAATTATAATTTATATTTTAATTAGCTGTAGTATTTTAGCAGACTCTTTAGCAGTTTGAAGTTATCGAAGTACTTCGTAATCAAATTTTGATTTTTAATTTAATTTAAAAATAATAAAACGATCTGATAATTGTTGGCACTTTTTTGAACACTACACTATTTATCTCTATTTTATAAAACAAAATCCAACTTATTTGTCTACTTTGCAGAACAGTTTAACACTATTTAACTCGATATAGCGCGCTTTTTTTCAAAATACCACAATTATTAATTAAAATTAGTTTTTTTTTATTAAAACACTTTTATCACAGTCTTGCACTTCTAAAATTAAATAAATTTGTTTTGTCAGTTTCAATTCAGTTTATTATACAATAGAATCAAGTAAAAAATTACATTTTGTTTTTCAAGTTAATAAAAATTGGCTCACTGCAACAATTTTTAGGCAATTTAGAGAACGACACCAAACTCCCGAAGACGTTTATTCATGTACAACGTTATGCTAACTAACCCGCGGAGGAGATGTGCTTTAGAATGTATATAAATTTGGTTCTCTGAAAGACATTGTATAAAACAGTTGTTTGTCTTGACATCGTGTTGTTTACATAATCCCACCAAAATACTGTGCCAAAAAACAGGTCCGAACGATGCTCCCTTTGGTTGGGGTAGGGGGTGTTGGAGATGAAAACTATACAACCAATATCCGTTAAACATGTTAGTTTGTGTGTGACTGGCTAATTGACTCTCACTAAGTTACGTGAAAACGAATTAATATTTTTTAAAAGTTAGTGTTCTATTGCCCTATAGTTAAACACAACCCATTTCACTGTCCAAAAGTCATAAAATTTAAACAAAAAAGTGTAGATATAGCTGGAATGTAAATAGTGATGAATTAAACAAGAAATTAAAACTTTCGGAGCTCCTATGACCTTAACTCTCCTCTTGGGGCCAAACCAAAGTTAATTTAGTTTTTGTTTTAACATTACATAATTAACAAGTAAAAACCGTGTTAAGTTCGGCCCGGCCACCATAGATTGAATTCCACAGAGGCTGTCGATTTTCGAAGAAATGCAGTAAGATTACAGGAATATGTTAATTTTTTTAATATAGCCAAACCAAAACAAATAAAAATATTGAAAAAATGATTTAATAAATAAATATAAAAATTTAATTATTTCAAACCACGCTTATATTATAAGACAATGCTACCAATATGTTTATACTATATATATCTAAAAAATACATCAAATCAATTCAAAAAGTAAATATAAGGCAGCAATCTAAAAAAAACTTAAATAATATTTGTTGGTATACTATTAATGTTGTATATTCTTTAAATCTCTTCTTTGTTAGGCCTTCCTTTTTTAATGTAAGCCTTCAACGCCTTTTAGTGAATATATTAAATAAATACGTATTTGATTAAAGCTATCAGCGTATTTATTTATAATAGATTTGTTTTTGTTATTTATATATATAATAGATTTGTTTTTGTTATTTATTTTATTCAATTTAGTAAAAAAACATAAATGATACATGGAAAATATCCAATTGCTTAGGTTTTTTATTGTGGCAATTAGTTGATTTATTTCTTCATTTATATGTATAAAGAAAATGTAAATAGTTTAAGAGAACATACTTGTGTAAAATAGCCAAAACATACAAGATAATTGTACACAAGTTTTATTGTAGAACTGACAGTAGTTTTTTTAGTACCAAATTACCTTTGTACCAAATTACCTTTATTTCACCTAAGATAAATTAATAACTAATAACTACAATAAATTGTAGGCTTTTCTTGTATGATTTCTCACATTTTTTCTTTGTGTGTACCCATTTTTGCCGTACAAATAAAAAATAACGAATTTGGAAAAATCTTTTTATTTTTCGAGTCTATGCTATGCGGAGAAATGGATACACCGAATTCCATGATTCTAATTACGGCCATTTGGTTGGTACACACCAACTTACATCATCCTAGCTTCAGACGTTTATTTGGTAAAATTCTGTTCCCATTTTATCCCTTGAAAGTTCGAATTTGGAAAACCGTTTTTATTTTTCGTGTCTATGCAGTCAGAGGAATGTATACTGCGAATTTCATAACTCTAGTTGCGGCCATTTGGTTGGTAAATTTGTATGCCCTTTTCCTTTTCCATAAACGTACGAATTTCGAAATATCCCTTTATTTTACGTGTCTACGCAACCAGAGGGATATATACACCGCATTTCGTTATTCTAGGGGAAGCCGTTTGATTGGTCTACGCAATCACAGGAATGTATACACCGCATTTCATTATTCTAGGGACAGCTTATTGATTGGTACCATTTGTATCTATCTATTACCATTTTACCCCTTAAAAGTACGAATTTGGAAAAAATACTTTTAAATTATGTATCTACTCAATTAGAGGAAACACCGAATTTCGTGTTTCTAGCTAGTGTCGTTTGACAAGTACCATTTTTATCCCTTTTTGGCCCATTTCACTCGCTAAAAACAAAAATCACTTTATTGTGCACGTTTTTGCTATAAAGGGACTGCGCATACCCAATATCAAGTATATATTTATAAGGAGAAATATTGAAAAAAAAACACGCTGAAATACACTAAATATTAGGGGTATTTTCAGTCCTTGTGAGGAAAAAATTTTACCATTAGGGCCGATTTCGTCCAGTCGCAATCCCAACCGATCTACGACTATAAGACGCACTTATGGGAAATTTGGACCCCCTAGTTCCTTTTTATGACGATCAAAAATATATACTTTACAGGGTCTCAGGTCGATATTTCAAGGTGTTACAAACGGAATGACAAACTTAGTATACCCCCATTCTGGAGGTGGAGGGTATACAAATAATCCAAAAAGGCTGAAGTCGAACATAAAAATAATATAAATAAAATAGTTCAACAATATAACAGAAGGTTATAATTCGCTACAGCGACTTTGTTTAAAACATTTTTCTAGATTTAGGTCACTCGTACTATCAAATTCCATCATTTCCGTTATTCCCAAATTATCAGGCTAAAATAGGATAAAAAGTGGCTGTAAAGTCAAAAATTGTGAAAAGTATCGTTAGCAAAACTCTCGTAACTTTTTATTATATTGAGAATACCAAAATATTTCTTAATGTAAGTAATATTACGATTTCTGGGGCCCCATAGACTCTACTCATAAGTTCAACGTAGTCTCCGCCACTTTCGAATCGTTTTGAAGTTGTTTTTTGAGGAATAAATACATAAATCGTTTTTTGTAATTCAGAATTCATTAGTTGAAAGTAATCGTGAGTGTAATGAAATGTCAATTCGCTATTAAAAATATCTAAATAGTTATTAGATTTATAGCCGATCACAAAGTTACCCCACCTATAGAGAGGCAATGGGACATAAGACGACCCTGTCCACTCTTAGTTTTAGAATCTGTTTACCGCAACAAATTTTTCCATAACTCCACCGCATCCATCAGCCTGAATTTGAGGGCAATGACCGCAGACTGCCTACTCAAAGCCACCTAATTGGATATCCCTTTATGTTAATGTTGTCTAAACTAATGAATGCATTTGGTTAAATTAGTGGCGAACATAAATAGTTTATTGATAAAAACTTGTTCAAAGTAGTTCCGTCTGATTTCGTTCGATTTGCTTCTGGTTTAATTATGCATGTTTTATTGTAATTGATTGAATATGATCGAAAGTAGTAATAACAACAAGTAAGGAAATGCTATAGTCGGGCGGGCCGACTATATGATACCCTTCACTTTCTGTGCCATTACAATTCAATTCGGTGAAGATTTTGGAATGTGTCCCATCTCATATATCGACTCATATATCACAATGTATGTGTTTTCTGCAGAGCTGTTAAGTAATGATTAGTAATCGTAATCATTAATAATTAGATTACTTTTTTTTAAGTAGAAGTAATGATTACAATACGATTACATTCAGTTTTATACGATTAGTAATTGATTACGATTACAAGTAATCAAAAAATAATCAGGATTACTTGCGATTACTGAAAAATAATCAAAAGTAATCGAAAATGAGTTCGACTACTTTAAAAGATTACTTTTGATTACTTTTGACTATTGTAGATTACTTTTGATTTTTATACACTCCACGAGAGTATTATGTCTTTGTGCATTTATTTGTAACACCCAAAAGGAAACGAGATAGACTCATTGTTAAGTATACCGATCGACTTAGAATCACTTTCTGAGTCGATTTAGCAATGTCCGTCTGTCCGTCTGTCTGTCCATCTATTGTTGTAATCAAACTACAGGTCGCAATTACAGTCCGATCTTAACAAAAATTGGCACAAGTAAATTTTGTGGATCAAGGACGAACGCTATTTAATTTGAGGCAAATCGGTTCAGATTTAGATATAGCCCCCATACAAAAATCGCTCCTGATTTGACATTTTCCGCTCTAGAAACCACATATTGTACCCAATTTTCTTTAAATTTGGCACAACATCTTATAATCTAACTAGAAACACCTATGCAAAAATTGGATAAGATCGGATCAGATTTAGATATAGCCCCCATACAAATGTCGCTCCCGATTTGACATTTTCCGCTATAGAAACGACATATTGCACCCGATTTTCTTTAAATTTGGCACAACATCTTATAATCCAACTACAAACCCCTATGCTGAAAGTGGGTAATATCGGTTCAGATTTAGATATAGCCCCCATACAAATGTCGCTCCCGATTTGACATTTTCCGCTCTAGAAACCACATATTGTACCCAATTTTCTTTAAATTTGGCACAACATCTTATAATCCAACTAGAAACACCTATGCAAAAATTTAATAAGATCGGTTCAGATTTAGATATAGCCCCCATACAAATGTCGCTCCCGATTTTACATTTTCCGCTCTAGAAACGACATATTGTACCCGATTTTCTTTAAATTTGGCACAACATTTTACAATCCAACTAGAAACACCTATGCTGAAAGTGGGTAATATCGGTTCAGATTTAGATATAGCCCCCATACAAATGTCGCTCCCGATTTGACATTTTCCGCTCTAGAAACCACATATTGTACCCGATTTTCTTTAAATTTGGCACAACATCTTACAATCCAACTAGAAACACCTATGCCGAAAGTGGGTAATATCGGTTCAGATTTAGATATAGCCCCCATACAAATGTCGCTCCCGATTTGACATTTTCCGCTCTAGAAACGACATATTGTACCCGATTTTCTTTAAATTTGGCAGAACATCTTATAATCCAACTAGAAACACCTGTGCAAAAAGTGGCTAAGATCGGTTCAGATTTAGATATAGCGCAAATAGAAATGTTGCTCCCAAATGTTTAACCGATTTTGTCCAAACTATACATATTATATTTCACCTATTTCGTTCCAGATTTCAATATACCCGCATACAAATGTCCTTTCCGATTTAACATTTTTTGTCAAACACATACATTTACAGGATACAAAAATCCTTCCCGTTTTCACTTTTTCACCGAATTAAATTGTATTCGGATTGAAAGTGGAGTGTATCATAGAGTCGGCCCCGCCCGACTTTAGCCTTTCCTTACTGGTTTGTGATTACTTTTGATTCTCGCGAAATCGGTATGAGAGTCATAGCAGTCTGTTTGTCAAAACTTTTGACTTTTCAATATATGTCAGTTTTGATTTTTTCTGTTCTCGTTCTTTTGCCAGCTAAAACCGAAAGGTAACTGTAATCGCAAGTAATCCTGATTATTTTTTGATTATTTGTAATCGTAATCATTATATAATCATTACGATTCTTTTTAAAAAGTAATGTAATTGATTACTAATCGTAATCGAAATTTAACAGCTCTGGTTTTTTGGAGCAGAAAAATAAAATTGAATGGAACCCCTATGAAAATATGAACCGATTTGACTTATTTTCACCAGAGATTTTTCTAGACCAAATATAAGGTATTGTGCCAAACTATGTCATTTCTAGAACGGAAAAAGTAAAATCGAGAGCGAAATTTGTATGAACCAATATGACGCACTTTCACTACAGATGCGTTTAGTTCTAAAATAAGGTGTTATGCCAAATTTGATCACAATCGGTTAATTTTTAGTGGAGAAAAAGTAAAACCTGGAGTGATATTTGCATTGGTCCTAAGTATAAATCTGAACCGATTTGACTTTTTTCATCAGAGATTTTTCTAGTTCAAGTGTTAGGTGTTGTGCCAAATGTGAAGAAAAAATATATGGTTTCGAGAGCGGAAAACTTCAAATCGGGAGCGAAGTTTGTATGGGAGCTATATATAAATCTGAACCGATATGACCTATTTTCAACAGTGATGTTTCAAGTTAAAATATAAGGTGATCTGCCAAATTTGAAAAAAAAAATCGGTAAAAATATATGGTTTCGAGAAAGGTAAACGTAAAATCGTTAGCGAAATTTGTATGGTGGCTATATCTAAATCTAAACCGATTTGCTTCAGATTAAGTAGCGTTCGTCCTTGGCCCACAAAACTTAACTGTGCCAATTTTTGAAAGAATCGGACAATAATTGCGACCTGTACTTTGATTACAAGAATAGATCGCTTCCTTTTGTGTGTTACAAACAAATGCACAGAGAGTTAATACACTGATTGCGCCCCTACTAAAGACTATAAACCAGGTTCATTACGAATAGACAGCCTATGACCAAAAATGGGCATAAGTAATGAAGATTAACGTGTTTGAAAATTTTCAGAGTGGCAAGCGATTGACTCACTTTTTCAGAAGTTTCGTCTTTGTTTTTATAACGCAGATATGGTATACAAAATCTACTTGTAGTAATATATTACTAAATTGTTAGCCTCCGCGTCTTCTATAGAAGACATTGTTTTAGAGATGTAAAAACTGAAACTGAAACCGAAAACCCGTGTTAATCCCGCCATCATTCACCGCTTTTTTTTCTAAAAATTGCTATTTTCGATAAAGCGCGGGATCAGGTGTTTTCATGTCGGTTAAACGGTTTTAAATTATAAAATATTTGAACTTATTGGATATATAAAAATAGAAGCCTTAAGCAAGATAATCTGAAGCAGTGATGATTCGTTTACTAGAAATTAAAGCAGTGATTATCAAAATGGGAACATACATTTATCCGTTATCAATAAGTGCAATTAAAATGTGAAACATGGTTCACAAATTAAAATGTTGTTTATTAATTAAAAAACGAGTACAAATGACGTTAGATTGCATTCCAAAGAGGCTATAACATTACAGGATAATGTTAAATTTTTTAATATAGCCAAATAAAAATATTGAAAGAATAATTTTGTAAATATATATAAAATTTTAATTATTTTAAACCACGCATATAAGACAAGGATACCAATATGCTTATGCTATATACATTGAAATAATAGGGCTGTTGTTTCTTTAAGACTGGATAACTAAGCTGCGATAGCAAAAAAACTAAATAAAATGTTAAAATTTCAATCAAAATAAAAGAATCATTTTTTAAAAATCATTTTTCAAGTCCACAATTTTTAACATAAAATTATTTTTTTGAAATTTGTTTTCGTGCACACATTGATATTGCTGTTGGCGGAAATTAAAAAAAAATTCTTTTATTTTGAGTGCAATTTTAACATTTTAATTAGATTTTTGTTATCGCAGCTTAGATATCCAGTCTTAAAGAAAAACAACCGCAATACTTCAAGTCAACTCAAAAAGTAAATATAAAGCAGCAATCTTCTGGGCGATAGTGGGCGCATTTTCAGCTACAGCCATTTCCATCCTATTTTAATTCCAAAAGTACAAATTTTGAAAAAATCTCATTACAACTCACGCAATTAGATAAATTTACTCACCAATTTTCATCCTTCTATCTGTAGTCGTTTAGTTGGTACCATGTTCTCTCACTCTTTTCCCATTGCATCCCTTAAATCTCCAAATGTGGAAAAACCTTTTTATTTTTCTTGTCTACGTAGCCAGATGAATGTATGAAAATTCGGACCTCCTAGCTCCTTTAGTTTAGATGCTAGCGTGTTGCCGCCGTAAAATTTATTTATATATTATATCTTTTATTTTCAATTCCATTTTAAATTCATATATTTATGTGGGGATACTTCCCCTTTGAATTCTTAAATTGCTAAATATTTCAAATCGCACATATATGTATGTATATACATATGTAATTATTTACATTATTTTTCTCCTTAAATATTGTACTAAAACCAGTTTTTTGTTATTGTTTTGGTTTCTTGAAGAAACATAACGGTCCTTTTCTATGTGTCATGTAGTCAAATAGCAACTGGCGACCATTAAAGTAATGTAATGGAAAACATTAAAGTCAGTCGGTTTTTAAGGCACGGGCCAAACACAAATTTATTTTAAAGCGCTTTCGCTCTCGCTCCCCGCAAGTGTAAAATAAATTAAAATAATAAATTTATATATTATTTGCACAAGAGGTGCTATTAGAAAATTTGTGTATTTTTTTTTGAAGCCGGCTCAGATTAAACCGTGCCGCAACATTCTTTAAAATAAATTTGTACTGATAAATTAACAGTCGCGCGGATATAAACTTACAAGAGTGTAAAGTCAAGCGGATTAAGAAAAAAGAGTGTAAAGTCAAGCGGACTAAATTGAAAAAATAAGTCAAGCAGACTAAGTTAAAAAAAAATAAAATTTTAATAATATCAGATAATAAAATAACTCCAAGTTTGTTGTAACTAAAATAAAAGTGCGTTTAAAATGGCAGGAGGCCAAGAAGCAGATAATTATCACTGCGAGAAGTGTTGTAATTTAGATAATGATCGCATGGTACAATGTGACCAGTGTGATAGGTGGTATCACTTTGAGTGTGTGGCAGTGAACAGTGGTGTGGCTGATATAAGTTGGAATTGTGATAGGTGCAATTCTCATGTACAGAGAGCAGCTAATGATTGTGCCGTAGTTCCTACAGGGATCAATCAACCCGGAGAACCTTCTGTGAATTTACTAACGCAGCCGCAAGCAGCGTCGTCGCCGACCATTACTGGAGAGGCGCAGCAAAGGGCAAGTACAACAACAGAAGGAATCATGATAAGCCAAGCGTCGACAGATGTGCCCGGACCATCGTCGAAGTTTATGAACATTGTTCAAAATGCACCACTCTATACTGCAGGTAACAACACACAAGTGATACATTCTGGGACAACGCAAGCTCTGCATACTCGGGTACCGATATTGTCAACAGTGCCAACAACGTCTGCTGCTGCGGCGGGAATTACATTTCCTTTTGCAAAAAAGCCACAACAGCAACAACAACAACAAAATGAGCAATTCAACGCACAGTGGGATTTGCAGCTGAAGATGTTGGAAGAACAACAGCGAATTCAACCGGAGTTTTTAGAAAAGAAGTACCAAATATTATCGCAGTTGGGACAAAGTGATTCTTCACACCACACCACAGCCAATAATATGACGTCTCATTGGAACTTCATCGGTGGACCAACTCCAACACAACTTGCAGCAAGACAAGCTATCCCAAGAGATTTGCCACATTTTCAGGGTGATCCGGAGGAATGGCCGTTGTTTATAAGCAGCTTCGAAACGAGCACAGCGGTGGCTGGATACTCTCATGCAGAGAATTTAATACGGCTGCAGTCCTGTCTAAAGGGAAAAGCAAGAGAGCTTGTGAAAAGTAAGTTGATGCTGCCTACACTGGTCCCTGAAATAATTCAAACCCTAAAGATGTGTTTTGGACGACCGGAACATATTTTGGAACGAGTTATCGAAAAAGCGAGGAAACTACCCCCACCAAAAGATAAATTAGAGTCAATCATAGAATATGCACTCTGCGTAAAAAATATATGTTCAACCATGGAGGCATGTAAGATGGATGCACATTTGAATAACCCCATGTTAGTGAAAGAGTTAGTGGACAAATTATCTAACCAATACAAATTGAATTGGGCCATGCATCCAAAAGATGATCGCGTGCCAATAGTAAAAACTTTCAGTGATTGGATTTTTCAAATAGCCGATGCAGCGAGTACGGTCGTGTCGACAATGCCAACTACAAGAAGTGCAACTATGAATACACATACAGAAGAAAGGCCGCCGGCAAAAATCAAGTGTTATGTGTGTGAAAATGGTGAACATAAAATTTCAGTGTCCAGTGAATTCAAAAAGCTCTCTTTGGATAAAAAATGGGAAGTAGTGAAAAACCAGTAAGGAAAGGCTAAAGTCGGGCGGGGCCGACTATATGATACACTCCACTTTCTATCAGAATACAATTCAATTCGGAAAAAAGTGAAAACGGGAAGAATTTTTGTATGTTTCCTAATCATAGGTCATTTCACAATAGGTTCTTCCAGTTCTCAATTTTAAGTAATTCGATGAAAATACGTGGTTTCTGGGGCGGAAAAATCAAGTCGGGATCGAAATTTGTATAGGAGCTATATATAAATCTGAACCGATCTGACTCATTTTCATCCTGGGTGTGTCTCATGCAAATATAAGATATTTTGCCAAATTTGAAGAAAATCTGTTAAAATATGTTGTTTCTGGAGCGGAAAACTCAAATCGGGAGTGAAATTCGTATGTGGGCTGTATCTAAATCTGTACCGATCTGGCTCATTTGGTCTGTTTCATGTGTGTTTCTAGTTTAAATAGAAGATGTTTTGCCAATTTTGAAGAACATCTGTTAAAACATGTGGTTTCTACAGCAGAAAAAGTCAAATCGGGAGTGAAATTCGTATGGGGGCTATATCTAAATCTGAACCGATCTGAGCAATTTTCACCATAGGTGTTTCTAGTTGAAATGTAAGATGTTTTGCCAAGTTTGAGGAAAATCTGTTTTAATATGTGGTATCTAGAGTGAAAAGAGTCAAATCGGGAGTGAAATTCGTATGGGGGCTATATCTAAATCTGAACCGATCTGGCTCATTTTCACCGTGGGTGTTTCTAGTTGAAATATAAGAAGTTTTGCCAATTTTGAAGAACATCTGTTAAAACATGTGGTTTCTACAGCAGAAAAAGTCAAATCGGGAGTGAAATTCGTATGGGGGCTATATCTAAATCTGAACCGATCTGAGCAATTTTCACCATAGGTATTTCTAGTTGAAATGTAAGATGTTTTGCCAAGTTTGAGGAAAATCTGTTTTAATATGTGGTATCTAGAGTGAAAAGAGTCAAATCGGGAGTGAAATTCGTATGGGGGCTATATCTAAATCTGAACCGATCTGGCTCATTTTCACCGTGGGTGTTTCTAGTTGAAATATAAGATGTTTTGCCAATTTTGAAGTACATCTGTTAAAATATGTGGTTTCTACAGCAGAAAAAGTCAAATCGGCAGTGAAATTCGTATGGGGGCTATATCCAAATCTGAACCGATTTTCTTCAAATTAAATAGCGTTCGTCCTTATCCCGATAAACTTTGTTGTGCAAAGTTTCATTTGGTTCTGGCTACAATTGCGACCTTTACTTTGATTACAAGAATAGATGGACAGACGGACGGACGGACGGACATCGTTAAATCGATTCAAAAAGTGATTCTAAGTCGATCGCTTCCTTTTGGGTGTTACAAACAAATGCACAAAGACATAATACTCTCGTGGAGTGTATAAATATAATTTATGCCGTCAATGTTTAAATAAACACCGCCGCAGATGTTTCATTAATAATGACTGTGGAATTGATGGCTGCAAAGCTAAACATCATCGATTGCTTCACAAATATACAAACGAACAAACTTCATCGTCTTCAAGGCCAAATAACGTTATTAATGAAAATAATACAGGTAATGCATCTATGAACTCACATTCAACAGCGGAACAAAATCAACATTCGCTTTTTAGAATTTTGCCAATTCGTCTTCACAAGAAGAATGGTTACATCGACACATTTGCATTTCTCGATGAAGGATCTTCAGTGACATTAATCGAAAAAGATGTTTTTGATCTACTTGATCTCGAAGGAGTTGAGGAGCCGCTTTGTTTGAAATGGACTGGAGATACTACTCGTCAGGAGGACTCATCTTTAAAGGCATCAATAAATATTTCAAATACTCAAAATGGTTCGCGATTTACATTGAAAGGCGTTCATACAGTGCAGAGTTTAGATTTGCCAACTCAAACGCTGAATATGGAGAAAGTTGCAGAAAAGTATCCATACCTGGCAGGTATTCCCATACATGTTGCGTGTCGGATCGACGCATGAGGCGATCTTGGCAAAACTTGCGTTTAGGGAAGTAGTGTTGCCACCTGTTCTCAAGGGGAGTGTTCAGTGGGTTCTAGGTAATAATATGACAAGCAACAGGGATGGTATACGTTATAGGAGTAAAATGGCAGTTGTTATGACAAGATGATTCCGCCTTAAAGTTGCTTTATGTGCCCAAGGTAAATAAGTTTTGTTGGGGTAAAAATGGAGATCTGACGCCAGTTGGCATCAGGCGGGATAAATCCTGGGGGTATAAAAGGCACGACTTAGGAAGAAGGAAGCCATTGTGTAAAGTGTCGCGGCTTAGACGTTACCTCGTCGTCTAAAATAAGTTCAAAGAAAAAAAGCAAAGAAGCTTCAAGCAACCGTTGTCTACTTGACGGTGTGGATTAAAATTTTTTTAATAAATATTGTGAACTATAGCCGTTGGCCTGCACTAACCTGTGTGTTTGTGTTCAAATAAAATAAAGTGAGTGTTGTGAATGTAAAAGTCGAGTTTTATGACATGTGTGTTTATGTGTGTGATTGTTTTCTTTTTGTTATAAAAAAATAGATATCACAACTCCTACGGGAAGTTATATCTGGCCTCCGCGATACGAGCGTTCGGGGGGCCAGCTTATTTTTTGGCCAGAAAAGCTTCCAGTTTGGGATCTGCATCGGAATCATCAATAGAGAGCCACTGGCGAGTTGGTCACGACAACACTGGGAACGAATTACCCAGAAAACATCAGCATCTACAAAAAAAAACGAAAGTATTTAATGACGGAAAGTATTGGGTGTGGAAATTAGGACAATTTTCCGAGTATATTTCCATTACCTATTATACCCAGAAAACGAGGTAATTAATATATGTGTTGCGACTCTCGTGTGCTGTAACCGATGTGGGGAGGTTGGAATTCCCCAATTTATTTAATCCTGTGAAGCGAATCTGGGAATAAAGACAAAAGAAAAATATTCAAAAACACTGTGAAATTAGTTGGATGAAGTAGATTAGAAAAAAAATATATATATAGATTAATTAGTGTAAGTTTAGGATAGTAAAAGCAAAATTCTTGTTGTGTAAAAGGGATAATACCTTGGAAAGTAAATTTCATAAAAAAACAGGCAAGGGAAAAATAAATTAGATTTCCGTAGGCGACGATATCTTTGATTAGTAAAAAAGGCAAGAAAATTGCTGAAAATTCACCACTAAGAGAGCTCGTTTAGTAGGTAGGAATAAAATAAATTGCGGGCCGGAAAAGCGGCCGATATCGAAGACTTTTAAGAAATCTTGGTTATTGATCTCAGGATTTAGCCTATTCAAGAGAACAAAAATCACTAATAAACTTCTTCGGGTATTGTTCGTTATTAGGTGTCAAAAGAAAAAAAAAAGGAATTGTATATTAGGTTATAGTTAATGTTAAGTAGATAAAGTTCAATATGTTAAATAAAATGTTTATTGTAGTATAATAGAATGTTGTGCTAAGTGTTATTTATTAGAGAGGGGTGCGTAACAGCATGAGGTGAGTTTGGTCTAAAGAGTGTGGGAACCGGGGCTCAAAAAAAAAATCAATTTTGTGGAAGTGTCGAGCCGAGGATGGGAGGGCTAAGTGGGAGGCTAAACACCAAAGTCTCAGTGTCAGAGTGAAGATCCCCATATGTGTAAAGTAATATCGTGTTTCTTTGTATTTTCAATTTTCTGTTCACCTCTGGGTTGCAGTTTGGCGGGTTGAGAATCCACCATCTGAGAGTGCTGAGCGTCGGAGGGCCAAGCTGAACGCCGTAGCAAGAGGCAATCATAACAGAAATGGCGCCCAAATCAAAAATATATGAGATAGTCTAGTAGCGCGAAAACAATATGGCGAAGCGTGGGTAGGGCCATATTGGCAGTAAGATTAGACAAAATATTCATGTGCAATAAGATCATGTACGTGGCAATAGAATACTAATTATAATCAATAGCCTGAAACAAATCTAGTCAAGACTACAAAATGAAATATTGATAAATTCAGATGTTCAACGTGAAATCTTTCGAAGTGCAATATTTTTATTTTTAGGTTTAGATTGGGTTTAGGGTAAAACTAAAAGGGGTCAAGTGCAATATCACGTCAGTTTCTAGACATATGAATGGCGTATGTATGTTCTGGTCCCGTGTCCTTATTTTTTTGTGTAAAGTAGAGCCAATAGAGTAACGCGTTTAAGTTCTATGTGGGAAATTGCAATATCGGAACGGCGGTAAGCGCCAAAAGACTGAGTTAAAGCAAAGTACCTTATATCCATGTGATCTTTTTTTTTAGTAATGTTAAGAAAATGCCATGGCCATAGGAACTTAAATCGATTCTTTCAAGATTTGTGTTAAATTGACTAGGATCTTCACAAATGACCGTCGCGAGAGCGACCACTTTAAAATATAGGTTATTTAGGTAACAATCAAAAAAAAAATACCACCCGAAATGACCAAACTAACTTCTGAGGAAACTGTTAGAAAGCCCCTCTCAATTATTTATGTATGTTTGAAATTTGTTACGTAGAGTTGTGTATGGTGGTAGTATTTAGTTGTGTCTAATGTTATGTTATACTATATTATATTCTATACTTATCAAAAAAAAATTATATTACGTGCTGCCTTGTGTATATCAAAGTCCATTGTGGCGTCGCTACCGAAAGTAATAGTATTGTGCTCCTAAGTGTGATTTTGGTTTGCCTCAAGAACGAACTGGTTAAAGTCATCAGGCTGGAAGATATCAAATAATAAATTAATAAAATTGGTAATGAGCTATAAGACTAGATCTAGAGGGATAAAGAAAAGGGATAGACCTGTAGAATTCGACTTGAATAGGTCTCATTATACAACAGGTCAAAAGCAACAAAAATTAACGACAATGACAGATAGAGATAGCACTGTCGGTGTATCCAATATGAATGCGTTTCAGTTCATAGATCTTGCTGACTCTATTATAAGACGAGATCAGACGGGTGTGAATGTATCAGATTCTAATGGTCCAGCGATTGCGGAAGGGAGTGAACATTTAGCGCCAGAGGTAAGAGACTTAGTTCAGGATGAAGCGTTGTCGGTACAACGTTCGCTAGAAGATAAGATTAAGGGAATGGTACAACGGGAAATGCAGGATGTTAGACAAACCATGGAACTAATGGCCAGTAGCATGAAGGAATTATCGGAAACGGTTCGTTCACAGTCGTCCATGTCAGGAAGCCATTCCGATAATAGACCGAATAATATTAATACAAACCAAAATCGACCTAATCACGAGAGGCGAGATAATGCGAACACTTTTACATTTCCACTGGGTGAACGTCCGGAATCGACAAATGGTCGGAATGGCGGTGGAAATGATTCCTATACCAATGGTCGCGATGGTCTGGCAACAATAAGCCATACGGATCCGTTGCGAATTCGATTGGACAAGCTCGGACTCGACTTTAACGGGGACACTCGGAGGTTAAGAGTGGACGATTTTATTTACCGTCTTGAGCACATGCAGGCTCAATATAAGATTCCTTGGGATGAAGTAATAAGGGACTTTCACCTTATTGTATCAGGCCCTGCATATGAATGGTTCTGGCTGTTCAAAAAAACCACGTATGCAATCAATTGGGATAGCTTAAAACATGCCCTATTAAGCCAATACCAGACATCCAAATCTAATTTTGAATGGTTGAGTGATATAGTAGAACGGAAACAGTTGGCAAACGAGTCAATCGACTCATATTTTCACGAAATGTGTAAACTCCGTTCTAGATTACTCCAACCTCTACCAGAATATGATATGATAAAGATCCTAAAGCGAAATATTAGAGAAAGTGTAGGGAAGATTGTGTATCCGATGTCAGTATCCTCAGTGGAACAACTGCGCATCGAGTGTAATGAAGCAGAAAGACATTTTCCGAAACGTGACCACAGATCCATGCAAATACCGCCACGTCCACAGAGGTACGTAAACGAAATTAATGAGGAAATGTATGTGAACCCTGGACAAGAAGCACCACAGGCAGTTGGTTTAAATGTGGAGGCAATCCGATACCAACAGCCGAGACAACCACCCACATGCTGGAATTGTCAGGAGATCGGTCACATATTTATGGACTGTCCAGCAAATTTCCGGAATCTGTTTTGCTACAGTTGTGGTAAACCGGATACCGTAAAACCAAAATGCCCTAATTGTAGTCAGGGAAACCCGAGGAGGGACGTGGAACGAGTAGGGAATTCACGTCCAGCGGAAACCCCTACAACTCAAAAAAATTAGAGGTAGAAAGTAAACGCATATTAACTAGAAATAAGAATAATATTATTAAACAATTATTAGAAATCAATGATCCCAACTTTAAACCAGAGGAGAGACATTATGTACCTTTCCAAATTCGACAAGAAAATTACGAGCAGGTGCGGAATAGGATATTTAATTCGGAGGTGAATGTGCGTAAGACTCCCGAGCGAATACTCCAATTGAGACTACGATGTTCCGAGCGTCGCAGGCAAAGAAAATTTGTGTTAGATTCAGTGCAGAGAGCAAATAAATCCGTCGATGCTAGAGTTTTTGCGGATGTTGAAATTCAGAATACTGTAATAACGGGATTGCTCGACACCGGTGCATCCGTAAGCTTGTTAGGAAATGGGTGTCGGGAACTTGTGCAGAAATTAGCATGTCCAATAATACCAGCCTTCAGTAACGTCACTACCGCCAGTGGACAAAGACACCGAATTTTGGGCAGGGTCAAAGTGTTCATGACATATCGAGGTATGGAGAAAGAAATGATTTTATACCTTTGCCCCGATTTAGAGCAGAAACTGTATCTGGGGGTCGATTTCTGGAGATTGTTTAATCTGGCTCCAGATATAGTAGGGGTAGCGGGAATTGACGTAGAAAAGATTACGAAGGAGATGGGTGTGCCAAACTCAGATTATAAATTGAATCCACATAAACTAACGAATGAACAGGAGACTAAATTGAAGAAAGTCATTGCCAGTTTCGATACTTTTGAGGAAAAAGGATTAGGGTGCACTAGTATGGAGAAACACACTATCAAATTGGTTGAAGGAGCAGAGCCCGTAAAAGACCGACACTTCCCAATCTCTCCCGCCGTTCAGGAAATAACTTATCAGGAAATAGACAACATGTTGGCCTTGAACGTGATCGAGGAAAGTGAAAGCCCCTGGAGTAACCGTACAACGATTGTCAGAAAACCAGGTAAAAACAGATTCTGTCTAGATGCACGGAAGTTGAATAAACTGACGATAAAAGACGCTTATCCACTGCAAAACATCGATGGTATATTGAGTCGAATAGACGAGACGTACTACATTAGCAGTGTGGACCTTAAATACGCGTTTTGGCAGATCCAGTTGGACGAGGAGAGCAAACAATATACAGCTTTCACAGTCCCAGGTCGTCCCTTGTATCAGTTTCGCGTAATGCCATTCGGCCTATGTCATGCGGCTCAAAGACTTTGCAGACTGATGGACAAGGTGGTTCCTCAAAGGTTAAAAGAAAATGTGTTTGTGTACCTGGACGACCTGTTGGTGATTTCAAGCGACTTCGATGAGCACCTGCGGTTATTGAAGGAAGTGGCGGACTGTCTGAAAAATGCAAACCTCACCATAGGTCTAAAAAAATCCCAGTTTTGCTTCCAACAACTTAAATACCTCGGGTTCATAATTGGAGAAGGCATGCTAAGAACCGATCCGGAGAAGATTGAGGCCATACGGAAAATAAAAATACCAAGGAATACTCGAGAAGTCCGGAGCTTTTTAGGCACAGCAGGGTGGTATAGAAGATTTATTAAGGATTTTGCTTCGATATCCGCGCCACTAACCGATACGTTGAAGAAGTCAAAAAAGTTCACCATGCCCAGTGAAGCGATCAGTGCTTTTGAAAATCTAAAAAAGGCTCTTACGTCAGCACCCGTATTGCGGCACGCCGATTTCTCAAAACGCTTTTACATCCAATGCGATGCTTCGGAATATGGAATAGGAGCCGTGTTGTTCCAGCTCAATGAGCGAAAAGAGGAGCATCCGAT
This sequence comes from Polietes domitor, assembly GCA_947397865.1. Lineage (NCBI taxonomy): Eukaryota > Metazoa > Arthropoda > Insecta > Diptera > Muscidae > Polietes > Polietes domitor. The sequence continues at coordinate 141,897,395 of OX377619.1, forward strand.
TGCGTTTTATTCACAGAAATTGAACGGCTGTCAGAAAAATTACAGTGTCACGGAGAAGGAGTGCTTGGCTGCCGTGATGGCAATTAAGAAATTTCGGCCATACGTAGAATTAATGGAGTTTACGGTCATCACGGATCATGCCAGCCTCCAGTGGCTGATGAATCTAAAAGATTTAAGCGGTAGGTTAGCTCGGTGGTCCCTTCAGCTCCAAGCGTACAACTTTGAGATAGAGCACCGAAAGGGAAAAGAAAATATAGTCGCTGACATGCTCTCTCGGTTGCCCACGGTGGAGGAACTAGAGGTAGACCAGCTCTTTGATTTCGAAACGAACGAGTTCGATTCAGACGAATATAAAGACCTGATTCGATCGGTTGAAAACAATCTAGATAAATTACCCGATATCCGTATAACCGACAACATGGTATTTAAGAGAACCCGATTAGATAGTGACGCAGAAGTACATGAGTTTCAATGGAAATTATGGATACCAGAATCGCTGACGCACTTGTTAATTCAAAAGGCTCATGACTGTCCTACGGTGGCACACGGAGGGATATCGAAGACACTTAATCGGTTAAGGCAGACTTACTATTGGCCTAAAATGACGTCACAAGTCCGTCAGTATGTGTCTAATTGCAGAACGTGTAAAGAGACAAAACCAGTGAATCAAAACACGCAACCAACCATAGGAAACGAGGTAATAACCGAACGACCCTTCCAAAAACTGTATATTGATTTCCTGGGGAAATATCCGAGGTCTAAGAGTGGTAATGCCTACATCTTCATCGTTCTCGACCACTTTACAAAATTTACATTTTTGAAAGCGATGAAGGAAGCTACTACAGCAAATGTAGTGAAATTCTTGGTGGAAGAGATATTTCGGAAATTTGGCGTTCCCGAAACAATCCATAGTGATAATGGAGCACAATTTATTTCAAAACAATTTAAAAATATGGTCGAGGTCTACAAGATAAACCATATGCAAACGGCCCCGTATTCTCCCCAGTCGAACGCATCCGAACGCGTGAACCAATCGGTACTGGCCGCGATTAGAGCGTACATGGAAAGTGACCACAGAGACTGGGATCTATACCTAACAGAAATCGAATGTGCCCTCAGATCCTCCGTGCATGCCGCGACTGGAGTGACACCCTTCTTTGCACTTTTCGGATTCAATATGTATTCATCGGGAGCCGACTACAAACTGGCAAGAAAACTGAAGTCCATGACCGATCATGAAATATTACATCTAGAAAAAACTGATCGATTGGAGCTGATTAGGGAGAAAATTAAGGAAAACATGCATCGAGCTTATGACAATAGCGCAAAAAGGTACAACGAAAGGGCCCGAGTCGCAAAATTCACACCTGGGCAAGAAGTATTTAGAAGAAACTATGTCCAGAGTGATTTTAGTAAAAACTTCAATGCTAAATTTGCTAAAAAGTTCCTGAAATGTCGCATAACTAACCCGGTGGGAAACAACATGTATGCCTTAGAAGATCTCCAAGGTAGACCGATCGGAGTATGGCATTCCAAAGACCTAAAGAGGTAGTGTGTGAATCCATAGTGTATTAAAATTCTGATATTTACTTTAGATTACTTATTGATTTCGAAATTAGACGGCAATTTTCTTTCTGAACTAGAGAAATCCTTGTTTGGAGTTTCTGCGTAAAGTTGCGAGTATGACCCTTATCATAAAACTCTCAATTGAAAATTCTACAGATAACTATAAACATTTTTGTGGTAGTTTTATTTAGGATTGAGAAAATTATTGGTGTAAATAAAGCCGAAACAGGAGCTCTGATGAGCCTAGTACAAATGAGAGGGAAAATAACAAATTAAACTCATATTCCTATGTTGTAATCTTTTTGCTACTAAAACAACTTCTCTATATCATTAAGATTCAATAGAAAACAAACGTGATAGGGAGCGTCCGAATTCGACAACAGCGACTTGATTTGAACAACGCAAATTATACACGAGCATATGGTTTCAAATTCAAATTCAAATTCAAATTCAAATTCAAATTCAAATTCAAATTCAAATTCAAATTCAAATTCAAATTCAAATTCAAATTCAAATTCAAATTCAAATTCAAATTCAAATTCAAATTCAAATTCAAATTCAAATTCAAATTCAAATTCAAATTCAAATTCAAATTCAAATTCAAATTCAAATTCAAATTCAAATTCAAATTCAAATTCAAATTCAAATTCAAATTCAAATTCAAATTCAAATTCAAATTCAAATTCAAATTCAAATTCAAATTCAAATTCAAATTCAAATTCAAATTCAAATTCAAATTCAAATTCAAATTCAAATTCAAATTCAAATTCAAATTCAAATTCAAATTCAAATTCAAATTCAAATTCAAATTCAAATTCAAATTCAAATTCAAATTCAAATTCAAATTCAAATTCAAATTCAAATTCAAATTCAAATTCAAATTCAAATTCAAATTCAAATTCAAATTCAAATTCAAATTCAAATTCAAATTCAAATTCAAATTCAAATTCAAATTCAAATTCAAATTCAAATTCAAATTCAAATTCAAATTCAAATTCAAATTCAAATTCAAATTCAAATTCAAATTCAAATTCAAATTCAAATTCAAATTCAAATTCAAATTCAAATTCAAATTCAAATTCAAATTCAAATTCAAATTCAAATTCAAATTCAAATTCAAATTCAAATTCAAATTCAAATTCAAATTCAAATTCAAATTCAAATTCAAATTCAAATTCAAATTCAAATTCAAATTCAAATTCAAATTCAAATTCAAATTCAAATTCAAATTCAAATTCAAATTCAAATTCAAATTCAAATTCAAATTCAAATTCAAATTCAAATTCAAATTCAAATTCAAATTCAAATTCAAATTCAAATTCAAATTCAAATTCAAATTCAAATTCAAATTCAAATTCAAATTCAAATTCAAATTCAAATTCAAATTCAAATTCAAATTCAAATTCAAATTCAAATTCAAATTCAAATTCAAATTCAAATTCAAATTCAAATTCAAATTCAAATTCAAATTCAAATTCAAATTCAAAATCAAATTCAAATTCAAATTCAAATTCAAATTCAAATTCAAATTCAAATTCAAATTCAAATTCAAATTCAAATTCAAATTCAAATTCATATTCAAATATTCAAATATTCAAATATTCAAATATTCAAATATTCAAATATTCAAATATTCAAATATTCAAATATTCAAATATTCAAATATTCAAATATTCAAATATTCAAATATTCAAATATTCAAATATTCAAATATTCAAATATTCAAATATTCAAATATTCAAATATTCAAATATTCAAATATTCAAATATTCAAATATTCAAATATTCAAATATTCAAATATTCAAATATTCAAATATTCAAATATTCAAATATTCAAATATTCAAATATTCAAATATTCAAATATTCAAATATTCAAATATTCAAATATTCAAATATTCAAATATTCAAATATTCAAATATTCAAATATTCAAATATTCAAATATTCAAATATTCAAATATTCAAATATTCAAATATTCAAATATTCAAATATTCAAATATTCAAATATTCAAATATTCAAATATTCAAATATTCAAATATTCAAATATTCAAATATTCAAATATTCAAATATTCAAATATTCAAATATTCAAATATTCAAATATTCAAATATTCAAATATTCAAATATTCAAATATTCAAATATTCAAATATTCAAATATTCAAATATTCAAATATTCAAATATTCAAATATTCAAATATTCAAATATTCAAATATTCAAATGTTCAAATTTTCAAATGTTCAAATATTAAAATTTTGATTTGATGTATGTATTTCAATCTGTAATTGGAGCCATCGGGCTTTACAAAATGCATATATAATATTTTTTTTTAACATGGCGAAAAAAAAACTACTAAAAACTACTGTTACCAATATAAAAATATGATAATGTTCAAATATTCAAATAAAAATTAAAATTCACTCGCGCTTATAGGCAACAGGGCTAATTTTGTAATTATATGTTTATATGTTCTTGCCTTTGATTGATTATTTATTTGTATAAAACAACCACAATCCCATTTTGCACGGGTCTAGCGCAGGGAGCAACCGTGATTGTTTTATACATAATGTTGTTGTTGTGTCTTCCCCGCACGGGGTATATATATAAAAAAATAAAAATGTCGGAACACTCACGTCATTTCTTAGGGTCCTTTATAATTGTTTTGAGTGTGGCTGGCGGTCGGGCTGTGATGAGTTTTTCGTTGGGTTCCATTTGAGTTTGTCCGTTTGGAGGGATTTTCTTTCGAATTGCGGGGAGATGGTTGTATGGGCTCGTGTGTAAGCCAGGAGTGCGGTGAACTTCTCAAGTGTCCCAACGCGTAGTCCACCCCATGAGGCAGTGTTGAGGAAGAGTTGAGTGTGTCCTTCGGGGTGGAGTGAAAGGGATGGAGATTGTTCGATTGTCGGGCAAGAGGAGTGAGCTTGGTGCCGGGTGGCTGGCGTGAATGGTGTCGGCTGTGAGGACAATTCGATTGTATTCCCTATGTCAGTAGATATTGACACTAGAATGTGACGAAAAACTCATCGTGTTACTGGCAGACCTGAAATAAAAGATATTGAATAGGTATGATCTTCGATACAAAAAGTTTACTTACGAAGAGTTATACTTCACACTCAAAAAGTTGACTAGAATGTTGGTAATGTATTCGTCTGTAACGATTTCGGCAGCCAATTGTTGGAGAGACAGTAGATACTCCTGAGATGTCGTGACGTTCACTCTGTGTTTTCCGCCTGTTAAAAATCCATGTGCTTCTCGAGGAATGATTAATTGACAGGTTTCTTTTGCTTCCTTTATTTCCTTTATTGACAGGCAGTTTAAAAAGTGACAGCGAGGATCAGTGATGTCAGCCTTTACATAAGAAAAACGCTTAAATCCATACCTGGTAGTGAGTTTAGACACACACAAAAATAGTCACACTATCGGCACGTAATTGCAATTGGCACGACTGTTGTACGATAGATCAGTAATAAGATGGGGGCCACGTATAGATGGCGCAAGGCATCAGTAGGCCGATCTCAAAGGGGAGTTTACACCTGATGTTTTTTCGTGTACAAATAGACATACATGTACTGTGAATCTTTCAGTGTAAACGCCACGATTAGGAGGCACGTTCACACTGAACTGCGAGATTTAAGGAGATAGAGAAAAGTAGAGGGAATATAAGAAAAATACAATTAAAAATTAGTTCCTGCTAAATTAATTTTATAACCCAGATTTGATTTGACAAAGCCCGGCTTGAGACTACTCAGGGTGTGGGAGTTCCCCACGTTAGCATACCAAGACTAAGCCACGCACATCACCTTTTTCATCCAATCGGATGCAACGGCGAAGTTTTGTTGCGTGTCGGATCGACGCATGAGGCGATCTTGGCAAAACTTGCGTTTAGGGAAGTAGTGTTGCCACCTGTTCTCAAGGGGAGTGTTCAGTGGGTTCTAGGTAATAATATGACAAGCAACAGGGATGGTATACGTTATAGGAGTAAAATGGCAGTTGTTATGACAAGATGATTCCGCCTTAAAGTTGCTTTATGTGCCCAAGGTAAATAAGTTTTGTTGGGGTAAAAATGGAGATCTGACGCCAGTTGGCATCAGGCGGGATAAATCCTGGGGGTATAAAAGGCACGACTTAGGAAGAAGGAAGCCATTGTGTAAAGTGTCGCGGCTTAGACGTTACCTCGTCGTCTAAAATAAGTTCAAAGAAAAAAAGCAAAGAAGCTTCAAGCAACCGTTGTCTACTTGACGGTGTGGATTAAAATTTTTTTAATAAATATTGTGAACTATAGCCGTTGGCCTGCACTAACCTGTGTGTTTGTGTTCAAATAAAATAAAGTGAGTGTTGTGAATGTAAAAGTCGAGTTTTATGACATGTGTGTTTATGTGTGTGATTGTTTTCTTTTTGTTATAAAAAAATAGATATCACAACTCCTACGGGAAGTTATATCTGGCCTCCGCGATACGAGCGTTCGGGGGGCCAGCTTATTTTTTGGCCAGAAAAGCTTCCAGTTTGGGATCTGCATCGGAATCATCAATAGAGAGCCACTGGCGAGTTGGTCACGACAACACTGGGAACGAATTACCCAGAAAACATCAGCATCTACAAAAAAAAACGAAAGTATTTAATGACGGAAAGTATTGGGTGTGGAAATTAGGACAATTTTCCGAGTATATTTCCATTACCTATTATACCCAGAAAACGAGGTAATTAATATATGTGTTGCGACTCTCGTGTGCTGTAACCGATGTGGGGAGGTTGGAATTCCCCAATTTATTTAATCCTGTGAAGCGAATCTGGGAATAAAGACAAAAGAAAAATATTCAAAAACACTGTGAAATTAGTTGGATGAAGTAGATTAGAAAAAAAATATATATATAGATTAATTAGTGTAAGTTTAGGATAGTAAAAGCAAAATTCTTGTTGTGTAAAAGGGATAATACCTTGGAAAGTAAATTTCATAAAAAAACAGGCAAGGGAAAAATAAATTAGATTTCCGTAGGCGACGATATCTTTGATTAGTAAAAAAGGCAAGAAAATTGCTGAAAATTCACCACTAAGAGAGCTCGTTTAGTAGGTAGGAATAAAATAAATTGCGGGCCGGAAAAGCGGCCGATATCGAAGACTTTTAAGAAATCTTGGTTATTGATCTCAGGATTTAGCCTATTCAAGAGAACAAAAATCACTAATAAACTTCTTCGGGTATTGTTCGTTATTAGGTGTCAAAAGAAAAAAAAAAGGAATTGTATATTAGGTTATAGTTAATGTTAAGTAGATAAAGTTCAATATGTTAAATAAAATGTTTATTGTAGTATAATAGAATGTTGTGCTAAGTGTTATTTATTAGAGAGGGGTGCGTAACAGCATGAGGTGAGTTTGGTCTAAAGAGTGTGGGAACCGGGGCTCAAAAAAAAAAATCAATTTTGTGGAAGTGTCGAGCCGAGGATGGGAGGGCTAAGTGGGAGGCTAAACACCAAAGTCTCAGTGTCAGAGTGAAGATCCCCATATGTGTAAAGTAATATCGTGTTTCTTTGTATTTTCAATTTTCTGTTCACCTCTGGGTTGCAGTTTGGCGGGTTGAGAATCCACCATCTGAGAGTGCTGAGCGTCGGAGGGCCAAGCTGAACGCCGTAGCAAGAGGCAATCATAACATACAATCATACTCGAATGTGAAGCCAGCTATTTTGATCGGCGTGGACAACTGGAAGATCGCAGTACCATTAAAGATACGTGAAGGTTCGTGGAATCAACCGATTGCTACGAAAACACGACTAGGCTGGACAATTCAAGGTTGCAGCGGCAGTTACAGGCAAAGTGCATGGCTAAACATACATAATTGTGATTGTGATAAACAATACAACGAATTACATCAGATGGTAAAAGATCAGTTCAGTTTAGAAGAATCAAGTGCTAAGTGTTTAGTTTCACCAGAAGATGCTAAAGCCTTACAAATTTTGAAGACTACATGTCAAAAAGTTGATGGACGTTACGAAGTGGGCCTTTTATGGAAAAATAACGTACGGCAACTACCAGAAAGCTACAACAACGCTTACACACGTCTCATGTGTCTCCATAAGAAATTTCACAAAGATGGAAATTTGAAGAATACGCTACAACAACAAATAGACAATTTGCTCTCAAAAGGATACGCAAGGAACATAACTGCGGAGGAAATAAAAAGAACACCTGGTCCAGTGTGGTATCTACCAATATTTGTTATAACGAATCCCAACAAGCCCGGCAAAATACGAATGGTGTGGGATGCCGCTGCCAAATCAAATGGTGTTTGTCTCAACGACTACATTCATAGCGGACCTGACCTATTAAAATCATTGGTTGATGTTTTGCTGAGTTTCCGTGTGGGAAAAGTTGCAGTTTGTGGAGATATCGCGGAGATGTTCCACCAGATTAACGTAAGAAAAGATGATATGCATTCCCAGCGATTTCTATGGTGGGACACAGACGACGATCCAGAGCAGCCAAGTGTTTATGTCATGCAGGCATTAACTTTTGGCATTTCCTGTGCACCATGCATAGCACATTATGTACGAGACTACAATGCTGATCAATTTAAAGAAAAATATCCACGAGCAGTAGAAGCTATACAACAATATCACTACGTAGACGACTTCATAGATAGTGTAGACGACGAGGATCATGCTATCGAATTGGCGACCCAAGTGAAGTCAATACATTTTGCTGCTGGATTTCATATTCGAAAATGGTGTTCGAACAGCCCTGCAGTCATCAGCCATCTACAAGATGACCAATCAGAAGAGCAGCTGCCAAAAGATCTTGCTGCTACCGAAAAGGTTCTTGGTATGTATTGGGATCCTAATAAAGACTCCTTTGTCTATATTTTTAGATTTGCCAGACTTCGCCGAGAAGTTTTCACCTTTGATATAATTCCCACAAAGAGAGAACTACTACAAGTGCTGATTTTCGATCCCTTGGGTTTTCTATCCTGCTACACTACTACTTTGAAAATTCTTTTGCAAGAAGTCTGGCGATCTAGTATCGATTGGGATATGGAGCTATGTGAACCCCTATACATCAAATGGCAGAAATGGAAAACGGCAATAGAACACATATCTGGTGTTCAAATTCCACGCTGCTATTCTCCATACATTAACGAGTCAGGCGAAGTTGAACTTCATACATTTGTTGACGCCGGTGAAGACGCTTTTGCTGCAGTTTGTTATCTTCGTGTTGTGCATCAAGGCAATTGTACCATTACAATTGTAGCTGGGAAGTCAAAGGTGGCCCCATTAAAACCGATGTCCATACCACGTCTTGAGCTGCAAGCTGCTGTTGTCGGTGCAAGACTAGCCAACAAAATAGTAAAAAATCGTCGATGAATATCAAAACCCAACATTTTTGGTCCGACTCTAAAACGGTGTTGCAGTGGCTTCGAATGGACCCGAGAAAATTTCAACAATTTGTCATGCACCGTGTTGGTGAAATCTTGGAAACTACCAATGTAACGCAATGGCGGTGGGTGCCTTCAAAAATGAATCCCGCAGATCTCGCTACAAAAGTCCAACCACGATGGGATGTCGCAACATGGTTTAATGGGCCTACATTTCTACACGAAAACAAATCGGAATGGCCAGTATGTACTAATTTTGGTGAATGCAGCAACGAGGAGATGAAGCATCACATTTTCATAATAAACAAAGCTGAAAAAAGTATTTCATTCAATTTTGAATTCTTTTCCAACTGGAAACGGCTGTACCGAGCAGTAGCAACATTTTTGCTATATATGCGAAAACTCAAAGCGCGTTCTGAAGGAAAGCCGCCACCAGAAGAGATTTCATTTGAGATGATACAACAGGCAAAAACCACTCTTTTCCGAAGAGCTCAAGAAAGCGAATTTCTAGAAGAAATGTGCTGTTTTGAAAAGGGTAAGCGTATTGAAAAATACAGTAAATTAATATCTTTGAATGTCTTTCTAGATGACGAGGGCATATTAAGAGCTAGAGGCCGTACTTCATATTTGAATCATGAAGATGCTATAATATTGCCTACTTCACACCATGTGACATATTTGATAGTTCGTTATACTCACGAAGGCTTTCATCACATATCACATGAGACCGTCATCAACAATATTAAATGTCATTACTACATACCCAAATTACGAGTACTTTATAAAAACGTACGAAAATCGTGCCAATATTGTAAAAATATATCAGCTGTACCAGTTATGACACAAATGTCTACCCTGCCTCCTGCAAGATTAGCAAGTTTTCAACGGCCATTTACATACGTCGGCATTGACTACTTTGGGCCTCTTTGTGTCACTGTGGGTAGAAAAAAGGAAAAACGATGGGGCGTACTATTCACATGCCTCACTGTACGTGCAGTACACCTGGAAATCGCCTACAGCCTAGACACCAGTTCCTGCGTCATGTGCATTCGAAACTTCATGGCTCGAAGAGGGACCCCACAGGAAATATATACCGACAACGGCACAAACTTCAAAGCAACGGCAAAAGTATTTGGACCTGAATCGAAAAATCTCGATTTGGAATCTTTTGCTACGACATTTGATGACATCAGTTGGAAATTCAATCCGCCGGCAGCCCCACACATGGGAGGAGCCTGGGAGAGACTTGTTCGCTCCGTAAAAACTACGCTTTACAAAATTTGTCCTAATATGAATTTCAACGATGAGACGCTGAGAAGTGCATTTGGAGAAGTCGAATTCATTATTAACTCTCGACCACTCACATTTGTCTCATTGGAGTCATGTGACGACGAAGCCCTTACGCCAAATCACCTGTTACTAGGGTCATCAAGTGGCTACAAGCCAATCAACACTGAAAAAGCTGACCTGCGTCTACGATGGCGACAAACACAGCAGTTTGCTGATCAATTCTGGCATCGATGGGTGAAGGAGTACATACCAATTATAACCAGAAGAAGTAAATGGTTTGACAAGACAGATCCACTACAAGTCGGCGATATTGTCATCATTGTGGATGAAAATCTTCCACGACATTGCTGGCCCAAAGGCAAAATAATTGATACAAAAATAGCTAAGGACGGTCAAGTACGCCAAGCCATGGTACAAACACAAAATGGTGTGTATCAACGACCATCAGCTAAAATAGCAAAATTGGATGTCGGGGGTAAACTCAACCACTCAACCACGGGCACGGGCTAAAATTTATTTATATTTTATATCTTTTATTTTCAATTCCATTTTAAATTTATATATTTATGTGGGGATACTTCCCCTTTGAATTCTTAAATTGCTAAATATTTCAAATCGCACATATATGTATGTATATACATATGTAATTATTTACATTATTTTTCTCCTTAAATATTGTACTAAAACCAGTTTTTTGTTATTGTTTTGGTTTCTTGAAGAAACATAACGGTCCATTTCTATGTGTCATGTAGTCAAATAGCAACTGGCGACCATTAAAGTAATGTAATGGAAAACATTAAAGTCAGTCGGTTTTTAAGGCACGGGCCAAACACAAATTTATTTTAAAGCGCTCTCGCTCCCCGCAAGTGTAAAATAAATTAAAATAATAAATTTATATATTATTTGCACAAGAGGTGCTATTAGAAAATTTGTGTATTTTTTTTGAAGCCGGCTCAGATTAAACCGTGCCGCAACAACGGGTTTTGCCACGCCCCTTCCAATACCTCCCACGCAAATCACGCAAAACTACGTAAAATTAAAGCCGTTATAACTTCTATACTGATGATCGGAATACTGTGAAATTAGATATTTAGTGGTTACATGGAATATGGGTGAAATTGGCACACCCCTTCTGGTACCTCCCACACAAAGTGGCATGAACTTTGGTTACAATAAAACCGACAAAACATCCATACGGGTAGTCAAAATCATTTGAAACTTGATATTTAAAAATGTTTTTATAATCACTTTAAACGTAAAAAAATATGCTTTAGCCACGCCCCTTCTTGTACCTCCCACACAATAGTATCTATCCTAGGTAATATTAAATCCTTCATAACTTCTATACTCCATGCACCAGTATATATGACCACTATGACTTGATATTTGATCATGTTTTTACAATTGTTTAATAAATGTGGATGCTGGGACCATGTGACACGAACCTCCTAGCACCTTCCACACAACTTATCCAGCCCTACATAAAATTATATTCCTTATAATTATATAAGTTGGTTTAGCCGACTGAAGCTTACTTACTTGTTTTTCATCTTTTCTTTTTATACACTCCATGAGAGAATTATGTCTTTTTGCATTTGTTTGTAACACACAAAAGGAAACGAGTTAGACCCACCGTTTATTATAATCACTTAGAATCACTTTCTGCGTCGATTTAGCAATGTCCATCTGTCCGTATGTCCATCTATTGTTGTAATCAAAGTACAGGTCGCATTTATTGTCCGAACTTAAAAAAATTTGGCACAAGTAAGTTTTGTAGGTCAAGGACGAACGCTATTTAATTTGAAGAAAATCGGCCCAGATTTAGATATAGCCCCCATACAAAGTCGCTCCCGATTTGACTTTTTTCGCTCTAGAAACCACATGTTATACCAGATTTTCTTCAAATTTGGCACAACATCTTATAATCCAACTAGATACACCTATGGTGAAAGCGAGTAAGATCGGTTCAGATTCAGATATAGCCCTCATACAAATGTCGCTCCCTATTTGACTTTCTCCGCTCTAGAAATCATATATTCTACTGGATTTTCTTTAAATTTGGAACAACATCTTATAATCCAACTAAAAACACCTATGGTGAAAGCTGTACAGATTTAGATATAGAAACCAGATATGGTACTCGATTTTCTTTAAAGTTGCCACAACATTTTTGTCCCGTTCTAAATAATAATTAAAGTTTGTGGTCATTTGTTGATGTCGCTGGCATGCTGGTGTTTCCATTCCATTGCCATCTACATTTAATTTTTTCTCACGTCATGCTCAGTCTTTATGGTTCTAGGTCTTTGTTGAAAGCAATTGAGCCAAAAATATATAAAGATCTTTGCCTTTATCCATAAAACAAAATTGGTTTAAGATTATTTCAATTTTTTGTAAAATAATTTATTGTAAAAACGTTAAAAAACTTACTAAAAATATATACAAAATATATAAAAACTAATAAAAATACGCATTCTACAGATAATTAATCGATGTATGTAGCTGAGGACGAGCCGTTTAATAGAGATTTATTCGTGACAAGCTGTGCCACGTTCCTGGGAGTTATTTCTGGCCTCGAAAATACAAAGTGGGTAGTGGGATAATTTCAGTGAAATTGTCCCTTTTGTTTTCAAATCAGCCAGCTTTGCATCTGTGCGTAAGCGGAAATTGAGGAATATCTTGGCGACCATAATTTTCATGTGAGCCATGGCGTATCGGTAACCAATGCACATACGTAAACCTTTAGTAAATGGTATGAAGGCATACGGATGTTGTTCCGAGTTGGCTGCACCAAAGTGTCTCTCTGGATCGAAGGAACGTGCATATGGACCCCAGACCTTTTCACTGCGCTGCATGTTGTAGATGTCGATGGCAACTTGAGTACCTCTTGGTACCACGGTGCCGTCGCGTAGTCGAAAATCATCGGTTGCGGTTCGTATTACTACAGGTACTGGTGCAAAGAGGCGCATTGCCTCATTGATCACCATTTCCGTGTATGTCATGTGTTCCAGATCTTCCTTTGTCACTTCGCTCAGATTTAGCTCTTTGCCGTCGTCGTCGTCGTCGTCGCGTGGGAAAATGTCAAGCAGTTCGTTGTATAATTTATCCTGAAACTCGGGATGTATAGCAAGACACAGGCACACAAAGTAGATTGTAGTAGAGATCGTATCGAATGACTGTCGCGAATTTAGAGATTTAGTTTAATTTTCAATTTGTTACTATTTTAAATTAATTGCTAAATGTTGCAGTACTTACAGCGGTCACCATGACATTGGCTTCTTCTACAACATCATTGTACGTAAATTTGCCATTGTGGATGAGACTGCTAACCCTTTGAATGAATACTTTAGGTTTTGATTTCTTAATGCATATATCATCATTATCATCGTCGACTGTTTTTGATTTCGGTGCAGCTGCTGTTGTTGTAGAGTTCTTCAAAGCAGTCAGTTGCTATCGAATGGAAGAAGAATCAGTAAAAAGTTTGAGAAAGCTGAACCGAATTACATATTTAATTATGTTACTGCAAACGAAAAGCTATTGCGAGAGCAGAAAATACTGTTCTTTAAACCAGAATAGAATTTTAGGTCGGCTTTATGGACATAATTGATGCTAAAACTTGTCTATCTATAAGATCAGCACGTGTACACTAGCGTGAGTATTTTCAAAATTCACAATCGGCTGTAGCAAAATCGAATGGACAATAGGGTAATTCCATGGGAAACCGAACACTAATTTCATATTAGGTCTGCGATTTTTATGAACTTTCATACGTAGCTTTGGTCTAGGGATACCAAAAACTTCAAACAATTTCAATTGTAGTTGCGATAAACGGAGTCCTTTAATTTGTTTAATTAAAAAATATATTTGATTGGAACTGGGCTATTGTCCTGGCTCAAGACCTTCACAATTAATATTTTATAGAATGCATTTATTATCCTTAAAATGGTTGATTTTGTAAAAAAAAAATATAAAAAATAGAAGCCATCATTTCACCACTTTCAAACTCACAAAGGCGCTCAAAAATAGAACTAAGCATACTACTTTAAAATTTCAACATAAATGGATTAGTGTTAGAATTTCGAAAATCAAAATAAAAGAATTAAAATTGCAAAAACTTAAAACACATTAAAATTGGTAAAATATTTCAGGAGTTACAGGCGATGATGAACGTGATGATGGCGTGAAGGAACACACAACAAAGTAGTATTTATTTCACTGGTCATAACTCGTGGAAAAGAATTAATTTTTTCCAATGTTGGTGTCTTTATGGTGGCATTGTAAACAAATTAAATCCGGACTCAATTATGTAGATGATTTTACTTAAAAACTTAAAAACAAAAATCACCATAATGTGCACATTAGGGCTGTTTTTCTTTAAGGCGGGATAACAAGCTGCGATAATAAAAATTTAATTTTTCGTTCAAAATAAAAAATTATTTTTTCACATTGTCGTCAACTACAATATAAATATGTGTATCAAAAGAAATTTTCAAAAAAATATTTTGTGTCGACTTTATTGGACTTAGCCTCGATATCCATCATTTTGACTTACACTGGATATTTATCCAGGCTAAGTCAAACATTTTTAACACAAAATTATTTTTTCAAAATTTGTTTTCACACACACATTGATATTGCTTTTGGCGACAATTTTAAGAATTTTTTATTTTGAGTGAAATTTTAACATATTATTTATGTAGATTTTTGTTATCGCAGCTTAGTTATCCAGTCTTAAAGAAAAACAGCCATATTATATGTGTACATATTAAGGAAATGCCTGATCGATTGGGCTTACTAGCTTACGATTAAGAGACTTGATAAGGTGGCATCATTGTTGCCCATTGGTTCATTTTAAATGGATCAACAAGAAAAATCTGGCAGCAACACTAAGAGAGTTACAAACTACTTTCTTGTTAAGCGAGTAAATTCCATACAAAAATTAAGCTAGTAACACCAATCGAACAGACCTGATGAGTACATAATAACGTTTGGTATAGGTTATCTTACATTTCGAACAAACGTGTCCACAACATCTCCGTAGTGTTTACCGAGTTTATATGCTCCTGTGTTGCGAAATATCACATCCGGATGTAGCAAGGGTGTGAGGACTCGCTCAATGATTACCTCTGCTAAGCTGTTAATGAAAATATTGATATTATATAGATTAACAACATATCCGTTCTGTAAGTAAAATAAAATTAATATTTCGAATTCACAATTCGATGAATATGGTGTAGCATGAAATTCTCATTATTGCACGAAGACATAGCATACTACGGTGCTAGACCTTATGCACTATAGTTATACACTCAGAAAAAAGTGAACCCTATAATGAGTTAAAGTGAAATTCGTAGGAAAATTTAACTTCCATACAAAAAAATTCTACATTATTTTCTTTCTTAGACGCTAGTAAATTTTCTTCCGCACAAGTATGAATATACTTTGCGGAATACTATTGTAAGAAGTTTTTACAAAACCCAAAAAATGTTTTAGGTAAATTTACTACTCTATTTTGAGTATATGTAAATACTATTTTTTCTGGCTTTGATATAAGGAAAGTGTACTCATATCTATTTAATTTTCCTTCTCGTAACGAAATTTTACCTAAACTGGAGTAAAATTGTTAAACTAAATTGGAGTATGGATTTTACTCAGATTTAAGAATGCTATTTTTCTGAGTGTATGATATGCCCTAAATCTAGAAAAATGTTTTAAACAAAATCGTTGTAGCGAAATACAACCTTATATATAACCGCTTACATATAACCGCTGCTACATTTTTGAACTATTTTATTTTTATGTTCATAGTCACTTTTACAGTCACAAACTAACGTGTGAGTGGATAGCAAAATCAGAAAAAATTGAAAAAAAAAAATGAAAAAATGACTTTAGAAAAAAATTCTTCTCCAAATTTATATGATAGATGACATCCAAATCTGAGAATAGTTTGACATCAAAAACTCATTTTCGAGAAAATGGTTCATAGCCACTTATAAATATAAGCCCTCGATATGCTGGGTTTTCTTCGTTCTGTTATTTCTATTCAATAGAATAGTTTTTCTTACATGCGATTATACTTTATTTATATATACAAGTTTTTCCTCAAACCAAGTACATTTTTACTAAATCTAAGTAAAATTGTGCTGAGATTTTCCTAAAACTAAGTAAATTTTCCCTAAAACCAAGTAAATTTGTACTAAATTTAAATACAATTTTCCTAATACTAAGTAAATTTTTACTCAAACCAAAAAAAAAATGTTACTAAATCTAAGTTAAATGCTGCTGAAATGTTCCTAAAACTAAGTTAATTTTTACTCAAATCATGTAAATATTTACTTAAACTGAGGACATATTTGGTGATTTTTTCCTCAACACAAGTAATTTTTTGCTTAAACTGAAGAAATTTTTACTTGGCACAAGGAATAAAGTGATCTTAAAATAAGTTCAATTTAACTAAAATAATTCAAAACAAGTAAAAACGGCGTTAAGTTCGGCCGGGCCGAACTTTATATACCCTCCACCATGGATTGCATTCCACAGAGGCTGTCGATTTTCGTAGAAGTGCAGTAATATTACAGAAAAAATATATTTTTTTTAATATAGCAAACCAAAACAAATAAAAATATTGAAAATTTTAAACCACACTTATAAGGCAAGGCTACCAGTACGTTGACACTATATATACAGTTGAGCATCGATTTCAACAGACGGACGGACGGACATAGATCGTCTTAGAATATTATGACGATCAAGAATATATATACTTTATAGAGTCTCAGGTCGATATTTCAAGGTGTTACACAAACGGAATGACAAGTTAAAAATGATTTTGCTTCATAGTATGCAAAACTACTACAAAAATGATGAAAATGACTACATGAAATACTTCTCAAAAGTTTCATGATACCTCTGTCATATAGAGTTCAAATATTACACCATGTTTGCTGCGAAGGTGTGATAGGTTCCTTCGCAGTGGTTGTTTTGAATAATACTTGAAGTATTTAAGAAATAAGTCTCTGCAAACGAACGAGAATTGCTGCTTAGAATAATATTCAAGAAATTTCTAAACAATTTGAGGTGATTTTGTTATAAGTTTATTAGTACTTAAATTTACAAGTGGTACGGTTACCAAACAAGAACATTGTCAAAGTTGAAAAATGACTAAAAATTTTTTAAAAATTTGTGTCTGCTGGACAAAAGCACACAAAATTCTTAGGTTTTCTTAAATAATATATATATTGTTCTAAAGCTCCAGGTTTCTTCTTTTCAACTAAGTTACAGGCATATAAGTGTACAAAGGTAAGAAAGCCGGCTTTTTATCCATAACTCAAGATTTCGGGGGTGTCTGGCAAATTTCAAATACAGATTCTTGTTCTACTCGAAAAATAAAATCACTTCCCAGAGTTTTTGGACTGTCGCACAGTGTTATCTTTCACGTTCACAGTGGAATATACATTCTAAGTTTATGATACCCACTTTGTCCATAAAAGTACACATTTGGACGTAGCCGTTTCATTGGTATCATTTTTATCCCCTTTCGACCCTTTCCGCCTAAAAGAAAAAAATCGAAAAAAGTCATATGTGCTGCCCGTCTAGAGCGAAAAGAAGGACAGACAATATGTGGTCAGTAGAAAGTCCAGAATTTATTCGAAATTTTAAATCGGCCATAACTTCTTAAATATATGAGATAGAGCGAAAAGAATCACAATCTGTGATCACTAGAAAGTCCAGAATTTTCGAAATTTTAAATCGGAAGTTATAAATATAGGATATAGAGAGAAAATAAGGACAATCTGTGATCAGTAGAAAGTCCAGAATTTGTTCGAAATTTTAAATCGGCCATAACTTCTTAAATATAGGAGATAGAGCGAAAACAAGCACAATCTGTGATCAGTAGAAAGTCCAGAATTTGTTGCGAATTTTATGATTCTCCCTGTAGTCATTTGGTCGGTACCAATTTTAGGTAAATACGGACATCTTGAAAAATGTGCTTTAGTACACAAAAATATTATGGGAGGTATTTTCTTATACATTCTGCATTCATTTCCCTCTGAACCGATTTCAACAATTTGTGATCCCCAACTGATCTACAAATATAAGACGTACTCTTTAGAAAATTTGGTTTTACTAGCTTTTTGGTGCTTGTGCATTTTAGCAAAATGTACCATAATCAATATAAAACTAGATTTTTTGTCGTTTCGTCTATTTGAGTTACAGGGTCCCAAGTGGATATTTCAAGGTCTTACAAACGAAATGACAAACTTGGTGAAGGGTATAAAAATGGTAAAAATTCTCGATATCCGAAACAGATTAAAATACTTTTTTATGGTATGGAAGAGAAAAGTACGTTGGAGTTCAGATAATCTCTGCCACAATACAGGGAGAGGCACATGGTGCCAAAAATATTAGCCACAATCTCACAAGAAGACCGAAAAATTTGGTCTTCCATTGTCAATGTTCATGCAAATTTTCATTAAAACCACACCAGAACCACAGATTTGTTTCAATTTCTTCGACGCATACACTATTCAGTACAGTTCCAATCCAAAAACGAATGCTTACCCAGTATATGCATTTAATATTTCAGTGGATCTATCATCCTGAAAATTCATCTTATTTCCCATTGTTGTTTCTAGAGCATGTCCATTATGTTAGCAGGATAGTGGAGAATGAAGAGAATAGAAAAAAGAAAATAATAATAAATTAATGAAAATAAAATAATAATAATAAATTAAATAAAAATAACCAATATATGATAACAATAAAAAACAACTAAGGAAAGGCTAAAGTCGGGCAGCGCCGACTATATGATACTCTCCACTATTTAGCCCATTCAATTAAACAAACGCGGAAAACAGTGATATCGGGAACGACTTTTTATAGGTACTTTATATGTGGTCTCTAGATCTTAAAAAGTCAAATCGAGAGCGAAATTTATATGGGAGCTATAATAAATCGGAATGGGAGCTACAGTGGTGGCCACGAGTTTAGCACACTTCACATGTGTTGTTTATAATAGCAAATAATTTGTTCTTATAATGAACTCTGCGCAAAATATTTGTTTTTAAGGGTCGATTATGGTGTGATCAGTAAGCCCAATAATTTTTTCGCATTGCAGACTTCTAAATAAATCCAGACAGATTGCATGCAATATACTAAGCCATATTGTCACTAATGGGATCTTAAAAAATGTCGCACAATGTCCTACGACGGGAAAAACAAGCAATAAATCGGATTTTTTAATTTGTAGGACCTGCGTAGCAGATACATTTAAAAGCTCAACTGTGATTCCGGGAGACCTTTCGGCCAAATTTGACATTAGTATTTCCTCAATGGTTCATAAGAAGAAGAACCAATGAAAAAAAAATTATTTGGATGCATTGTTCAACATAAGCCACACGTATCAAAAAATGGCTTACAGTGTCAAATTTCATTTGCTCAGGAGCATTTAGAAAAATCCAAGATTTTTGGGAAAATATCGCCTGGATTGGCTAATCGAACACATGTCGGTTCGGATCTAATAGAATACAATACGAATTGTGCCCTCCAAACATGCAGCACAACCCGAAGTACAAATATGAGACGGTAAAGCTTTTTGGCGAAAACCTGATGGTGTATACTGCGTTTTCAGGACACGGCGTTGGTCCGATACACAAAATCGATGCACTAATGGATCAGTATATTTACAAAAATCTACTTGTTGATACTATGATAACATATTCAGATAGAAAAATGCCAATTAAGTGGCGTTTTATCCTCGATAACCAACCAAAACACACTTAATGCCAGTGAAGAGCTGTTTGGAGCTGAACAGAATAGATTTTTAAAAATGGTGCAGAACAGTCACCGGATCTCAATCCTATTGGGAATCTATGGAATGGACTTTAACAACATATTATAGCAATAAAACCCAAAAATTTGCCCGATCTCTTGAATGAAACTCGAAATTCCTAATAATCTATTCCAATGGAGCGTTTTATGTCTCTAGTGGAGAGTATGTCCAGAAGATGTACAGCTATTACTCAAAATAATGATTATCAAACCCGATCTCTTGAATGAAACTCGAAATTCCTGATAATCTATTCCAATGGAGCGTTTTATGTCTTTAGTGGAGAGTATGTCCAGAAGATGTACAGCTATTACTCAAAATAATGATTATCCAACCAAATATTAAGTTTATAATAAAATGTATTGGTTTGTTCAGTTTTTTTTTGCGGTTTGATTAAAGTTTTTTAATTTGTGCTAAATTACTGTCCAGTAAATTTTCGTATTATTTGTACTTTAAATGGAATAGAACTAAAATTCAACAAAAGAACCGAACAAAAACAACGTTAAATGGTCATCTTATCGTACGTAATATTTTAGAAAAAAATACCGGGCAAAAAAGCATAAAAAGAAATTGAAATATTTGCTTTATAAAGTTACATGTGGTGAATGTGCTAAATTCGTGGCCACCCCTGTATATATAATGCATATTGTAGCAGTTATGTGTCCGGCATATGTCCTAGCCCACAGCTGGACTGTGTCATTTTGCACCTTACTCATTTCCATAAATGAAATATCCATATATTTTCCTATTTCATAAAAGAAAATTTTTAAATTACTGAAACTTGGTTTCATAAGATCAAAGACAAAATTCATTGTATTAAATGAAAAATTCTTAAAGACGAAATATTTCATAAGCAATGAAATAAATGTCTTCATAAATAGGAAGGATGATTTTGTTGTTTTTATGAAACGTTTCATAACAAAAAAAATAGATTTTTAAGGACGCTTTTTAATTTGAAGCAAATCGGTTCAGGTTTAGATATAGCCACCATTCAAATTTCGCTACCGGTTGGATGTTTTTCGCTCTCGATTTTTTTTGGCAGAATTTCATCAAATTTGCTTATATTTGAACTAGAAAGATCTCTGGTGAAAATCGGTTCAGATTTGTATATAGCTCCCATACAAATATTAACGTTTTCCACTCTACAAAAAATCTACATAAATTAACCGATTTAAATGAAATTTGGCACAACACCTTATATTTTAACTAAAAACATCATGAATTGCAATGGCGTAGAAAGCGAAGGGTATAATATAGTCGGCCCCGCCCGACTTTATTCTTTCCTTTCCTTGTTTTATACTTACGGCAGGCTATCTCTAAAACGCACTTCTTTAACACTTCAAACAGTTCCAGCGACTGACTCTGAGTTCTGGCCAATTTACTTATCAGCACATTTGTTTCCTCATTGAATATGGGATAGAAAGTTTCGATGACATTGCGACCAAAGGCAGGATTCAAAAGACGTCTGTGATTATTCCAACGCGGAGCTATTTTAGGGGAATTTATAAGAAAACATATCCTCTATTGTAACTATTGCACTTACATTTGGAAAAGAATAGACCATCTCCTGAAAACTCAGACAAGAAGCGATACAATTTTCCCTTGTCTGTACAACAAGGCGTCTGGAATACCGTCTCGATGGTCTCCGGGTCATTAACGTACAGTAAGCAATCGGTGCCCAACCATAAGGTACATGGTGTTTTGTATTTTTTCGATGTAGTATCCAGATAAATTAAAAAGTCTAAAAATATACAAATAAGAGCCACTGCACTGTTGAGTGTTTTTGTGATTTTACCTCTTTCTGTTTTCATCAGTTCAATTCCTGATCCTATAAATGGCAAGCCGATGGGACCTGGCAGTTTCGCGTGTAGTCTGTAGAATCTACGCCGTGACCAGAGCCAGTTTACCCATAAGAGCAAGAGTGTTGTTAACACTAATGTCGGCGTAATCAGCATGATATCCGAACGTTGAACTTTAACACTGAAATTAAAATGTTAAATATTATTAATAATATATGTACCTGTTATAAATATAACAGGGCTCCGGAGTCACAGAGAATGAATGTGGATTTGTACACATTCATTCATTAGTGACAAAACCAAAACATATTTTTTCAATATAAATTGACCTTATAGCCGTGTCACACTGCTTGTGAAATCTATTTCGGCTTGAAATGACTATTTACAAATGTCAGATCCCATTCAAATTTGACATTTGAAAATCGCCCTTATGTCATTTAGAATAACATATCGTCAATTATTCGATGTATGGATATCATATCATAAAACACTTTCGCGCAATTTTGGAGTGCTTATTGTCTGAATGTGCTATTACCTCTAATGAGTTCGAAAATTACTCAAAAGATACCTCTACATTAAAAAAAAAACAAGTAAAGGCGTTAAGTTCGGCCGGACCGAACTTTACACACATATATATCCGCATTCCATAGAGGCTGTCAATTTTTGCAGGAGTTTTCTTGTAATGTTACCACAGGAAAAAGTATTTTTTTAATATAGCCAAACCAAAACAAATAAAAATATTAAAAAATAATTTTATAAATAAATATACAATTTTTATTATTTCAAATCACGCTTATAAGGCAAGGCTACCAATTCGTTTATACTATATACATATATCGAAGTAATACTTAAAGTCAACTGAAAAAGTAGATATAAGAAAGCAATCTTCAAAAAAGCTTAAATACCATAAACATTGGTGGATAGTGGCTGCTGCAATTGGTTAAATTTCTATCCCATCTCTCACGTACACAGTGCAAGACAACTTAATTCAAGATTCAACCAAATTTTGCCGTAAAAGTATGAATTTGGAAATATCGTTTTTATTTTGTGTTTCTATTCAGTCAGAGGAATGTATACACCGAATTCCGTGATTGTAGTTGGTACAATTTTTATCCCCTTTTTCCATTTTACCCCCTTAAAAGTACGACTTTCTAAAATCTCTTTTTTTTCGTGTCTACGCAATTAGAGGGATGTACACACCGATTGCCATCATTTATTTTGTAATTCCGTTTGTTATACCTTGAAATATTCGTCGGAGACCCCATAAAGTATATGTATTCTGGGTCGTGGTAAAATTTTAAGATGATATAGCAATCTCCGTTTGTCTGTTGATAGCACGCTAGCTGCCGAACGAAATGAGCTAGGAGGTTCACATTTTCCCTAAATATGTCTTATGGTTGCAGATCGGTTGAGGTTGAAAGTGGGCGAAATCGGCCCAGAGAGAAGTTTTTTTTCCTAATAAGGACTGAAATTACCTCCCAATATTTTGAATATTTAAGCATTTTTTTAATTTCTGCTTTATAAGCACTTGAAATTTGTTGCATTTAGGATGTAGCTGGAATCAATAAATTCCAAATGGAGAAATTCGGGCTTGAGGGCAATTGTTTACACTTAATAACATTTAGGGCACATTTTTGAAGATGGCTGCCACTGTGTACGTGAGATATAATGGGTGTTCAAAATTTGAACTTTTGGAATTAAAACAGAATGAAAATACAACCAATCAAACGATTGTAGCTGAAAATGCACCCACTATACCCAATATTTAGGGTCTTTAAACCTTTTTTGAAAATTGCTGCCTTTATTCACTTTTTGAGTTGACTTGAAGTATTATTTCGTTAGTAAAAGAAAGCAAAAATACTGCTGAAAAAAACAGATTTTCTGCTGAAAAAGTGACAGCAGATTGACCCTGCTAAAATAGCAAACAGCTGTTTGCTGTTGTGGAACAAAATTATACTCATATCTTGAAAAAAAAATATCATGAATGAAAAAATTATCTTGAAAGTTTATGCTTACGTATATATATAAATATAAAGAAACGAAGAACAAATCTTATTTTTAAAACTTTTTTAATTAATTTTATTTAAAAATAATACGCATTCAAATAACTCTTAAAAGAGTTAACATTTTAAGATTTTTTCAGAAATATCTATCATATTTCGTATGTTTTCTAACCTATCGTATTAATATGGTTATCTTCGAAAAGATTATATATATATATATATATATATAAACTATTAAATGGGGATATTCTGCACCCTGCAACCCAATTGAAATAATTGAATATATTAACAATACTTTAGAAAGAAAGTTATTACATGTAATTTATTATTACACTCAAATGAATATGACTGTAAAACCAGCAGAAACGACTGGTGTTACAGCAGACTTTATCTGCTGAAAAAGAGAAAGCAGACTTGCTGCTGAAAAAGCAGGTGGATGTTTGCTGTTTTTAGCAGACTTTTTTTCCTGCTGTTACAGCAGACAACTGTAGCTGTTTCAGCAGTATGTTTCTGCTATTGAATAGAATCAAATTAATTTCACAGCGAATAAAACAATTTTTGCGAATTACGCTTTTCCACAAATAAACACAAATCCAAATTTTATTTTCAATTCCGCTAAATACAAAAAGTAACATCAACCTAGTACTAAATTTACAGTAGAATAGAAACAACTTCAGTTTGGTGTTAACGGCACTTATAAAAAATAAAAATTGATTGAATAAGCACTGGCTGCTCTCACGTAATCGTCAAGTAGTGCCTTAAGGCAACGTTTTGAAAAACATTTATCCAGATTCATTCAAACACCACGATTTTTACTCCTTTTTATTATCCGCTGTATGTATTACTTTTTGTATCTGCACTAACTTCGTATACGTCTCCGCTAGAAGGTTAATTAACAACGGCTGGTTGTACAGTTTGCTTTGAAAAATTTGGAATACTTGCTGTAGTATACTGCGTTGACGGAATATCCTTATAGCCTTATTCATTCCGACTCAACAATATTTTTTGACCGGACACCACAATTAGTTGCAGCAATTTGGTAAATATTTTAGTTCCAGCTGTGAAACTGTATGCAATAAATGGAAACATTTGATTAGATACATGTAATTTGTTCAATGAAATGTTCCTTTTGATATTTTCGAATTTTATTTGCAATCTTTTGCATCACAATAGGTAAAATTGTTAGCATTAGTAAAATAAATATTTACAACAAATTCAATGAACAGCATTGTTTAACACATACAAATACTTATCTTGTAATTCCATGGAAAGCTTTCGTTTCTTTTGGCAGTAACTTTATGATTTTTTTCTTATCCACTCACTATATTATTTTTTTCTTTTTTTTTTTTGTTTTTTTTTTTTTTTTTTTATTTTAGGGGGTTTCACTGTTTAATAGCATCGGGCGTTCTCGACGTGTGCGTTGATGACGTCGATTGCTATGTTATATCATTTTAAAGGTGTTCGGAATTTTTGATTTATGATTAAAAATTAACTTTCTAATTCTGTAATCGACTACTAGATATATTGTTTACACATTTGTGCAAAAACGTATTGCGCAAAATGCGAGATAATGTGTTTTACATTCTCTGGTGTAGAACCACAAATGCAAAATTATGTGCAACGCGACGTCGGTTTGCTCAAATACTCTGGGTGTTTAAAATTACCTTTGGAACACCTTTCATAAATTGTACGTGCTCCATTACCATTGCAACAAAAAGTTTAATTCTAAAAACAATCATTTATCGGTTTAGAATTCTTTGAGTCTGCTAACCATTTTTGGGCGAGTAGAGTTGATTTATGTCCTAAACTGAACATTCTAATTCCGTAAATAGTTTTTTGATCTCACTATTGAGTGATTTATATTTCATATGCATTTCAACATGGTTCTTCGTCAGTTTTGGATAATTTTCAAGAAGACTGCTTACTTCCCTACTTTTCTGCTAGAGATTTCCCTCCAAAATTATTTTTCTTTTATTTTCCCACCTCACGCCAAAAATTTCAGTCTAAAAACAAAAAAAACTATTAACATTTAATTTATTACTTTAAGGGCATGCTAATTTTATTTTGCGTATATATTACTATTACTAAATTCAGAGTATTTTGTCATTGTAAAGGACTCGGTAAAATATTTTGAGGACTATCAGAAATTTCAAAGATATAGTCTATCTACCATGATTTCTAACCTATCGGCTTAATATGGGTATCATCGGAAATAATTTAGAGAATAAATATTAGACGGATTCATCAACCCAATGTGAGCCATGCTTTTTCAAAAACCTAATGCTTTTCATTAGCATTTTTCTCAGACTAATAAAAATATAATACTCGGTGCCATTTTAATAATTTTTTAATTTTAATTAACAACAATTTTCAGCAGCCTGCAAACTTTAAGGCAGTGTGGCTGCTGAAGCAAAACTGAAGATAATCTGCTGTTATAGCGGAAAATTTGCTGTAATAGCAGAAAAAGTGTCTGCTGATAGATAGCAAACAATGTCTGCTGTTAATAGCAGACTTTTTTTCTAAGTGTACTTATTTTTTATTCCATGCTTTATATAAGGTTACTTTCTATGTGTGCCACAAAATTTGAAATCAATTTTTGAAAGCTTTTTTCTCAACCAATTTTGCTCAAATTTTGCACACTTAATCATTTTCGGTGACAATACAAGGAAATGGAAAAATTTGACCAATTGGACAAAGGGGCGTGGCACCTCCCATACGAAGTTAAAACCTATTATTGAATATTGTCAGTTCTATGACACCTAGAATGCTGAAATTTTGTGTAAGTGCATCTAGCATCAATTCGCATAGTTGTGCCAAAAATGGGCGGTATTGGAAAAGTGGGCGTGGCATCTCCCATACGAAGTTAAAACCTATTATTGAATATTGTCAGTTCTATGACACCTAGAGTGCTGAAATTTTGTGTAAGTGCATATACCATCAATGTGCATAGTTGTGCCAAAAAGGGGCGGTATTGGAAAAGTGGGCGTGGCACCTCCCATACGAAGTTAAAACCTATTATCGAATATTGTCAGTTCTATGACACCTAGAGTGCTGTAATTTTGTGTAAGTGCATCTAGCATCAATGTGCATAGTTGTGCCAAAAATGGGCGGTATTGGAAAAGTGGGCGTGGAACCTCCCATACGAAGTTAAAACCTATTATTGAATATTGTCAGTTCTATGACACCTAGAGTGCTGAAATTTTGTGTAAGTGCATCTAGCATCAATTCGCATAGTTGTGCCAAAAATGGGCGGTATTGGAAAAGTGGGCGTGGCATCTCCCATACGAAGTTAAAACCTATTATTGAATATTGTCAGTTCTATGACACCTAGAGTGTTGAAATTTTGTGTAAGTGCATCTAGCATCAATTCGCATAGTTGTGCCAAAAAGGGGCGGTATTGGAAAAGTGGGCGTGGCACCTCCCATACGAAGTTAAAACCTATTATTGAATATAGTCAGTTCTATGACACCTAGAGTGCTGTAATTTTGTGTAAGTGCATCTAGCATCAATGTGCATAGTTGTGCCAAAAATGGGCGGTATTGGAAAAGTGGGCGTGGCACCTCCCATACGAAGTTAAAACCTATTATTGAATATTGTCAGTTCTATGACACCTAGAGTGCTGTAATTTTGTGTAAGTGCATCTAGCATCAATGTGCATAGTTGTGCCAAAAAGGGGCGGTATTGGAAAAGTGGGCGTGGCACCTCCCATACGAAGTTAAAACCTATTATCGAATATTGTCAGTTCTATGACACCTAGAGTGCTGTAATTTTGTGTAAGTGCATCTAGCATCAATGTGCGTAGTTGCGCCTAAAATGGGCGGTAATGCAAATGTGGGCGTGGCACCTCCCATATGAAGTTAAAACCAAAATTACACCTACTGTAATTTTGTGTAAGTGCATCTAGCATTAATGTGCGTAGTTGTGACAAAAATGGGCGGTAATGGAAATGTGGGCGTGGCACCTCCCATACGAAGTTAAAACCCATTTTCGAATATATGCCGTTCTATGGCAGATAAAAAACTGAAATTTTGCAGTAATTTTTCCTTCTACAAAAGATAACTAAAAAAGAATTTCTAGGCCCAATAGAATTCTGCTTGCATAAAGCATGGATTTAAAAAAAAAATTTTTTTTTGATTTACTAGTTATAGTCAAATCGTCAGGAGCTAATAAAAATTGAAGTTCCGTCAGTCTGAATGGATTTTAACTCCAGAACGCTCATTCTGTATCTTATTTTTATATTTTAATTAATAATTTTATAATTTTAATTTTTAGCAGACTGCAAACTCTTAAACAGTTTGAATGCTGATGCAAAACTGCAGATAAACTGTTGTTATGGCAGAAGACCTGCTTTAATAGCAGAAAAAGTGCCTGCTGATAGGTAGCAAAGAATCTCTGCTGTTAATAACAGAAATTTTTTCTTAGTCTTGCCTTACCTTATAAGCGTGATTTAAAATAATAAAAATTGTATATTTATTTATGAAATTATTTTATATTCAATTTTTTATTATATTCAAAAATTTAACATTTTTCTGTAATGTTATTGCACATCTACGAAAATCGACAGCATCTGTGGAATGCAATCCTTGGTGGAGGGTATAAAATATACACAATTAATAGTGTATTATATATATAATGACAATTTTCCTGAAAAAGGAACTGTCAAATCTTCGATGGGGTTTGAACGTATCGGATCGGATATATAAACTATTAAACGGAGCCATACAATTGAATATATAAATTAATAATACTTTTTAGAAAAAAAGTTATTGCATTTAACTTTGTATTACTTGCAAGATATTGTAATAGTTTTTATACCCTCCACTAGGGTATTATGTCGTTGTGCATTTGTTTGTAACACCCAAAAGGAAACGAGATAGACCCATCGTTTATTATACAGATCGGCTTAGAATCACTTTCTGAGTCGATTTTGCAATGTCCGTCTGTCCGTCCATCTATTCTTGTAATCAAAATTATTGTCCGATCCTAACAAAAATTGGCACAAGTAAGTTTTGCGTACCAAAGACTAACGCTATTTAATTTGAAGCAAAACGGTTCAGATTTATATATAACCTCCATACAAATGTCGCTCCCGATATTACCTTTTCCGTTCTAGAAACCTCTTATTTCACTCGATTTGTTGTATGTTAGCTCTAATACAAATTTCGATCCAGATTTGACTTTTACCTACACTCATATCGTTTCCGATACCACATTTTGCCCCAAATTCTATTGCAATGGGGTAGAAAGTGGAGGGTATCATATAGTCGGTCCAGCCCAACTTTAGCCTTTTCTTACTTGTTTAATTATAGGTATATTGACACGAACTAAAATAAAATAAAGTTCGTCAGTTTTAATGGTTTTTAAATTCAGAATTATATTATATATTTATATTTTAATTAGCTGTAGTATTTTAGCAGACTCTTTAGCAGATTGAAGTTACCGAAGTACTTCGTAATTTGATTTTTAATTTAATTTAAAATTAATAAAACGATCTGATAATTGTTGGCACTTTTTTGAACACTACACTATTTATCTCTATTTTATAAAACAAAATCCAACTTATTTGTCTACTTTGCAGAACAGTTTAACACTATTTAACTCGATATAGCGCGCTTTTTTTCAAAATACCACAATTATTAATTAAAATTAGTTTTTTTTATTAAAACACTTTTGTCACAGTCTTGCACTTCTAAAATTAAATAAATTTGTTTTGTCAGTTTCATTCAGTTTATTATACAATAGAATCAAGTAAAAAATTACATTTTGTTTTTCAAGTTAATAAAAATTGGCTCACTGCAACAATTTTTAGGCAATTTAGAGAACGACACCAAACTCCCGAAGACGTTTATTCATGTACAACGTTATGCTAACTAACTCGCGGAGGAGATGTGCGTTAGAATGTATATAAATTTGGTTCTCTGAAAGACATTGTATAAAACAGTTGTTTGTCTTGACATCGTGTTGTTTACATAATCCCACCAAAATACTGTGCCAAAAAACAGGTCCGAACGATGCTCCCTTTGGTTGGGGTAGGGGGTGTTGGAGATGAAAACTATACAACCAATATCCGTTAAACATGTTAGTTTGTGTGTGACTGGCTAATTGACTCTCACTAAGTTACGTGAAAACGAATTAATATTTTTTAAAAGTTAGTGTTCTATTGCCCTATAGTTAAACACAACCCATTTCACTGTCCAAAAGTCATAAAATTTAAAAAAAAAAGTGTAGATATAGCTGCAATGTAAATAGTGATGAATTAAACAAGAAATTAAAACTTTCGGAGCTCCTATGACCTTAACTCTCCTCTTGGGGCCAAACCAAAGTTAATTTAGTTTTTGTTTTAACATTACATAATTAACAAGTAAAAACCGTGTTAAGTTCGGCCCGGCCACCATAGATTGAATTCCACAGAGGCTGTCGATTTTCGAAGAAATGCAGTAAGATTACAGGAATATGTTAATTTTTTTAATATAGTCAAACCAAAACAAATAAAAATATTGAAAAAATTATTTAATAAATAAATATAAAAATTTAATTATTTCAAACCACGCTTATATTATAAGACAATGCTACCAATATGTTTATACTATATATATCTAAAAAATACATCAAATCAATTCAAAAAGTAAATATAAGGCAGCAATCTAAAAAAACTTAAATAATATTTGTTGGTATACTATTAATGTTGTATATTCTTTAAATCTCTTCTTTGTTAGGCCTTCCTTTTTTAATGTAAGCCTTCAACGCCTTTTAGTGAATATATTAAATAAATACGTATTTGATTAAAGCAATCAGCGTATTTATTTATAATAGATTTGTTTTTGTTATTTATATATATAATAGATTTGTTTTTGTTATTTATTTTATTCAATTTAGTAAAAAAACATAAATGATACATAGAAAATTTCCAATTGCTTAGGTTTTTTATTGTGGCAATTAGTTGATTTATTTCTTCATTTATATGTATAAAGAAAATGTAAATTGTTTAAGAGAACATACTTGTGTAAAATAGCCAAAACATACAAGATAATTGTACACAAGTTTTATTGTAGAACTGACAGTAGTTTTTTTTAGTACCAAATTACCTTTGTATGAGTTGCCAAAGAACTTTTTAAGTTGTATTTCACCTAAGATAAATTAATAACTAATAACTACAATAAATTGTAGGCTTTTCTTGTATGATTTCTCACATTTTTTCTTTGTGTGTACCCATTTTTGCCGTACAAATAAAAAATTACGAATTTGGAAAAATCTTTTTATTTTTCGAGTCTATGCTATGCGGAGAAATGGATACACCGAATTCCATGATTCTAATTACGGCCATTTGGTTGGTACACACCAACTTACATCATCCTAGCTTTAGACGTTTATTTGGTACAATTTGTATGCCTCTGTTCCGATTTTTTCCCTTGAAAGTTCGAATCTGGAAAAACCTTTTTATTTTTCGTGTCTATGCAGTCAGAGGAATATATACTGCGAATTTCATAACTCTAGCTGCGGCCATTTGGTTGGTAAAATTTTTATGCCCTTTTCCATTTTACCCCCTAAACGTACGAATTTCGAAATATCCCTTTATTTCACGTGTCTACGCAACAACCAGATTGATATATACACCGCATTTCGTTATTCTAGGTGAAGCCGTTTGATTGGTCTACGCAATCAGAGGAATGTATACACCGCATTTCATTATTCTAGGGACAGCTTATTGATTAGTACCATTTGTATCTATCTATTACCATTTTACCCCTTAAAAGTAAGAATTTGGATAAAAGTATCTACTCAATTAGAGGAAACGCCGAATTTCGTGTTTCTAGCTAGTGTCGTTTGACAAGTACCATTTTTATCCCTTTTTGGCCCATTTCACTCGCTACAAACAAAAATCACTTTATTGTGCACATTTTTGCTTTAAAGGGACTGCGCATACCCAATATCAAGTATATATAAGGAGAAATATTGAAAAAAAAAACATGCTGAAATATACTAAATATTAGGGGTATTTTCAGTCCTTGTGAGGAAAAAATTTTACCCTTAGGGCCGATTTCGTCCAGTTGCAATCCCAACCGATCTACGACTATAAGACGCACTTATGGGAAATTTGGACCCCCTAGTTTTTATGACGATCAAAAATATATATACTTTACAGGATTTCAGGTCGATATTTCAAGGTGTTACAAACGGAATGACAAACTTAGTACACCCCCATTCTGGAGGTGGAGGCTATACAAATAATCCAAAAAAGGCTGAAGTCGAACGTAGTCAACAACATTATACCCTACACCACATTCTAATTCTAAGGAAAGGAAATTTCCAAAATACTATTAGTTTTGATAAAACAACCGAGCAAAAACTACCATTAGCAAATAACATTGAAGGTAAGCCAAAAGAAAATGTAACCATCACTTACCTTTCGAATTACCTTTGATGGTGATGCCATTGGATAAAGGTCTTACTCAAAGCCATACCATATCATACCAAGAAGCAAAATAATTGCAAATGTCGTTAAATTAAGTAAATATCGAGGGCTTATATTCAAAAGTGGCTATGAACCATTTTCTCAAAAATGAGTTTTTGATGCCAAACTAATCTCAGATTTGGATGTCACCTGTCATATAAATTTGGAAAAGATTTTTTTCTAAAGCCATTTTATCATTTTTTTCTGATTTGGCTATCCACTCACACGTTAGTTTGTGACTGCATAAGTGGCTAAGAACATAAAAATAATATAAATAAAATAGTTCAACAATATAACAGAAGGTTACAATTCGCTACAGCGACTTTGTTTAAAACATTTTTCTAGATTTAGGTCATTCGTACTATCAAATTCTATCATTGCGCCGTTATTCCCAAATTATCAGGCTAAAATAGGATAAAAAGTGGCTGTAAAGTCAAAAATTGTGAAAAGTATCGTTAGCAAAACTCTCGTAACTTTTTATTATATTGAGAATACCAAAATATTTCTTAATGTAAGTAATATTACGATTTCTGGGGCCCCATGGACTCTACTCATAAGTTCAACGTAGTATCCGCCACTTTCGAATCGTTTTGAAACTTTTTTGAGGAATAAAAATATAAATCGTTTTTTGTAATTCAGAATTCATTAGTTGAAAGTAATCGTGAGTGTAATGAAATGTCAATTTGCTATTAAAAATATCTAAATAGTTATTAGATTTTTAGCCGATCACAAACTTACCCCACCTATAGAGAGGCAACGGGACATAAGACGAACCTGTCCACTCTTAGTTTTAGAATCTATTTACCGCAACAAATTTAGTTGACATGTAAAAAACAAGTTGTCTTTTATGTATTAATCATCTTTCCATAACTCCACCGCATCCATCTGCCTGAATTTGAGGGCAATGACCGCAGACTGCCTACATCAAAGCCACCTAATTGGATATCCCTTTATGTTAATGTTGTCTAAACTAATGAATGCATTTGGTTAAATTAGTGGCGAACATAAATAGTTTATTGATAAAAACTTGTTCGCAGTAGTTACGTCTGATTTCGTTCGATTTGCTTCTGGTTTAATTATGCATGCTTTATTGTAATTGATTGAATTTGATCGAAAGTAGTAATAACAACAAGTAAGGAAATGCTATAGTCGGGCGTGCCGACTATATGATACCCTTCACTTTCTGTGCCATTACAATTCAATATTGACTATCACAATGTATGTTTCCGGGTGAAATATAACTTGTTCTGATCAAAATCTGTTAAAATATGTGTTTTCTGGAGCAGAAAAATAAAATTGAATGGAACCTATGAAAATACGAACCGATTTGACTTATTTTCACCAGAGATTTTTCTAGTCCAAATATAAGGTATTGTGCCAAATTATGACATTTCTAGAGCGGAAAAAGTATAATCGAGAGCGTAATCTGTATGAGAGCTATATATACTAAATCTGAACCAATATGACGCACTTTCACTACAGATGCGTTTAGTTCTAATATAAGGTGTTATGCCAAATTTGATCACAATCGGTTAATTTTTTTATTTTTTAGTGGAGGAAAAGTAAAATCTGGAGTGATATTTGCATTGGACCTATGTATAAATCTGAACCGATTTGACTTTTTTCATCAGAGATTTTTCTAGTTCAAATGTTAGGTGTTGTGCCAAATGTGAAGAAAAAATGTATGGTTTCGAGAGCGGAAAACTTCAAATCGGGAGCGAAGTTTGTATGGGAGCTATATATAAATCTGAACCGATATGACCTATTTTCAACAGTGATGTTTCAAGATAAAATATAAGATGATCTGCCAAATTTGAAAAAAAATCGTGAAAGGTAAACGTAAAATCGTTAGCGAAATTTGTATGGTGGCTATATCTAAATCTAAACCGATTTGCTTCAGATTAAATAGCGTTCGTCCTTGGCCCACAAAACTTAACTGTGCCAATTTTTGAAAGAATCGGACAATAATTGCGACCTGTACTTTGATTACAAGAATAGATCGCTTCCTTTTGTGTGTTACAAACAAATGCACAAAGAGTTAATACACTGATTGCGCCCCTACTAAAGACTATAAACCAGGTTCATTACGAATAGACAGCCTATGACCAAAAATGGGCATAAGTAATGAAGATTAACGTGTTTGAAAATTTTCAGAGTGGCAAGCGATTGACTCACGTTTTCAGAAGTTTCGTCTTTGTTTTTATAACGCAGATATGGTATACAAAATCTACTTGTAGTAATAAATTACTAAATTGTTAGCCTCCGCGTCTTCTATAGAAGACTATTGCTATTTTCGATAAAGCGCGGGATCAGGTGTTTTCATGTCGGTTAAACGGTTTTAAATTATAAAATATTTGAACTTATTGCATATATAAAAATAGAAGCCTTAAGCAAGATAATCTGAAGCAGTGATGATTCGTTTACTAGAAATTAAAGCAGTGATTATCAAAATGGGAACATACATTTATCCGTTATCAATAAGTGCAATTAAAATGTGAAACATGGTTCACAAATTAAAATGTTGTTTATTAATTAAAAAACGAGTACAAATGACGTTAGATTCCGCCCGGCCGAACTTTAGATACCCCCCCATAGATTACATTCCAAAGAGGCTATAACATTACAGGATAATGTTAAATTTTTTAATATAGCCAAATAAAAATATTGAAAGAATAATTTTGTAAATATATATAAAATATTAATTATTTTAAACCACGCTTATAAGACAAGGATACCAATATGTTTATGCTATATACATTGAAATAATAGGGCTGTTGTTTCTTTAAGACTGGATAACTAAGCTGCGATAGCAAAAAAACTAAATAAAATGTTAAAATTTCAATCAAAATAAAAGAATCATTTTTTAAAAATCATTTTTTAAGTCCACAATTTTTAACATAAAATTATTTTTTCGAAATTTGTTTTCGTGCACACATTGATATTGCTGTTGGCGGAAATTAAAAAAAAATCTTTTATTTTGAGTGCAATTTTAACATTTTATTTAGATTTTTGTTATCGCAGCTTAGTTATCCAGTCTTAAAGAAAAACAACCCCAATACTTCAAGTCAACTCAAAAAGTAAATATAAAGCAGCAATCTCCAAAGATGCTTAAATACACGTAATATTGGGCGATAGTGGGCGCATTTTCAGCTACAGCCATTTCCATCCTATTTTAATTCCAAAAGTACAAATTTTGAAAAAATCTCATTACAACTCACGCAATTAGATAAATTTACTCACTAATTTTCATCCTTCTATCTGTAGTCGTTTAGTTGGTACCATGTTCTCTCACTCTTTTCCCATTGTATCCCTTGAATCTCCAAATGTGGAAAAACCTTTTTATTTTTCTTGTCTACGTAGCCAGATGAATGTATGAAAATTCGGACCTCCTAGCTCCTTTAGTTTAGATGCTAGCGTGCTTTGAACAGACGGACGGACTTGTCTAGATCTTCTTAGAATTTTATGACGATCACGAATGTATATACTTTATAGGATCTCAAGTCCATATTTCAAGGTGTTACAAACGGAATGACAAAGTTAGTATACCCCCATCCTGGAGGTGGAGGGTATACAAATATATACATATATATTTTTAATTTTGTAGGAATAATCTCTTACTTCAATTTAAACACCATTCACTTGAAATAAAAATATATACATAAAGTTGGTAGTATTCGACAAAACTAAAGCACGTAAACGATTTTCCCACGCGATTTTGCTTGTTGGAAAAAGGTATCCTTATTCTAGCAGTGTTGGTGTAGTGTTTTCGCATGCTCCTTGGCAAAGTCGAGCCTGGTTCGTATGTTCATTTGCAATTTTTTTGCAGAAATTGTCTTTTACCTCTCACATAAAATATGGTTGCGACATTGTGTAAAAACAAAAAAACATACTCAACATTAATTTGATATTACCTACCGCGCATGAGTGACTCATCAACTGCATACTGTATTCGTTTTATTTTTTATTATCGTAGTTTGGTTTTAAAAACTTAATTTATCAATACATGAACGAAAAATTTTTAATTCTTAAATGGAAAGAATATGACATTTTGCAATTTAACTGCGGTTGTGACGATTACCATCACCACGTCTAACAACATCCCTATATTCATCCATGCGGCGCATACGAGCTAAGTTCTCTGGGTCGTCGTTTTCAACCTGATCTTCTAGTGCTGCTTTTTCCTCTTCCTCCTTTTCCTCAGGATCTTGGGCTGCTGCCAGAGCTTTCTCCTGGTTAATGCGAGCCATTTTCTCTTCGTCGGGGAATATACCTTCTTGAACACGCTGCGTATAGAATTCATCCACAGACATAACGGGCAGACTCGGATAACCCATGCCAAAGACTGCCTTCTGTGTGGCATCTTTGGTTATAATAAACGGCTGCATAGGTTTAGGTCTCGGCGGAGCACCGTGATGATGACGAGAATGTCCATGACTGTGTGAATGGCCCGCTGCCACCATTGGCAAACCATTTGCATTTCCGGGTGGTAGAGCAAAATCATCCATTCGTGTTGTGCCGAACTCGGCCATACGTTGTTTTCTCATTTCAACTATGCCCTTTTCCAACTTTATGTCATCCAATTCTTCATTAGCATCCATAATGCTCTTCTGTATGAATTTAAGGAAGAAATCTCGCTTTATTTCATCATCAACTGTTTGACTTTGAACAGCTTCTTTCATCTTTTTAACTTGTTCCTCGAGTTCTTTTTTACGCCTATACTGGGCGATTTTATTGTTGCGTGACATTGCGGATGCTACAAGTTGTTGAGTGGTGTCCAGGCAGCCATTGCCGCCCTGCTGCTCGGTGGATTCAGATTTATCCTTTTTTGGACCATCACACAATTCATACTCCTGACAACGTTGAATGAAATCTCTAGAATGGAGAGAATGCAATATTTTTTATTTCAGGCTGTACTGATCTTTCACGAAGAACTTACTTGAAGTAGATGTCTGCTATCCGCAAGACATCGCCGCGTTCTTGCTTGTGACATTTCAAAGCCAATTTACCCAAGAAGTACGGCATTAGCAAATATTGCAAAGAATCTGTAGGGACTTCTTCGATGAACTCATTGGAACTGAACATATTAATTTCGCTGACGATGGTGGTGGCCAATTCAAAGTTCTTCATGCCATCTTTAACTTTTGTCTTCCACGGAAAATAAACAAATTAACATGATACTCAACTTGCGGTTCGGTTCAAACCGGACTTACCTGATATTCTAAACTGTTGGTATTGATGCTAGTCTCATCCAGAAACTCGTACATCTGCCATCCTTCTAGAAAAATATCTTGTAATTTACGATTTTCTCCCTCAATGGCTGTGCTGTTATCGTCACCCATTTTTATTTTTATTTTTCTTCTGTACCGTCCACCGTAGATTTGTTTAGAATTTTTAATTTTTCGCGATATTTGTTACTTTTCTCCGCATAAGCCAAAACACCGTGAAACAGCTGTTTAATATGAGTAAGTGTTGTTGTTGCTTTTTATACAATCAAAATATAGAGTTGCCAAAGACCAAAAATTTGCCCAATTTTTTTGAATTTGTGGGTGCTCTATTGTGTTATTGTGCAAAATTTTGAATAAAAATCAGAAATTTTTGAGTTTTGGAGAATTTGTTCAAATTTTTGGTATTTGTAGGTGACTTTTACCACTTCAACAAGAATTTCAACGTGAGCAGACGCATATGAGTGAAATGGAAACATTACAAATTATTTTTATCTTACGAATTTAAAGAAATTACTGAACTTTCCAAATTTAACAAATTTGTGAAAATGTAATAACTAAATCTAAATTAAAAACAGTAAAAATATTTTAATATCTTAAAACGCAGTGGTTCTACATTCCTTACACCTAATTCTTTTATTTTAGGTTTATTTTTTGGTTTTTCACCTTTCTTAGAATTGCCGCCACTATTACTGCTGCCGCACGCGCAGTAAAGGCATATGTTGCCACTTTAAAATTTGTTTTGTACAAATCAATTGCGATCAGATGTGTGTGGTGAATAATCGGTTTTGTGAAAACAGACGTTTGTAAAAATATTTAGTACGTCTACACCCCCTATAAGAGGTACTGCACATATATGGTATTATTGCTCATCAATAAAACCCATGAGAAATTTCATCGGCATACAATGATTATAAAAAATATTAATTATAGCCTTTAAAAAATGCATGCGAAATCTAGCTGAAATGACATAAGGTCGATTTCCAAATGTCAGATCCCGTACAAATTTTTCATTTAAAATTCGACCTCCTTTCATTTCAAGCTGAAATATATTGAACTAGCATGCAGTGTGAAAAGGCAATAAGCGAACGAAAACCAGTCATTTGTGGGGTGTTTATACACACCAAATATTTGGGCAAAAACGGTTTGTGTAAAATATGACATAATACGTCTTACATACACCGGTCTTGTCCTACAAAAACAAAACTTTATGCAAAGCGTCTATTTGCGCATATATTTTGTATGTCTAAAAAGGCCTTTACTCTCCCATCAAAAAGAAATTCATGTCAGATACCACATAATTTGATTTAAGTTTGTTGTAAATCGACCTTTAAACTGAAATCAAATGATTTCACATCCAATGTGAAAAGGCTGTAACGTCGATTTACAAATATCCCATTTGTATGGAATATGACATTTTTAAATCAACCTTATGCCATTTCATCTATATTTCGCATGCTGTCGGCAAAGGCTAAAATTCAATAAAATAAAAATCGAAATTTTTGTATTAATTATTTTAGGTAGAGCCAACAGCCTGCCATTTGCAATGAGGTAGTCTAAACGCGCCGTCAATGATTTTAATGTGGGAAGCTATTGTGAATGGTCAGATGAAAACAAATCAACATTTACTGAGCAGCTGAAATTAATTTTGTTAAATATTGAAAGAGCTTAAAAAAGACAATAGAATATGGATGAATACGACTCGGACGACGAACAGTCGCAGCTGGACAAACTGCGCTATGCCAAAATACCACGAGGAATGCATGTCAGCGGCTGGGATGATGATGCTGACGAACTAATTGAAGAAGATAAAAATCCGCAAGGTAGGAATGAGAAGCAATGCCATTTACAGAAATAGTAAAGCTTTTCCTGGTGCCTGTTTACTTTCAGCCACTATTGAACGTATGATTTTATGGGCGGTAAACGAGAAGAAAATTGACGAAATTCGAGAAATTTTGAAATTGGATCCTGAAGCAGTCTCAGCTGTAGATGACGATGGTTACACGCCTCTACATCGGGCTTCTTACAATAACTATGTGGATATAGCCAAGTTATTGTTGCAATATAAAGCCGACACTAATGCGAAGACAAACATGGGATGGACTCCACTGCACTCCGCCTGCAAATGGGGTAATGCAGAATGCGCTTCGCTTTTGCTGCAGCATGGATCCGATGTTAACGCCCAGTCAGATGGCCAACAGACACCTCTACATGTAGCTGCCACAGTCTCCAACTGCCGAAACACTGCCACAATACTTTTAATGGATCCCAATATCAATGCTAAATCTTTGAATAACTCTGAGGAGACCGCCGAGAAAATAGCTTTACGTACTGGGCTCACTGCGCCAATATTTGAAATGGCCCATCAAGCCTATGACATAGAAACCGGACTCATAGATTAGTTAAGCTTAGTCATTAGGGAAAGTGTATTTAATACAAATATAAATTAGAATACGAATAATTTACAATCTTGATCTAGTGATTGATAGTGTACGGACAGATCATCAGGCTTGAGGAGTACGCAGAAAATGTTCGTAGAACGATTTCGTATAGTCCACCATTTGATCCTGCATAGCGGCTGGTACAAAGTTTGGATTGCCCTGTCCACCCTCAATTGTGCCTTTGGCCGTAAAACGCATATAACTACCCACGGTCGTCTCCGGTGGCAAAACAGCACCATCTTCAATGATACAGCAGTCTTTTAAAACACATCTTCGACCCTGAAAAACAAAACAATTGATCAGGAAATAATATCTTCGTTTGCTATATATCAACAACTTACTATTATGGCATTCTTGCCGATGTAAACAAAAGAACCTATCACAGCCGCTGACACCACGGCCTCTTCTCCGATATACACATGATCGCCTATGTGCATGGGAAAGAAGGCAATACCTTTGCTAAACTGTTTGCAGGGCGGCCGGATAACAGCATTCTTGCTAATGACACAGTAACGACCCGTCCTCACATTGGCCAAATCGCCACGTATAATGGAACCACTCTGTACAATGACTTTGCCGTTGAGTACGATATTCTGGGAACCACATAACACAGTTTGACGGCTGACTTTGTTGCCGGAAGCCTGAAAAGAAATTGCCGAATGGTTGTTGATGAGGTCATCCAATGCCGTACAATTTGGGAGTAGTTCGCTTCTTTTCTCACCGTTTCCACATATTCATCTTTGCTGTAGAAGGTGTTGGCAATTTCCATTGTGGCTTTACAAGGTAATATTATTTTATACTGTCTGCTTATGTTTACAATACACTTTTTGCAAAAATGAATGTTTCAGTGCAATTTGTTTATTTCTTTGACAATATCTGCCATTCACAAATGATAATGACGGCAAAAACTGTCAATATTAAGGAAGATAGCACACGGCTCTCTTTAGTACTTTCATTTCTCGTAGTAAATCTACAATACGGACATTGGCATTTTTAATGAGTAAAAAGATAATTTTAAGCAAAGGAATAATGAAAATACCTTCCTTTCCAGAGGAACGGAACTGAAAGTTTGGAAACATATTTATTAATATCTTATAGCCTTTTCAGACTACATGCGAAATCAATCGATTTCAGTCTGTAAAAACATAAAGTCGATTTTCAAATGTCAAATTTGTAAATCGACCTTATTGCCATGTCACACTGCACGCGAAATCTAGTAGAAATGGTATAAAGTCGATTTACAAAGGTCAGATTCTATTAGTTATTTATTCACCTATGTGATGAAAATAGTTCCGTTTTAAAATGATACGATTTCGCATATTTATTTTGAGTTTTATGCTATATAAAAGGAATAAATAGATTTATCATTTTTATCCCCGCCATAAAATTAGATGATGAAGTATAAAAAGTCGTGTAATATTTATCATATCAATATATATATACGTTTTAAAATATAAAAACGTATCGATTTAAAACGAAACGGAAGAAATTAGTTGAAAAGTGTTTTTAATTCTAAGAAAATAAACTAAAATAATTTATTTTACTACGACTCATATTTTCCCGAGTTACGGATTTCTCCTTTTGTATTTATTTTTTTTTAGCTTTCAAAGACTAATAGGATTTTTAGACACATGTATTGCGCAAAATGCGAGTTAATATGTTTTACATACATTGGTGTTGCCCCACAAATGCAAAGCTGCATTTTGCCCAAACATTTTGGGGTTTTAAAACGGTCTTTAAGTCCAGTTTTTGGTTGGTTATTAGTCTTTACACGTGTTCGTTGAATTTCATGTAGCGTTCTATAAGAAACATTTTTTCCGTTTGACATCTTCACTACATAAAAATAAAAATGTGAAAATAATAAAATTTCATAAATTAATTCATGTTGGCGTCAACACGCACGCCTCAATGTGCCTAAAGTTCAAATACTCACCCAAAGACTGGGTATAAGAGCGACAAGTGACGTCTTCATAAGTATTGAAAGCTTTGGATGGCAACGTTATTATGACTCACCATTCACAATAACGAGACGGTACTGCCAGATACAATTACGGAACAATTGGAACATTCACAGTAGTAAGACGTTGAGTTTAAAGTTTGACACCCAGAATAAAATAAAAAATTACCAAGTTAACCCATGAAAGTTAGAAAATGAAGATATGGTGAATGCTTGTTCTCGTCATTAAAAAACAGCTCTTCAGTTTCAATATTATTTTAAAATATGTCAGGCCTGTATAAATATGACGCTAAGAACACTGTGGAACAAAATGAAACTTAATCGAAAATAACAAGATTCTGACAACGGATTCTGATAGAGTGGGTAAAAAAGAATATACGTGTATCGGCGTTTAGAAATTGTACGCCCCCTTTGCACATCTTTATGATGAATCGGCATAGGAAACCTAGTGACCCTTACATTTTAAGTAAAGGATGTGTTCAGCAATATTACTTAAAACACTACGAGAAACATTTTTGTGGAACATTAAACCCTTTATCATCTCAACATAGCGGTTTTTGGACCCTTTTGTGCAAAAGGGTAAAAAGCACCCCTAAAACAACGGTTTAACGGATCAAAATGTTCTACAACATATTTGACATAAAATTCTACTATGAGCCTCTGAATGCACCAAAACTCAAAATATAACCAGAAATAAGTCAAAATT
Organism: Polietes domitor; assembly: GCA_947397865.1. Taxonomy (NCBI): domain Eukaryota; kingdom Metazoa; phylum Arthropoda; class Insecta; order Diptera; family Muscidae; genus Polietes; species Polietes domitor. The sequence continues at coordinate 141,940,019 of OX377619.1, forward strand.
TAAAATTAATTTTACGGTTAATTTTATACTTTTTCCGAATTGGTGCTAAACTGACCCACAAAACTAAATTTTAAGGGAGTGGTGTTTATGGAAAAAATATTCTACGTGAAATTTCATACAAACATTTTAAGAAGCAGTCGATATATTTTTTAACGCTAAGAGCCATTTTCTCATAGTCCGGTTAGAATTTATCGTAAAAAAAAAAACAAAATTTAATTTTCTCAATATCTGGTTAGAGGTTATACGATCGTTAAACGCTAACCGGCATTCGTCCGCCGGTTAGGCGTTTATCAAATCGTATTTTGCTGTTGCTGTAATTAAAAATGTTTTCCATTAATTTGTACCGAACTTCAATTTGTTTGCTTCCAACTTGCTGTTTCGGACAATTTATTTTCTAACAAACACTTGTGCTCTTCATCATGCTAGGATGTAAGTGTTTCACCTCCTGCGAAGCATGTTTCCATCGTTGCTTTTTGGATTATTCTCCATTTAAAGGGTGTCCCAAGAAGAGCGCAATTTTTTAATTTTAAATAAAACACAGATATTTAAGAAAAAATCGTGAAACTTTATTATATCGTAAAGTAGACAGAATGAGGTTATGTATGGAACAATATATCGTGCAGATGGCCGCCGCGGCTTTGCTGGCATGCACGTGATCTTTTAATGAAATTTTCAATGACCGTTTTGCATGAATGCTGCGGTATTTCATTAATGCAGCGTCCAATTTCGTCTTTTAAGGCTTGAGTCGTCGTCGGCTTATTCGCGTAAACCATCGACTTCAAAAAACCCCAAAGAAAAAAATCTAATGGTGTTAAATCGCACGATCTAGGCGGCCAATTCTAATCTCCAAAACGCGAAATAACACGACCGGGAAATGACTGATGCAGCAATTGAATTGTTTCTCTGGCTGTATGACATGTGGCGCCGTCTTGTTGGAACCACATGCCCTCCACATTCATTTCTTCAATTCAAGGCAAGAAAAAACTGGTTATCATTTCACGATACCGAACACCATTGACTGTTTGCGCTTGACCTGCCTCATTTTCATAAAAAAAAGGTCCAATGATTCCTCCAGGCCAAAAACCACACCACACAGTGACACGTTGATGATGCATTTGCTTCTCGTGAATCACTCGAGGATTTTCCGCACCCCAAATGCGACAATTCTGCCTATTGACGAAGCCATCAAGATGAAAATGGGCCTCGTCACTGAAGATGATTTTATCGGCAAAATCAGCATTTTCATGTTGTCTCTCCAATACCCAATTAACGAACTCCCTGGACATGGACAGCGACATGGTCAGTTGGCTTCAGTTCCTGAGTCAATTGAATTTTGTATGCATGAAGATGCAAATCTTTCGTCAAAATTCGCTGCAAAGTGGATTTGGAGACACCAATTTGCTGAGCTCGGTGTCGAATTGAGGTGGATGGAGTTTGAGCGACATCATCACGTACAGCTGCGACATTTTCGGTCGATCGACCTGGTCGATGGCGCGTTGTTGTCTTTACATCACTAACAGACCCAGTTTCGGCAAATTTATCCATTAATCTCTTTACAGTTGACTCTTTTGGAGCATTATTGTGACCCCAAATTGATCGCAATTTGCGAACTGTAGCCGCAAAACTTTCACCATTTTGGTAAAACAATTTCATGAGAATGCGTTGTTCATTCGTGTAGCGCTCAATTTTTACTAACCTCGTACCTTCTACTAACAAACAATAACAATTGTTCAAATGTCAAACAATGACACGTCGAATGTTGCCAGATTTAAAAATTGCGTTCTTCTTGGGACACCCTTTATTTTCAGGTTTTCCTCTTCGACACAGACAACAATAAAATGAACAGCTGAGTTAGCACAATATTGACATTTGATTCTCATTTCAGTTGACAATTATCAGTGGCGTTGCCATACACATTTATCTGTGAACAATTTAATGTTGAATGAGAAAACCAAAATGTTTAATCGGGACTTTATCGCTTCGAAAAACTAATGTCCCGGTTAGTTAATTGGCACTTTAATCGGACTATGTGAAAATGGCCCTAAACCTGATTAATTTATTTAATGACAAGTAGAAAAGGCTAAAGTCGGTCGGGGACGACTATATGATACCCTCCACTTTCTACCCCATTACAATTGAATTCTGGAAAAAAGTGATATTGGGAACGATTTTTGTATGTGTCTCTAGAGACGAAAAAGTCAAATCGAAAGCAAAATTTGTATGGGAGCTAAATCTGAACCAATTTGACAAAAGAAAGCAAAAAGATTGCTGAAAAAGTGACAGCAGATTGTCCCTGCTAAAATAGCAAACAGTTGTTTGCTGTTTTTTGGGACAAAATTATACTCATATCTTGAAAAGAAAATTATATCATAAAGAAAAAACGTTATATTGAAACTTTAAGCATACAGTATGGTATATAAATATGAAGAAACGAAGAGCAAATCATATTTTTAAAATTGTTATGTTTAGTTTTTAATTAAAAAATCCTATTCTTCCCCTTAACCATAGCAGTAATAACTCTTAAAAGAGTTAACATTTTAAGATTTATTGTACATATAATATAAATTATCTCGAACACTAAAAAAATATACAGTTTTTTTACAAAGTATAAGTTTCATACAATATTAATGATTATAATGATATTTTTTTAGAAATATCTATCATATTTCGTATGTTTTCTAACCTATCGTATTAATATGGTCATCTTCGAAAAGATTATCTATGTATATAAACTATTAAATGGGGCTATTCTGAATACATTAACCCACTGCAAGCCAATTGAAATAATTGAATATATTAACAATACCTTTAGAAAGAAAATTATTACATGTAACTTATTATTACTTGAAAGATATGTATTTTTTATTATAGTCAATTGTCACGAGCTAATAATTGAGTCAGTCGAATGGCTTTTAACTCCAGAACGCTCATTCTGTATATTAATTTTATAGTTTAATTAACAGCAGTAATTTTTAGCAGACTGCAAACTCTTCAGCAGTTTGAATGCTGATGCAAAACTGCAGATAAACTGTTGTTGTGGCGGAAGACCTGCTTTAATAGCAGAAAAAGTGCCTGCTGATAGGTAGCAAACAATCTCTGCTGTTAATAACAGATGTTGATAACAGATATTTTCTTAGTGTAGTTAAATTATAAGGTACTGTGCTAAATCTGGAGAAAATCGGTTAAAATATGTGGTGAGCGGAAAAGTCATATCGAGAACAATATTTGTATGGAAGCTACATCTAAATCTGATGTCAGCGAAACAATTACAGTAAGATTCAAGTGCGAAAATATTTAAACAAATAATAATCAGTGTACAGGTTTGTCTGAGGATAAGCTATGTTTTCTACATTTCCTGCCCGAGTTCAAGCTTGATCTCGAAATGTTTGAAAGATATAATTATATATTTTTTATTTTTTTTTTCGCTAGTCCGGGCACTAGTTTCGGACACTTTGAGATATCTTAATACATTTCTGACTTTAGGAAGTGGAAGAAAAAAGTCGAATAAAGGTCTTTTCAAATGTTAACCTTTCATCCCTCATACGGTAAATATTTTACGAAAGTGTACAATATAACTTTCGAAAGGATTTAAGGGATCTATTCCAATTTTGCGCATATTAATATTTTCCCCAAATTTTGCTAAAGTTCGAAGATGGTCGAAATTGACACGCCGCTTCCGGTATTTCCCACACAAATCGTGCATATTCTTATATTAAATCAAAACCAATGTAACTTACAGACAGATATTCTGAATCAGCTATATTTTGGTATTTGATAACGTTTTTATAAGTATGACGGGGTTTGCCACTCCTCTTCTAGTACCTCCCACATAAATCACCCAAACATACCCAAAAAAGCTTTTATAACTTATATACGGATGATTGAAAAATTCTCAAAATTTGACCTTTGTCAATTAGTAATGGAACACAATACCATTGATATGACTACCACGACTGGCTCATCCGATCAACCCAATTTTTCAGTACACCAAAAAGTGACTCGTTGTGGGTGCATTGGCTTGTCATTATTATACTATTAATAGTCCTCTACTATATAAATATAAAACTTCAAGAGTAATCAAAAAGTGAACATGAGACTGGTAGTACCAATTTCCCTCTGTTTCCCCATTTTCAATTTATTGATTGCAGCTACAGCACAAATATCCGTAACATTTTAATGGTAAAAGTATTAATATTGAAAACCCAAAATTATTCGCGTGCCAAATTTAATCCCATTTACATCCTGGACTTACACTGGATAATTACACTACTCAACAAAATGAAAAAAATTTCATGTACTCCGGATGCGATAATTTTTTCTGTGTAGATAACCTTGACATGAGCTCGAAAAACGCAATAAATTTTTTTTTTCGTTTGGTTTTTGTTTTATTTTTTTTTAAATTTTAAAATTTTTTTTTGGTTAATTTGTTTCGTCCGGCATAACTCGGGAACCACTAGCCCGATTTAATTGAATTAAATTTTAAAAAATTTAAAATTACAATTCCCTTAATCTGTTCATATATTGTTTTCCTATACAAGCAACAGTTTCCAAGTTAAAAATGAATATATAAAGGAAAAAACTTATTTTTTGCCTAAAGATTTAAATTTTTTTTTTTTAAATCCATAAAAAATCCAAAATGAAAAAAAATGTCAAATCTTATTACTTTTACGTAAAGTCACATAACCTATGAGCAAAATGAGACAAAGATCATGAAAATCGATGCACGCGTTTCGCTTTTATTCGCAATTGAGTAAAGGTATGAATTTCAAAAATTTGCTCGACATATGCACAACTTTGTCTATGGTAAGGTTTTTTCTTTTTTTTATTATTCTCAGAATTAACAAAACGGAATTATTTGGGTTTTCCGTTGGCTACCTGTATGATTTTTTTACAGAAATTCAACCCACATTTAAGGGTGGTCATTATTCGGAAAATTTAAGACTCACACATGGTGAAACAGGTATGTAGCCACCGTAAAAAAATATACACCCATTTATAAGTACCTGTCAGTAAAATACTAAACAATACACAGTATAAATAGGTCTTCATTGATCGATTTTACTCATTCAACAAGTGTCGACGAACGCGATAGTTAAAATGAGCAAACGTTCGCGAGGATTTGAATGCAATACCAATCCAAGTAATTTTTGTTACATGTGCGGAGAATACGTTTCTGAAAAAAACAAGCGTTGTTTTTCACCTAAATTGAGAGATTCATTTGAAGAGAGCTTCAATTTAAAGGTCTCAAACATAGATGAGCGGTGGACACCAAGTGCTCTATGTCCAAGGTGCTACGTTTCCGGATTTCTTGGAAACAACAAAAGCTCAAATTACAGAGAGATCGTCGAACAACTACTCCAAAATTATAAAAAAATTAGAGCAAATATGTCGCTTAAGATACATTTTCTACACTCGCACTTGGACTTCTTTCCGGACAACCTGGGCGATGTGAGTGACGAGCATGGTGAGCGTTTTCATCAGCAAATGAAAGAAATTGAGCACCGATACCAAGGATTTTGGAACGAAGCTATGATGGGGGACTATATCTGGTTCCTGATAAGAGAAACAGACCCACAACAATATAAAACAAAGACAAAAGCACATAATTATTTTTAATTTGAAGGTTTTTATTTTGTGTTTAGATATTTTTTTTTAACTTTTTTATAATTAATTAATGTTGATATCCTTAGGATAATTTCTTGTACATATATCGAATTGTTTTTTAATTTAAAGTCATATATTTTTGTCACCCAACAAATTTTAATTTTTTTTGTAATAAAAAAGAAAAAACCTTACCATAGACAAAGTTGTGCATATGTCGAGCAAATTTTTTAAATTCATACCTTTACTCAATTGCGAATAAAAGCGAAACGCGTGCATCGATTTTCATGATCTTTGTCTCATTTTGCTCATAGGCTATGTGACTTTACGTAAAAGTAATAAGATTTGACATTTTTTTTCATTTTGGATTTTTTATGGATTTAAAAAAAAAAAAAAATTAAAATCTTTAGGCAAAAAATAAGTTTTTTCCTTTATATATTCATTTTTAACTTGGAAACTGTTGCTTGTATAGGAAAACAATATATGAACAGATTAAGGGAATTGTAATTTTAAATTTTTTAAAATTTAATTCAATTAAATCGGGCTAGTGGTTCCCGAGTTATGCCGGACGAAACAAATTAACCAAAAAAAAATTTTTAAAATTTAAAAAAAAAAATAAAACAAAAACCAAACGAAAAAAAAAATTATTGCGTTTTTCGAGCTCATGTCAAGGTTATCTACACAGAAAAAATTATCGCATCCCGAGTACATTTTGACTGTTGACTAGTGTTATCCAGGCTAAGTCAAAAATTGTTAACACAAAATTATTTTTTCAAAATTTGTTTTCACACACACATTGATATTGCTTTTGGCGACTTTTAGTATGTCTGTTTTTCTTTAAGACTTGATAACTAAACTGCGATAACAAAAATCTAAATAAAATGTTAAAATTTGACTCAAAATTAAAAATTATTTTTTAAAATTGTCGCCAAAAGCAATATCAATGTGTGTGTGAAAACAAATTTTGAAAAAAATAATTTTGTGTTAAAAATTGTTGACTTAGCCTGGATAATTATCCAGTGTAAGTCAAAATGATGGATATCGAGTCTAAGTCCAATAAAGTCGACACCAAATTTTTTTTTAAATTTCTTTTGATACATATCGAGCCCTTAGCGCGGAATTATCGTAAGCGACATTTTTTCTGAAAATATTTTTTTATTATTGAATTTAAAATTTTATGGGCTGATACATAAATAAAAATTGTCAAAATGTCAAATTTGTTAACGTTTAATAAAAAATGGGACTAAGATTTTATCATTAGTCGCTGCTCACATTTTCAAAGAAAGCAATTTTATCGTAAGCGACAGTTTATGAATTTAGGCAAAAACTGTCAGATAATGTAAGAGATATTTATAAATGTTTTTGATAGGTCTATCAATATATTGATGCAATAATAAGAGTATTTTTAAACCCTCGGCCATAGAATGAAGTGTTCATCTGTTGGTTGAAAGTACGATAGTTTACGAAAGTAAGAGGTTCGAAGTTCCCAGATATTTGTTTTATATATTTTTTATCGATCCAGAAGAAAAAGTTTATCCACAGGAACTGAAAGTAGCTCTAAATTATTGTCTTTTTGGAGAACACAAAGCCTTTTTGTATGATTTGTGCCTTATATACAATAATTTAATATACTTCGTGGAATATTCGTATATTAAGCCAAATACTATAGACATTGTTTTGGTATTATTTCCCTGCTATTGTGGGTAAACGTTAACATTTATTTTATTCAAATAGTGGCAAATTTGACAAAGAAACATAATATTTAGCTTAAAATAGTGATGCAAATTGGCATATTGCCCACAATTCTATAGAGTTAAAGAGTAAACAAGTAAAAACGGTAAAACGTAGAAATGGAGTTATATTACAGGAAAATATATTTTTTTAATATAGCCAAACCAAAACAAATACAAAATATAGAAAAAATAATTTTATAAATAAATATAATATTTTTATTATTTCAAACCACGCTTATAAGGCAAGGCTACCAATACGTTTACACTATATATAACGAAATAGTACTTCAAGTGAATTTAAAAAATAAATATTTTTATTTGGATGCTACAGTTGCTTGTATTTCCATTATATTTTAATTCCAAATGTACAAATTATGAAAATTTATTATTTCACGTACATAGTGCAAAATAACCTAACTCCATGATTCAACCAATTTTTGACGTACAAGTAAAAAGTTCAAATTTTGGAAAAATCTTTTTATTTTACGTGTCTATCAGCAATGTATACACCGAATTCCATTATTCTAGCATAGGCCATTTGGTTGGTACCATTTTTATCCCCCTTAAGAGTATGTATACACCGAATTTCATTCTTCTAGATGCTGTGGGTTGGTTGGTACCATTTTTATCCCTCTATTTCCATTTTACCCCTTCAAAGCACGAATTTGGAAAAATATATTATGCATCTACTCAATTAAATGAATGTACACACCGAATTTCGTGTTTATATCTGTCGTCGTATGATAGGTACCTTTTTTCTCCCTTTTTGTCCCAATTTACCCCCTACGAATAAGAATCACTTTATTTTGCACTTTTTGTTATAGGTGGAATGCGCATACTCCATATCAAATTTGGACGTCCTAGCTCCTTTCGTTTAGGTGCAAGCGTGCTTTCAACAGACGGACGGAAGGACGGACATGGCCAGATCGTCTTAGAATTTTTTGACGATCAAGAACATATATACTTTATAGAGTCTCAGGTCGATATTTCAAGGTGTTACAAACGGAGTGACAAAGTTAGAATATCAGTTTTCGTTAGGAACGTTAACATAACTGGCAATGATGCCAGGAAGAATAATTTGGGCCCCTTTAAATATGGATATTTTGCAGATATTAGGGTGGGCGAAATGAATATTAATTTAATTATTCGTTCAAAGAAAAATTCAATATCAATATTACCTAAAACTTTTATATGAAATTTAATTTAATCATAGGATTTCAAATGTGTCCAAAATAGTTTTTTTTTAACGATTTGAATTGCTTTTCTGTTCATTTTCCCTTTATAAAAGTAGTTATCTATTTTATTATGTTGTTTTAATATTTTTTTTATAATAAAAAGTGTGTTTTTACTAAAATTTCGAGGTTTAATCCAAAAAAAACTTATATCGTAAGCGCCATAGTTTTTTCAGTATTTCTAGTCGCAAGTACAATATTTGTATCGCAAGCGCCAAAAGTACCGTATGATGTAAACCAATGATAAATTTTTAATAATAATTCGTTGGGTACGGCGGAATTAAAACATTTTGCATTAAAACATATTTCATTTTATGCAAATATTTCAAAATAATCAATAAAAACCTTCTCCTGTAAAATGTGTGTTTTGGCGCTTGCGATCATTCCGCGCTAAAGGCTCGATATATTTATATTGTAGTTGGCGACAATGTGAAAAAATAATTTTTTATTTTGAGCAAAAATTTAAATTTTTATTAACGTTTTTGTTATCGCAGCTTGTTATCCCGGCTTAAAGAAAAACAGCCCTATTATTTAAACAAAGAAGCCTCATCATGGACACAAACCACTGACCCATTGTCCTATAATTTCACATACGAAAAACCTATAATTTTTGTAACATTCTCCAATATTATTTTCATTACTATCAATTTATATCGTGAAGAGTTCAACTTACAAGGCCTGTGGGCTAACAACGCGCACTCATAATCAGTGAAGCGCTTATTGTATCGTCTCGTATCGTATATTTACGGTCGGCCAATGCAAACAAAAAACTATGCCAGTGAGTCAGTGGATACCAGCAGCAGCAGCAGCGGCAGCTAAGACTGCATTGCCACTCACAAACAAACGTTAATGTACGTAACTACATATCTACTGGTGGTATTCAGTTGAAATTGAAAACCTTTGAAAAGCAGATATGAAAACATGATTTTAGTTTCAAAAAACTTAAATTTTTCAAGTTTCTATAAAAAATCGCTTAATTAATGATGTTGCCAGATGACTAGAATAGGCCTAACCGATTGGCCAACTGGGCGAAATCGGTCCAAAGGGAAAAATTTTCCCTCGCAACGACTGAAAATACCCATAATAATAGAGTATTTAATATTTAGAGTATTTAAACATGTTCATTCCCCTTATAGCACCATAAAGTGATTCTTATTGGTAGGTGGTGAAATAGGCCATAAAGGGATAAAAATGGTACATATTAAACTACAACAGCTAGAAACACGAAATTCGGTGTGTACATTCCTCTAATAGACTAGATACATAATATAAAAGTATTTTATTCCAAATTCGTACTTTTAAGGGGTAAATGGGAATAGAGGGATAAAAATAGTACCAACCAAACGGCTGTACCTAGAATAATGAAATTCGGTGTATACATTCCTCTGATAGCATAGACAAGTAAAATACACGGATTTGTCAAAATTCGTACTTTTTGGGGTTAAAATGAAAAAGGGGGATAAAAATAGTACCAATCAAATTACTGCAGCTAGAGTCATGAAATTCGGAGTATACATTCCTCTGACTATGTAGACACGGAAAATAAATTGATTTTTCGATATTCGTATTTTTTGGGGTCAAAAATGAAAAAGGGGATAAAAATAGTACCAACCAAATGACCGCAGCTAGAGTCATGAAATTCAGAGTATACATTCCTTGACCACGTATACATGAAAAATAAAAGGTTTTTTCCAAATTCGTACTTTCAAGGGATACAATGGGTTCGGAGGGATAAAAATGGTACCAACCAAACGGCTACACCTAGAATAATGAAATTCGGTGTATACATTCATCTGATCGTGTAGACACTTAAAATAAACAGATTTTTCGAAATTCGTACTTTTTGGGGTTGAAATGAAAAAAGGGGATAAAAATAGTACCAATTAAATGACCGCAGTTAGAGTTATGCAATTCGGAGTATACATTCCTCTGACTGCGTAGACACGGAAAATAAACGGATTTTTCGAAATTCGTACTTTCAAGGGATACAATGGTACAGAGGGATAAAAATAGTACCAACTAAACGACTACAGCTAGAATGATGAAATTGTAATTGCGTAGAAATTGGAATTGGAATTCGGTGTATACATTCCTCTGACTGCATAGACACGCAAAATAAAAAGTTTTTTCCAAATTCGTACTTTTTCTTTTACGGCAAAAATTGGTTGAATCATGAAGTTAGGTTATTTTGCACTATGTACGTCTGTATTTTCAAAATTTGTACTTTTGGAATTAAAATAGAATGGAAATACAACCAACTGTAGCACCAACTATCTACCAATATTTATGGTATTAAAGCTTTTGGAAAATATAAATATAAGAATATTTATTTTTTGAATTGACGTATTGGTAGTCTTGCCTTATAATATTTATTTATAAATTTTTTTTTTTTCAATACTTGTATTTGTTTTGGTTTGGCTATATTAAAAAATTTATATTTTCGTGTAATATTACTGCACTTCTACGAAAATCGACATCCTCTGTGGAATGCAATCCATGGTGGAGGGTATATAAAGTTCGGCCCGGCCGATTTTAACACCGTTTTTACTTGTTTTAGCTGCACTCCCTTCATATGTACAATTTTTATTATTTTCTCCCCGGTTTCGATCAAAAAATAATTAAGGAAAGGCTAAAGTCGGACGGAGCCGATTATATGATACAATCCGCTTTCTATCTCATTACAATTCAGTTCGGTAATAATTGACAACAAATGTAAATCGGAAAGGACATTAGTTTGGGGATATATTGAAACCTGGAACGATGTGACCCGCTTTCACCACATATGTTTATAGGTGAAATAAAATATGTAAAGTTTGGCCAAAATCGGTTAAACATTTGGGAGCAACATTTGTATTGGGGCTATATCTAAATCTGAACCTATCTTACCCACTTTCACCGCAGGTGTTTTTAATTGGATTATAAGATGCTGTGGCAATTTTAAAGAAAATCGGGTACAATATGTGGTTTCCAGATTGGAAAAAGACAAATCTGCAGCAAAATTTGTATGTGGGCTATATCTAAACATGAACCGATATTACCCGCTTTTAGGTGTTTCTAGTTAGATTATAAGATGTTGTGCAGAATTTAAAGAAATCGGGTGCAATATGTAGTTTCTAGAGCGGAAAAAATCAAGTCGGGAACGACATTTGTATGGGGGCTATAACTAAATCTGAATATTAAGTAGCGTTCGTCCTTGATCCACAAAACTTACTTGTGGAAATTTTTGTTAGGATTGGAGTATAATTACGACCTGTAATTTGATTACAACAATAGATGGACAGACGGACTCAGAAAGTGATTCTAAGCCGATTTGTATAATAAACAATGGGTCTAACTCGTTTCCGTTTGGGTATTACAAACAAATGCACAAAGACATAATAGCCTAGTGGAGAATATAATAAAAAATTTAATGAATAAACACGGCAGCTACCTAAGCTGCTTTCACGGGAGTTTCAAGTAATGCATTTAGGCATCGTTTTGAATTGAGTAAGCACTACTTTAAAACGGTTTGTCCAGATTGGTCCACACACCACAATTTTTACTAGTTTTTATTATCCACTGTATGTATTACTTTTTGTATCTGCACTAACTTCGTATACGTCTCCGCTAGAAGGTTGATTAACAACGCCTGGTTGTACTGTGTTTACAAAATTGTAGAATATTTGCTTTTTTATCCATATAAAGAAGATCTTATTTTGAAAATTATTGAACGTGATGCATCGCTGTTATCAGAATATGCCAGATTAAATAAATTAGTTCTGGATGCAAATTCCTAAGATTTAGGCCCCAATCTCATCGTAGTTTCAACAATGCCACAGTTCTCATTAATGGTCAAGAAATCGTTGAATCTTACCATTTAAAATACTTAGGTGTTCATTTGCAGAATACTTTGTCTTGGAAAATGCACATAGAGCACTTAAGATCGAAAATAACACCAGTCATTGGCATGTTATATAAACTTAAAAATAAGCTGAATAGAACAACAAAACTTATTATTTTCCAGTCTCTTATTCAGAGTCATATCGGGTACATGGCACTTGTGAATGGTTTCAAAAAAACATGGACCTAAAATCTTTACAAATATTACAGAATAAAGCTCTGAAAAATATATATAATTTTCCATTATTGTATCCAACAGCATCACTATATGGTGAGGTCGCTAAAAATGTTTTACCAGTTCATGGGATATATAGATACCAGTTATTAATATATGTATATAAAGTTGTAAATAATATTGGTCATCACACTATTCGATTTCGGCGTAATCAACACAGGATTAATATCAGGAACAATATGAATTTAAATGTAGTCAGATGTCGATTGGAAACAACGAATAGAATACATGGGTAGTGTTGAGGAATGCTTATTGTTGAACGTTGATATGCTTCTTATTTAGACAACTAATGTACGACTATGTATGATGATTATGAATTTGTTATTCTCAGTAAATCATTTTCTATGAAATTATGTATGTATTAGTTGCTAACTAGCCTCTTTAAAGTCCTAGCGGTGCTGAGGCATAATTATTATTGTTAAAATGGATAAAAATGAATTAAAAAATAAAAAAAATAATAAAAAACGCTGAGGGGTGCTGCGTTGACCGAATATATAATAAAAGAGAACATTTGATTAGATGCATGCAATTTGTTCAGTAAAATGTAC